>OZ023314.1:56562483-57078392 GCA_964007375.1 Ophion obscuratus
AGTTCAATGAAGGATGTACGGATTAGGGTGCAGGGGCACGGAACCCCAGTACCGCGCCTCCAGGGAGTGAGCAAGCGGGCTCCCGGGCGTCGTCACCATACGACCGCAGTACCACGGAGGTGGGCCACTTGGCCTCCATGGCGCACAATGTTCCAAGTGAAGGAAAGGAAGAGGAAGGTAGAAACCAACAGATCATGAAGTTGGTGGAGAGGCATGGAAAGACGCTGGAGAGCCTAGCCTCTTTTATTCAGCAGAAGAAAAACCTCCACAAAGAGATCGAAGCGGTGGGTTCCTATGCTTACCAGTACTTGGAAAGGTATAGAGGACCTGGTAACGTGGAGGGCAAAGCCACAGGCGGAAACGTCGACTGGAGATACGCAAACTACGCCAACCATAAACCAAGCGAAATCGACTCTACCTAACAAGGAGAGGAACGATGAAGGCATGGACGTGGACGGTACCTCGACGCAAGGAAGCAAGGCGAAGAGGAGAAAGCGGGTTACACCAACGTCGACCGAGGGAAAGGAGCCGAAGAAGAAGAAGCAGCTGGAGGAGCTGGCTGGTCAACCTGAGGATAAGGGAGGCGTGCGATCAGAGCAGGAGTGGCAGACTGCCGGAAAGAAGAAAAGATCGCACAAGATATCCCAGACGCAGCCTCAGAAGAAGCCGCAGAAACCTCGCGAACGGCCGACTCTGCCCAACGCTCTCGTCATCCACAAAAAGGGTGACTTGAGCTATGCGGAGATCTTGAGTCGTATAAAGAAGGATCCGACGCTCAAGGATGCAGGTGAATGCGTCCAAAAGGTACGCAGAACGAACGCGGGAGATCTGCTGATCGTTCTGAATAAGGAGAGCTCAGCCAAAGCACCGGAATTGCGAAACCAATTCGAAGGTGTTCTTGGCGAATCAGCAACGGTGCAGAGTAAAGTCCAGGAAGTGGATCTGGAGATCAAGGACCTGGAAGAGGATGCGACGAAGAAGGAGATATCGGCGGCCCTGCAGAGAGTCTTGGGACCGGACTATCCAGCCACGGAACACTCTCTTAAGTCTCAGCGTAAAGCATATGGCAGGACTCAGACCGCGGTAATACGAATCATGGTGCCTGCTGCCCGGAAACTTCTGGATACAGGAATCATCCGAGTCGGCTGGTGTAATTGCAGAATCCGAGAGGTGGTGAGGCCACTAAAGTGTTTCAAGTGCTGGAAATTTGGACACTTATCACGGAACTGCAAGAGCAGTGTCGACCGGGCTAAAGACTGCATCAAGTGCGGTATCACTGGCCACAAAGTTGCCGAATGCACAGCAAGCGCAAAGTGTGTCATATGTGCAGAAGCGGGAGATGGGGCACCCACAGCCCACATCGCAGGTAGCAGCCGATGTCCAGCGTATACGCGGGCTCTCCAGGCTCTCCAGGCACTCCAAAAACGATGCAAATGAGAGTACTGCAGCTCAACCTCAACCATTGTGAAGCCGCACAGGACCTGCTCATGCAGACTGTACGTGAGCTGAAGCCTGACTTGGCGATACTCTCGGAACCATATAGACATCTAGACACGCAACCCTGGGAATCTGACGCAAGTGGGAAGGCCGCAATTTGGTCTTGCGGAAAGCTTCCATTTCAGGATCTTGCGAGTCGGATGGAAACTGGTTTCGTGAGAATAAAAGCCAAAGGAGTTCATTTCTACAGTTGTTACGCACCGCCTAGCCTGACGACTGATGAGTTTGAGAATTTTCTCGACAACTTAGTCGCAGAGGCTAAACAACGATTCCCGGTAGCTATAGCGGGAGATTACAACGCGTGGGCTGTGGAATGGGGTAGTAAAGTGACGAACAGGAAGGGTCAAGCCCTGCTTGAGGCTATGTCCTTATTAGATGTAGTACTACTTAATGCAGGTACAAAGCCCACTTTTGTTAAAGGTGAAGCCTCCTCTATAGTGGACCTCAATTTTGTGAGTAGTAGCCTGGCCAGAGGCAACCAGTGCCACTGGGTAGTCAGTGATATCTACACTCACAGTGATCATCAAGGGATTCTCTGGGAGATTCGCGGAGACTTCAGCAGAATAGCGAAGGCACCGAAGACAAACGGGAAGGGCTGGAAAGCGAAAATGTTTGACGCGGACTTGTTTCGTGAAACTTTTGCCACCAGCCCCCTCGCAGCAGAAAGTGCAACCGAGAAGGTCGAGGTGGTCATGCAGAGGGTCACCGAAGCATGCGATGCCACAATGCCACGGAAACGTGATGTCGACTTCCGACCAGCGGTACACTGGTGGAGCGAACGAATTGCCGGCCTCCGAAGGGAGTGTCATCGAACTCGCCGCCGAGCGCAACGAGCTCGAGGCAAACGCTCGTCCCCCGATTTGGAAGAACAGCACAGGAAGGCGCGCTTGAAGCTTAAAAAGGCTATCAAGCAGAGTAAAGCTGAAAGCTGGGGCGAACTGCTCAGCGAGGTGGAAGATGCTCCCTGGGGCAGGCCATACAAAGTAGTAATGACTCGGCTGAAAAGCCAGCCGATGCCATCGCCTATGGACGCAGCCCTGCTGGAAAAGATTCTTACACATCTGTTCCCTGAGCAACCCGAGGAGGACTACCAGCTCGCGGAGGACGTCGATGAGGACATCCCAGCCATTACTGAAGAAGAGCTTCTTACGGCGATTGTCAGGGTGGGCAACAATAAAGCCCCCGGCATAGATGGGATACCCAACATCGCACTCAAGGCAGCGATCAAGTTGGCACCGGCAATATTCCTGGGCATGTACAATAGGTATCTCAAGGAAGGAATCTTCCCGGATAAGTAGAAGTGGCAGAAGCTAGTGCTCCTCCCGAAAGGGAAGAAGCCACCGGACGAACCTTCATCCTATCGTCCGCTCTGTATGCTGGATACCGCCGGAAAGATCTTCGAGCGCATCATCCATAACAGGATTGAGAAGTTCCTCTACTGGCGGAGGGCCAGTTTGGCTTCAGAAAGGAGCGCTCTACGCTGGATGCCATTAACACAGTGGTGAAGCAGGCACAGGAGTCGACTGCGGGGAAACGATGGACAAGAGGGTCCAAGAAGTACTGCGCAGTTGTCGCTCTCGACGTCAAAAACGCTTGCAACTCGGCGATATGGAAGTGTATCATGGATGCCCTAAAAACATTAGGTGTAGCATGGTACCTACGGAGAATAGTGGCGAGTTACCTATGTAATAGGTGGCTCATGTACGACACAGAGGATGGACCGAAGACGTATAGGGTGACTGGAGGAGTTCCTCAGGGCTCTGTACTTGGACCGCTTCTGTGGATCATCATGTACAATGATCTGCTGCTATTACAATTGCCGAAAGGAGTGTCCGTCGTAGCGTTTGCAGATGACGCGGCGCTGATTGTCATCGCCAAATTCCTGGAGCAAATCACCGCACTCTTCGGCGAAGCTTTCGCCAAGATAAATGAATGGATGTCTTCTGTTGGACTGCAGCTTGCAGCCCACAAAACAGAAGTACTCCTCGTATTCAGCAGGAAGGTGATGGAAACGGTAACGCTCAGGGTTGGAAACGCCGAAATCACATCCCAACCGTTCATTCGGTACCTGGGTGTGATTCTCGACGCGACTTCAAAGAGCAAACCGAGCAGATCAGCAGAAAGGCCGCTCGGGTGGCTACCACACTGGCGCGACTCATGCCTAATGTTGGTGGCCCCAGACAGAAGAGGAGGAAACTGCTGTCATCAGTGACGACCTCAGTGCTCACCTATGGCATACCCATATGGGCTGACGCACTGAAAATCCAGGAGTACCGCAGGAAGGCGGCAGCAACGTATCGCGTCAGCGCCTTGAGGGTAGCCTGTGCATTTCGCACTGTCTCCGAGGACGCTATCAACGTTATCGCGGGAATGCTGCCCATTGAGGTGCTCGCTGAGGAGCGTAGATCGATGTACCAGCAGAAGGGAGCTAGAAATCCCAGTTATGCAAGGACAGAAGCGAGAGCAACCAGTTTCAACCAGTGGCAGACGATGTGGGATGCCTCTACCAAGGGAAGGTGGACACATCGACTAATCCCGAAGGTGGAGATGTGGGTGAACCGTCTACATGGGGAGCTCAACTATTATCTCACTCAAGTGATCTCAGGACACGGCTGCTTCCGGGCTTATCTCTATAAGTTTAATTATGAAGATTCCCCGGACTGCCCAGCATGTGTAGCAGTCGAGGAGAACGCTGAACATGCATTGTTCCAATGCCCACGTTTTAGTGCCTCCCGCGCGATAGTCGAGGATCAGCTGGAGACACGTATCTCCCCGGACAACCTGGTTGAGTTGATGCTGAAGTCAGCAGATGCATGGACAGCGGTATCGGCTTATGCTGCCGCAGTAATGAAGGAATTGCGACGTGCAGAACGCGCGAGGAAGAAGACGACGCCGGAAGACCAGGCAGTCATAGATGAAATCAGAATCATCTCGAGTGGAACGGGGGATGTAAGGTCGTCTGATAGCACTGAAGGAAGAGCTACGGCTAAGGCCTCTCCCGCGATGTAATACCTAGCGGTTGTCCCGCGGGAGAATTTGTAAGGCCACAGAGGAACGGGGGTTTTTAGTCGGTGCAAGCCTGACACACGGCAATTATTTGCTACGGTGTGCAGGCATTTTCCCGCTAAACCTCTTAAAAAAAAAAAAAAAAAAAAAAACACACACACAATATGTATGAACGGACAAAATGTTGAATAAAAACTTCGATACATGTATTCACGTAAATCATCGCGTTTTTTCTTAACCGATGCTCCCTATCCCCACGCTGTAAGACCTTCCTCCCCCATACGACCCGCGCGACGGACCCCCACGTGCTTGCTCTAGCGGTTAACACGTCCTCGATATATGCAGAAGACACCACCAGTCAGTCTATTCGGAAAAGCAGCTCGAAAACAACCAGCCCCACTTAACCACGAGCTCCCGAAAAAGGGCCCAATCCCCCCACCCCTCCGACGCCGTTGACCCCCCCCCCCCCACCACTAATTCCCCATACGTGTCACAGTGACGCAGACGCGACCGCCAGACACCCCCACCATGCGCCGTCGCACGATAACCACTACACCACACCTGTGACGTCACCGTCGTCGTCTCTCAAAAGACGTATGTATCTACTGACACGAAAAATTTCACGCTCGGTGTCCCAAATGAAAAGTAGTTGGATTTGGACGAAAATTGGTACTCGGAGGTTTTTGAGGTCGCTGGTTACGATTCTGTTCTCAAAATTCTGAAATTCAAAATGGCCGATCCAATATGGCGGACACAAATGCAAAAATTCATTTGAATTGGATTAAACGTGGCACTCGGGGGTTTTCGAGGTCGCTGATTATGATTCTGCTCTCAAAATTCCGAAATTATAAATGGCGGATCCAATATGGCGGACACAAATGCAAAAGTTCATTTGAATTGGATAAAACGTGGCACTCGGGGGTTTTCGAGGTCGCTGATTATGATTCTGCTCTCAAAATTCGAAAGCCTTTGGGTATTTAAATACCTGAAAATACCAGGCATTTAAATACCCAAAGGCTTTCGAATTTTGAGAGCAGAAATATAATAAGCGACCTAGAAAACCCCCGAGTGCCACGTTTTATCCAATTCAAATGGACTTTTGCATTTGTGTCCGCCATATTGGATCCGCCATTTTTAATTTCGGAATTTCGAGCGCAGAATCATAATCAGCGACCTTGAAAACCCCCGAGTGCCACATTCCTTCCGATACAAATGAACTTTTGCATTTGTGTCCGCCACATTGCATCCACCATTTTGAATTTCGGAATTTTGAGAGCAGAATGGTTGAAAAAAAACCGGACTTTTTAACTGGTTCGAGGTGAAAAAATTTTTTGAAAAAAACGTGTCATCGATTTTTCCTGTTTTTTTCATTAAAAGCCGCCATATTTTTTTTCCTAATGGATAAAACACGATTTTGACCCCAGATTCTGAAAGAGCACCCTGGACAATACTAGGAAACGTATCTCTTCATTTTTTATGATTTTTTTATATAATAAAAATCTGGCTCGAAAATGAAGGAAAAAATCGTGATTCTGGGGCGTTAATGGGTTAATGGCCATATATGGGTAGGAAAATGTCGTCAATTTGAAGCGATACATGAAGGGGACGGCTTTTGAAAGCCGTTTATTTATAAGGTACAGGTGTGATGCGCTTGGTTTCGTTTCCGAAATCTTTAAAATGTTTGTATGCGTGTCCACTCCTGTCACGACTCTCGCCGACACCCGAGACATGTCCTGACAAGTCTCGGGACAAGGGATTTTTTGGAAAAACTATAAACTTTAGCGACCTGTGCTTTTTTTTTGTTGACATTCACAGCCACTCATGATGGGACATTTTTTTATAGCTCGAATATTCAAAACATTGATGAAAATAACGCATTTCTTGGACAAACTATCAACTATAGGGATCTATCGTCTTTAGCCTCCATGGACCACTTGAGCACTGCAGGACCCCATAAAATAAATCTTTTCACTCGATGCATCCCGACCTGTTATTTTTGTCTCATTTCCCTCGGTCAATATATACCAGCACGGTATCGGAAAATCTGTAGGGGTCTGCTGTCCAAAAAAGAGGTACTCCATGGTCGATCTGAAATCTAGTCAGACTCATCAAGCATTGACTTTTCTGTTCTCCACACATTTTCGGATTACCATGTATGCACAACTTGCCTCCAAAACATAGATGAATACGACGTATTTTTGTGGAAAAAAAAGATTCACTTTAAGGGTCTATCGTCGAAAGTCTTTGATGCCGATGGAGCACTTGATCACAGCTAAAGGATTGTTGTACCCCGGCTTCTGACGATGCGCGGAGAGCACGGAACTTCGCTCTCGAGTAAGTTGACACCGTGGGTTGTCGGATGCTCGAGGGCGAGGGTATGTGGGGACTTTTCCCGTTCAGAGTAAATCTCCAACTCGGGAAATTGCAACTTGAACAACTTATATTTTATTTAAAATTAGGCAACAATATTACAATTCTTTATGTCTTGAGACCGACATCCTCGGCTTCTGGCCGAAGACTGCCTTTCGATTGATTCTTTCGGCTAATTGTTAACTCGGGTTTTTGCAACCAATCGTTCGAGAACGTTCAAATTGTTCGATTGCGATTCAGCGTTTTTCCGGCTGAGTCGAGCGGAATATCGGGCTTGTGAAATATCGCTCGATATCGTCGCACAGTGGGGCAGAATCCCAAAAAGCTGGCCAAAATTCGGAAAGTGTCCAAAATGATCTCCAATTCTCTTCTCGGGGGTTTTCGGGGTCGCTGAATACGAATCTGTTATCAGAATTACGATTTTCAAAATGGCGGACCCAAAATGGCGGACATAATTCAACCAATTAGTCAAATAATTCAGTAAAAAATACCCAATCATATTTCTTAAGGGTTTTTGGGATCGCTGATTACGAATTTGTTATAGGAATGTTAATTTTCGAAATAGCAGACGCGATATATAGACGATTCCACAAAAATTTTCAATTTTTAAATATTTTTTAATAGAACATGTTTCATAATATTTTTAGGTTTAAATGAGTAGAAAATCTCTTGAGCCATGTTTTTATTTTTGAACAATTTCTTGAGTACAAAATTTGCAATAAATCAAATATCTGTTATTTACTTCTAGTAACAAAAATCTTGTATGTCATCTTCAATGTTGGAATCATTCGATTCGGATTCTGATGTTGACCCACTTGTATCCAAATCGGAATCGTTCCTTATCTCTTGTCTGGTGACTTCAGGTTGTTTTAACATTTCTATAGCTTCTTTATGTAAAGATTTCGCCGGTCTCTGGGGCAATTTCCTGATGCTTGAGAGAAATGGATCTGATGATACTAAGAGCCTATAGAAAATGTCTCTCATATTCGATTCTCGAGAGCATTTTCTTGAATGATGTAACCTGTAGTTCTTTATGTCCTTATTGCGTGACTCTTGGGCCTCTTCAGAAAGTTGTCCGATCGGTAAAAGGGCATATTTTACAATTTCTGCTCCGTGCATCAACACTTTGTGCACAGATGTTGGCATGTAATACCATGGATATAAAGCAACGAATAAACGGGCAGTATTTACACAATAGTCTTTGAATTTTTCTTCGTCTATATCATACCCGCTCGAAATTGCCTGCAAAATAACATGAAATCGGTGAATTAAATTTTCATCGACTCCTGTTATTTCAGCAGATATATTAGCATTTTCGAAAAAGCGGCGGGCGGTATTTCCATCGTTTGAGCTGCCATATCCTGGCTTTGGTCGATCAACGATAAGCCCCAGTGTTGTCTTAAATTGAGTCAGTATGTCTTCCTTGCGTACTTTCACAATCTTTTTCACTTCCTCTTCACGAGCTTGCCACTTTTGAGTTGTGAGCTTATACGACAAATGCAAATAGCACTCGAAAAAACGAATCCACGCATGTAATGTAGATATGCCAAATCTTAAATTATCTGTAGTAATGTCCATTTTTATAATTTTGTCGATGTTATTAAAATCTTTAGAGGTGGCTTTGCACAGGAAGCAGCGTTGTGCAGAAGTGGTACCGGTTACAGCGTTACAGACTTTGCCGTCTATCATCGTAAACGACATACAATAGGTTACTGAAATTGATTTTTCATTTTGTTCAGTAGTGTATGGTGCAAGACCCGCAATCTGCTGTTCAATGTCGGTAACTTCTTTCAATGTTGATTGTACATCTTCATGTACAAACTGCAATCGTATTGGTCTGCAGAATCGAGGAGATGAAGGTCTAGGATTTTTCCACACAATAGTTCCTTCATCCGTCTCTTGATTGTTGTAGATTAATTGCAAAGGTACCAGAAAAGTATAAAAAATGCTTTCATCAGATTTTCCAGCCTCATCAAATTTTTGCTTATAAACACTTTGACCGCTGCTTCCATCACATCCCCATTTACAGTGAAGTACTAATTTTTGCAGAATTCCAGAATTTAGAGTATCGATGACATCAGCCTGAAGTTGTATAATTCTGTATGTGGTATGATCAAGTAAAGCCTGTAGTTTAATTTGTGCGCACGACTCAGTAATATTCATGTACACAATTGATGGATAACAACGATTTTTTGCTTTTTCTACTTCATGGTATGATGGGTATAATTTGCATTTACGTGCTCTAGCTGCATTTCTTGATAGCTGATAAGAGCGCTTTGATTCTCCTTTCTCGATCATCAAAGAAAGTGCTTCGTCTGGGGTTAAAGGTGTCTCATTTTTTGACCGAACAGCAGCTATATATTTTGAGGCTCTTGTTGGGCTGGTTAATGTGACATCTTTAAGAACTTGAGCAGCATCCACTTGACCAGAAGTCCTTAAACTCATTTGAGCAGCATACGTCAATTCTTCTGTAGATAAAGTAGAACGTATTTCTTCAGTCTTTCGCCTCTTAGATCTATCGCTGGATGAAGGAAAGGATTTCGAAGGTCGTCCAGATGTTCCTTTTTCATCATTCTTCACAATCTTCTCAGATGTTGATGTTGTGCATTCAGTATCGGATAATGTTGAAAAACATACGGTGCCATTCAACCATTCTTCGTTATTTTTTAGAAACTTTTCTTGGCCTCTGTTTGCTGCTTTCCATCTGGATCGAAAATTTGCAAATAACAGTCCTAATGACTTTTCATCCTCGTCTACTTGTATCACATGTTCTGTTTTCTTGAAAATTGCATCTTTCAAAACTCCAATAACGAATTTCTGTTCGTTTTTTAAACTGTCTTTCACCATGAAAAAAACATCTCTTCTTGATAATTCCATATTTGAAGATTGGGAAGACTCTGTAAAATACCAATATAAACATGTACAAAATTGAATGACATTATTTTGAAATCATTTTATACTTAACAAAACTATATACGGTGTTCTGACTCGAAATGTACAAAAATAATTTATTACTACTAAAAATGATTTTATATTTATAAAGTAAACGAATATTTATGATATAAATGATTAACAAATATATTTACATACATTCTGCACGAAAAAAAACCGAAATTACATGAAATCTGTCTTTACGAGAATCACCTCTGTGTCAGTATACAACAGGTATAATAAAACCTGAACAGCAGGCGGGCTCCTTTCTTTCATACATGGCTGCTCTAGGAGCCCCTCGTCAGTCCTTGCCGAATCGCCGTCTACACTACGTATACACTATGTACGTATACACTAATACACCTTTACTGCCGAAAACCGTTACGCCGCACAGTAGGAGAAAAGCCCAAAAACCTGGCCAAAACCTCAAATGACCTTTGACGGGAATGAAAATTGGCTTACAGGGGTTTTCAAGGTCGCTGATTACGAATCTGAAAGCCAAATTATCGTAAACAAAATGGCCGATCCAATATGGCTGACATGAATGTTAAAAAGTTGCCAGATGTTGACAAAAATTGGTATTTACGGGTTTTCAAGGTCGCTGATTACGAATCCGCAAGCCAAATTATCGTAAAAAAAATGGCCGATCCAATATGGCCGACATGAACGTTAAAAAGTTACCAGATGTTGACAAAAATTGGTATATACGGGTTTTCAAGGTCGCTGATTACCAATCCGATATCTATTGTTTATAACTTGCAACAAAGAGCTTACAGCAAATTGTTATAAACAAAATGGCCGAGTATCCTGCTAAATAGATAAATTAATATATTTAAAAAAATCATCATAATAAAATAAACGTGAACAGTGTATTCTACGCAATTATTATTTTTATTTCCAAAATACATACGGAACGTTTCAAAAATAGAAAATTTTATTCTTAATCAAAATCGTAATCGGAGTCGGAGTCGGAGTCAGAATCATTATCCGAGTTTGTATCTATTACAACTCCCGGCACGGCTTCAATCTCGGCCCAAAATTCGTCTGCTGCAGCAGTCACTTTAGGAGCGATCAACATCGCTACAGCTTCCGGCGACAAACTCTTCAGCTTCTTCTGTGGTAGTCTTCTGACACTTGAAATGTACGGATCAGAAGTAACTAAGAGCCGATGAAAAACATCTTCCATAGTTTTAACCCTGGAACTTTTTCGCGCAAAATCTTCTCGATATCGTTTGATGTCTTTGTTTCGAGCTTCCTGAGCATCTTCGGATAATTGGCCGATTGGTAATAGAGCATGAGTTATTATCACTGGACCATGAATTAATAGTTTGTGCACCAAAGTAGGCATGGAGTACCAAGGGTATAATGCAACGGTCTTTCTTGCCGTTTCAATAGCATACTGTTCAAATCTTTCACAGTTTATCTCGTGGCCACACGATATAACTTGTAGGATTACGTACAAGCGTTTAATAACTTCTTCGTTGACCCCCGTTATCGCAGCGGAAACCGTCGAATTTTCAAAGAATCGCCGAGCTGTGTTGCCATCATTGCTGCTGCCGTATCCAGGCTTTGGGCGATCGATATTTAGACCCAATTGCTTCTTGAATCCTTCTTGAATGGCCCTCTTGCGTTCCTGGGTAATTTTTTTTTCTTCGGCACTTCGAGCTTGCCATTTTTTAATGCCGAGTTTGTAAGACACGTGTAAGCAATATCGAAAAAGTCTGTTTCGAGTCCTCAGGCACTACAACTGTACGTCCGGTGTCCTTGGAAATTTTTTCTACCATAAATTCGATCAAGGAAGCGAATTTATCGGATAAATGCTCGCTGATTATCAGAAATACTTCTTTCCTTGTCAGCACCAATTCTTTGTAACCGGATCCTGTAATAAAGACATAAAATTGTAGAAAATTGGTGTTAAAGGAAAAGATAAAATTTTCAATTAATACAAAAACTTGAACAATGTACATTATTTTACCAAATAAATAACCGCAATAATTGAAATAATTTTAAAAAAATTAGACAGAAAATATTGACATGGATTTGGTTAAAAGAAAGCTTTGCTTACTATATAATATATATATATTCAAATATTTTATTTGAATGTTATAACATTTCATTAATATTTAAGAAATTTTTATGTGGTTGATTTTAATATGTATATATATATATGCATACGTATATATCATAATTAAATCACAGAAAATTTATATATATATATATATACACATACATATATATTAAAATAATTTATTTCAAGCGTATAACAGCCGTCTTGTCCGTTATGATGCTACTTCACCCATTCTCAGGTAGAGGCGCAGAGGCTGCTCAATAGTGCCGCGTGCACGCTCGGCTACCGCACGATGCGAAAAAAATCATAACGGACAAGACGCACGTTTTCCGCAGGTAACTCTTGTAAATTTCGAAAGCTTATACATTAAACTAAAGGCCGAGACTAGGAGCTTTGCAAAATGTGACAAAATATATAACTTTTCGGACCGTTGAAAATATAAGTTTTCAAAATTATTCAATTTTATTTATGCCGAAGGCTATACTACATTTCAATCATTTATACATAAACTTTAGATTCAACCGATGTAAAAACATGTTCTACATACCTCCAGAAGTCGTATCCATGTTGCAGAATTGAAATTAAACCCGTCACTTTAGAGTTATGGGTTTTTGAAGTCAGCGTTATTTTCGTCTGTTCAGCGCGTGACACGTACACTCTTCACGAACACTAACTGCCAACTGACGCTGCGGCGCAGGTATACACTTAAAGGGCTTTCCCTTCCACAATAGAATGCAGTTACTAGTCCTCTACCTGAATGACTACTCAACTGACCCTATTTCGAAAATTTATTTTTTGGGGTTTTGGCCAGGTTTTTGGGCTTTTCTCCTACTGTGCGCCGTACAAACATGGGAGAAACACAGTTCTAGCTACTGAGAGTTCTTGCAGGAATATTTTATAAAATGTTGAGATTTTCGTAAAGCGTACATTTAGAATAATAAATTACTGTATTAAAATTTAAATGATCTATGAATATTAATCAATAAATGAACATACTACAAATGGAATTGATAAATAAATATTAATCTATGTTAATAGACAGAAAATATACCAACGCGCTGTAACGTAATAATCAATGGATTACATTCACACGTCCGTTAATGTCGCGCCACGTATTTCTCCCTAAAAATTAGTCTAACTATTCGTTGAGCACTCCTGAGCAGCCAGTTTTTTAGTATATTATATTTAGTACTGTACACTATCAGTTTCTTGTTGAAACAAGGTCGAGACTCGCGAAGACATTTTTAAAACTACTTTAGAAAATCGATTTTCGAAAAAAAATGTATAATTTTTTATGTTCACTTGTTGCAAAATTTAGATATTTCAAACATAAAATAAGCAATAACTGTGCATAATTATATTTTCTGCATACCTTCAGAAAGTTTTTCCATTTTGCAGAATTAAAATTGAGACAGTTTCGTCCGTTTCACAGCACTTCGAAACAGGCAAGAATTTTTCGACGCGTACGCTTGTTTAATGCGTACCGAACGGCGGCTGAATGTCGACTGATGTCGAGGCGACCCTAGAGCAGGTATAAACCTGCCCGGTCCGGAATTTCGTCCTAGGACTATCAGTAAACAAGATCTGAACATATATAGACGAATATATACAACTCAAAAATTTGACTTTTGGCCAGCTTTTTGGGATTCTGCCCCACTGTGCGTCGCATGGGGTCTTTGAATCTCATGCATTAGCAATATAAAAATTCCTGTCTTTTCAGGGCACAACATTCCTCCACCTTGGGAAGACGAAATTCCCAATTTCGGCGATACAATACTTTTTTTCATAGCTTTTGGCAATTTTTTGTCTGTCAGTCGTCTCTCGGCTTACAATAATACAATAGATTACGAAGGTACAAGTGCCTTTTTAATATTATAATATATACCTTTTTTATAATATTTCGATTTTCTTTTTATTTCATACATATTTACGTTTAGTACAGTCGTGCTGTATAATGAAATCGGAAAAAATAGAAGAAGGCTAGTTTTTTGTCAGGTGATTTTGTAGGTGCCACGGGTTCTAAAACCAAGTTTGCCTAAAAATCGGGGTGTAGGATTTTTTTAGGGGATGGGGGTGGATTAATGTCAAACTACAACCCCCACGAGGTCGGCGCCAGGAAACAAAATGTTCAGAAAAATCCGGGTTTTATTTTTGTCCATAGCGCGGAAGTCTTTCAATTTTTGTTCAAATGGAAACGTTATAGCCCTTGAAAAGACGCGTCGATCGAGTATTCGATCAACCCTTTCCAATAATATCTTCACCCCCAAAAGAATTGTTGAAGAATTAACCAAAAAATTGTTTATTGAATAACTCAAAAACAATTGATTTTTCGGGGATGGATCAAATGTACGAAATGTAGAGAATAATTTTCTCTATATTTTCGTTTCTATGCACAACTTTTAAATTTTGCTTTTTCGAACCTCTCTCAGGTGTTGAAAATTCAAAATGAAATTCTGGGAAAACTATTGACCGAAACAAAGAGTTACAAGTTTGGCGCTGTGGACAAAAATGTAGCTGAGTGTTCAAGCTAAAAATTCTTCCACGGCGGCGAATTCGTGCCGTCAATAGTTTTCCCAGAATTTCATTTTGAATGTTCAACCCCTGAAAGGGGTTGAAAAATCAAAATTCAAGGGTGGTCCATAGCAACGAAAATATGGAGAAAATTATTTTCTACATTTCGTACATTTGAGCCATACTTGAAAAACCGATTGTTTTTGAGTTATTCAATAAACTATTTTTTTTGTTTTTTAACCGTTTTTTGGGGGTGAATATATTATCGGAGAGTGATGATCGAATACTCGATCGACGCGTCTTTTCAAGGGCTACAACGTTTCCATTTGAACAAAAAACGTACAATTTTTTTCTAAAGAGTTATTGAATTAAAACCGATTTTTCAAAATTTTACCCCACTTTTTCACTCCGAAAATGAACTTCCACGAATTCGGCGCTGTGGACAAAACTAAAGCCCGGATTTTTCTGAACATTTTGTCTCACGGCGCCGACCTCGTAGGGGTTGTAGTTTGGCATTAATCCACCTCCATCTCCTTTCATCCCCTAAAAAAGAACCCTACACCCCGATTTTTAGGCAAACTTGGATTTAGCACCAGTAGAGGAACTAGAGCGGTTCTAACCCAGGGATCTCAGGGGGAGCGGGGCGGGGGAGTCGAGCGCGGGGAAGCCGCGGTATGCATGGCGGAGCGGGGGGGGGGGGGGTGGGGGTCCTGCATGTGTCAGCCGAGTGCGGGGTTCCGGCGGAGGGAAAGGGGAGGGGGTGGTGTTAGAGAGCGGGGAGGCTAGTTTTTGGTGACGATGTCTTCCTAGCGATAGCTGGACCCGCGGGCGAGAGGGGAGAAGGGAGAGGGTTAATGAAACGTACACTTTTTGTTATTATAACAATCACTTTTTATTTTTAATTGTGTGTGTGTGTGTGTGTGTGTGTCACGCATGCATTACAAAATGAGTCTCTATTCACAACCCGTGTCACCAAACTGAAACAAACAAGAAAAAACATTTTTTTTTATTGTTAAGACTTTTTTTTTATTCTTATGATTCAATTCACAACATTCACAATGATTTTTGATCCCGTGCATCTCAAACCCGCGGATTTCGGCATCGCTTGGAATAACGGCTCTCTGCAGTCCTTGCAATATTTTCCCTCAATGAATTTTAGTATTTCAACGGTGTGGACGCGGACCTCACGCATTTCCATAAAGGCGCCTCTTGCATTGACGAAACACGATATGCACAGCGAAATATCCATGTGCACGCCTTCATAAAACAGATGGTGCACGCAAACTTTGTCCATATCGTTGAAACTATTTACGGCCACTCTATTTAAATAGCGTTCCGAGTATTCATAGTGTTCACCATCATCACTATCACTCGCATAATCCGAGTCATCCGAGATGACTTGATCGTCGTTGTCGTCATGGTTGGCGTTGTCGACATCATCATCATCTTCATCGTCAGCGTCGTCGTCGACGTCGTCCTCAATGGCGATGACCTCAGGCTCTTCATCTTCAATAACGATGACCTCGGGCTCATCATCATCGTCCGGTTCGGCAACTCCATTGTTGACGTCCATGCGGCGTTCACCACCGTCATTGATTTCAATGACGTCACCATCATAATAGTGATATTCAGCTAAATATACATCGTCAACCACGATCATTTCTTCTTCACTATCCGAAATCACGATTTCTTCAGCCATTTTTAATCTTTCTCACGCTATCTTGTCGATGTACAGTCAAAAGTGCACTCTCCGGAGGTTCGAGACTATAATGATGAAAACTGCTGCCCCAAATGCCCTTTTGGGGAAGTACATATTTTCGAATCCCTATAGGTTCTTTCTAGTATGGTGGGGATGCCTTTCTGCTGTTCGATTTGTTAACATAGTTTTAGTACGAGAGATGGAAAGCGCTTTCACACTTGAACATAGGCGAAATACGACAAAAAAAGTTGTCTCTTAAGAAGTTACGTAGAGGGCTAAGAAAAGGTGCCAGAGTTTATCCAGATGTTCTTTTTTTTTAACTATCTGGACGGAGGCTCATGTCCGAGACACTGTTATACACTGCAACGTTTCAACCACCTCGTCCGAAAGTCTCAAATTTTATGACTCTTTTTTTTTCTTACGTCGAGCGCCAGGGACCGTCATACCCTATCGCTTCGCATGTGCAACTCGAGCCTCACCATTCCATAGGTCCACACTTGAAAACCCATCAAATTTTACGACAGCGTGCGACGAAGACAGTGATCCGGGGGAAAAAATGCATTTCCATATTACATGGCTTTAGTTTTTCATCTCTGAATGATAATATATACAGAGAATACAACGTTAAACCTTGATGCCGAAACTTGAGATCATGCAGGTCTGGACAAGTTAGCCCCATGGTTAAGAATTTTTTCTTCGTTAACACCACTCTCCGAGCTATTAGAATTTTTTTTATTGCTCCGCTATTCAGAGCATATATGATAACGGGGTGTTTATTTTGAAAAACTATAAACTTTCGGAGATCTATGGATAAAGACCTTTTTTGAGGCTTCAACCGTGGACCATTTGAGCACCGATGGAGAGCCCATGAATTTTTTTTTTCACTACACACATCTCGACTGAGATGCTCTCATATTTTTCCCGGCAATCCAATGCGATATTAGAAAATTCTCGTGGGTTGGTGATATTTTCCGAGATGGTAGGGAAAGACGAAATATGTCTAAGGGGGAAAACCATTTTTAATGATCTGCTGCGCTCAAAAGTGTTCGCACTTTGAATCGAGCAGTCAGTTAGTGAACATCATCTCTTTTGGAAAGCCTCGTTTCATCAAATATGGAGAAGTCCGAACAAATTTTGCACGACCAAGCCGCGCTCCTAAGTTCATTAGAAGATTTTGCTGTGTGGGAACAACGATGCGTTGAGTTTATCGAAGAATTGGAAACTCAAAGCCGGATTAAGCGCCCGCGACTATCAATTGGACGTCAACAGTCATTGATAGCCCAAATAGCGCGGCTGGAAGGGTTGAGGAATTCTGTGCGTAATCATTTTATACACACGGGTGCAGGACACGGTCATCATGGGCTAATCTGGCGAGAGATTGACACATCCTTCAATAGTCGAATATTGACCGGTTCCGTAATAAATCGCAACCACATCGAACCACGGCAATTTCTCAATGATGCTCGCGACCTAGTGCTTCAACATGTGCAAAATATCATCAACAAGCACAATAGCATTAAAATCAATACAGTGTTCAATGGTGAATTCGCGAGTGGAGACAAACATGCTAATAAAAGTGTCAACACCCGAAACTGTGAACTCTTTAACACAAGCGATTTGAATGAGTGGTATGAACAGCGTGTTATTGAGCCCACTTTAACCTTACTCGACGAATTTCAAGAACGAGATAGTGGCTGGGCTTTGCGGAAAATACTTAACCTCACAATAAATGTGAATAAGTATAACCCGATGCGTGCCGGGTGCACTATATCACTGCCGCGAGGAATAATGATGAAGAGAGCTGTGATTAACGTCAAATCCAACAATAACGCATGTTTCGCGTGGGCAGTTGTCGCTGCTCTATTCCCAGCCCAACGACACAGTGACCGTCCGTCATCTTACCCACATTACTCAAGCGTGCTGAATATACAGAACATTCAATTCCCGGTAACCATACACTAAATAAAAAAAAATTGAGCTGCAAAACAATTTATCCAGCAACGTGTACACCACCACCACCGCCAAAAAGGACATCGTTCCAATACGCGTGACTCAAAATAAGAAGGAAAAGCACATCAATTTGCTGTACATGCAAGATACTGAGGACAACAATGTGGGGCACTTCGTATGGATCAAGAATCTGTCGAGACTCGTGAGGGCACAACTAACCAAAATGGAGCATAAAAAATATATCTGTGATCGGTATGTAGTTACCATAAAATATATATATATATAGGTAATTATACATGCTAGACGAATTAAACAAACAACAATCTTTTTTTTTGCAGGTGTTTGTACTACTTTGGTTCCGAGGAAAAATTGCAATCGCACGAGGTCGATTGCGGAGCGATAAACGACCTCGCGATCCGACTACCGAATGACACCAACAAGTGGCTCCAGTTCAGCAACTTTAGCCGGAAAGAGCGACATCCTTTCATCGTTTATGCTGATTTGGAGTGTGTGCTGGCAAAGACCGATGAGAAGACCCAAGCAAAAGATATGTATCAACATCATGAAGTGTTTAGTATTGGATATTACGTGCGTTGTTCGTATGACGATTCATTGTCTTCATATCACTCGCGTCGCAGTGCTGATTGTGTCTCATGGTTTGTCGAAGAACTGAAAAATCTAGCATTGCGCATAAAAGAAATTTTCTGCGACAACGTCCCAATGATTTATCTGACACCGAGCGAGTGGGCAAGTTTTCGCAAAGCGACCCAATGTCATATATGCAGGAAACCATTCGCGCAAGACGATATACGCGTTCGAGATCATTGCCATCTGACTGGACGCTATAGAGGCCCTGCCCATTCTAATTGCAACTTAAACGACAAACAGTCATTCTTCATTTTAGTAGTTTTTCACAATTTATCGGGTTACGATGCACATTTTATCATCAAGGAAATAGCCACAGCGTTCGGAGCAAAGACCGATGTGCTTCCAATCACAAAAGAGAAATACATCTCTTTCACGAAGCACATTCAAATCACAGACGATTCTAAACAGAAAATCCAATTGCGCTTTATCGATTCATACAAATTCCTCAATACCAGTCTCGACAAATTAGCCTCATTTTTGACCGAGGACAAACTCAAAATTTTACGCATGCAATTTTCCACTCTATCGACGGACAATTTCAATTTGCTGACGCGAAAAGGGGTCTTCCCTTATGAGTATGTTGACAACGTGAGCAGGTTGGACGACACTTGCTTACCACCACGTGACGTATTTTATAGTTCCTTGACAGATGCTACAGTATCGGAGAGCGAGTATGCATATGCGGAGAACGTTTGGGAGCGGTTCTCCATTCGAACGCTGGGTGACTATAGCGATTTGTACTTGAAGACAGATGTGTTGTTATTAGCTGATATTTTCGAAAACTTTCGGAATACGTGCATTGAGAGCTATGGCCTAGATCCCGCGTATTACTACACATTGCCGGGGTATACCTGGGATGCAATGTTAAAACACTCGAATGTCAAGTTTGAATTACTAACTGACATCGTCATGGTTTTATTCGTTGAGCGGGGTATACAGCGCGGTGGTCTCAGTCAATGCTCAAACCCATATGCACACGCTAATAATAAGTACATGGAGTCGTTTGATCCATCGAAAGCATCATCATACTTGATGTATTTTGACGTCAACAATTTGTATGGATGGGCAATGTGTCAACCCTTGCCATATGCAGATTTTCGATGGGTCAACAAAGTGTCCAAGTTTGATCCATTATCCATCGCGCTAGATTCACCAACAGGCTACATCCTTGAGGTCGACTTGGAATATCCCCAATCTCTACATGATGCGCACAAAGACCTACCGTTTTGCCCATTACACGAAAAACCACCGGGTAAGCAGCAGGAAAAGCTGCTAGCAACCGTCTGCGATAAAAAACGCTACATCATACACTACAGCAATTTACAACAATGTTTACGTCATGGACTTTGCCTCACGAAAATCCATAGGGTATTACAATTCACACAATCCTCATGGCTACGTTCATATATCGAGTTAAATACTCAGTTTCGAACGCTGGCCAAAAACGATTTTGAAAAGAATTTATTCAAATTGATGAATAATGCGGTGTTTGGCGAAACGATGGAGAATGTGCGCAATCATGTAGATGTAAAGTTTCTGACAAAATGGGAGGGCAGGTACGGCGCGGAGGCAATGATTGCGAAGCCAAACTTCCACAGCCGAAGCGTTTTTTCCGAAAACCTCGTTGCCGTAGAATTGCGCAATCTCGAGGTGAAGTTCAACAAGCCGATATATGTGGGTGCATACTCGACATATCCAAAACGTGCTTGTATGGATTTCATCACGAGTATATGGTACCATTGTATCGGAATAAATGTAAAGTGATGTATACCGATACAGACAGCCTCATATATGCCATTGAGAGCGAAGATGTATATGCAGACATGAAGTGCGACATTGAAAAATTTGATACGAGCGACTATTCAGCGGAAAATAGGTATGATATGCCGCTTGTCAACAAGAAGGTACCCGGTCTCATGAAGGACGAATGCAATGGTGCAATTATGACCGAATTCATTGGACTTCGATCGAAAATGTATGCGACACGTGTCGAGGGTAAGAAGGTTACTAAAAAAGTTAAAGGTGTGAAGAGCAGTGTTGTGGCTAGGACAATCACGTTTGACGATTATGCTCAATGCTTGAAGGAAGACATTGAAATGATGCGTAGTCAAACGTGTATTCGATCGAAGTTGCACAAGGTCTACACCATTCGTGAGACGAAAATCGCTTTAAGTCCTCATGATGATAAGCGGTATATCATACCTGGGACCGCTGACACCCTACCATGGGGGCATTACAGAATACCGTCGTGAAAAGTTTTGTAATTTTTTTTTCCACAACCTTGATGTAAAATTGTGTATATTTTTGTGAATATTGACGTATAAAACTCGTGAAAATTATGTATATATTTTGTTCACTCGATGTTAAAATTATGTTTGTTGTATATATTGTGCAAGAATGGATTTATTATTTTCCGTAAATAAAGAAGCGGATTTTTTATAATCACATGTGTTTATTCACTCTATCCATCTCCTCACGTTCCACGAAAAAGGGCGACGGCGAGAAGGGGGGAAGCAAGCCTGCTGTGGAGTCGGAGGGATGCGGGGACGACCAGCAGGTCAAGAGCCATAAAAGATACATATTTTTCCATTTTCTTTATTATCGACTACAAATCGGATTTACTTATGCAACTATTGTGGCTATTGTCGAAACTTAACCACTTTACAAACATTCGATTACCGCGCTTCTTCAATACCGCTTCAATGAGATAGATATCGGGGTGCTTGACCCTGAGAAGCTCTTGTTCGTAGAAACCACCGGCGATCGATTCATCTTTATGGTCCTTCAAGTGGTACGTCACGGGATGAGTATTTTTCACACGATAGATTGTAAATATTTCCGTTGTCCTATGTGGGGTGTAAACCTTTTCGAAAACAGTCTTAAATTGGCTGATTCTCACTTTATCACCAACGGCGAATTTCGGCGATCTTTTCATTGGAGGCTTATTGAAAATCTGCTGCAATTGCTTCTCATTTTCCGCGTTGACATTTCTCGGCTTCATCTTAATGGTGCGGTGTACAGAATCTTTGTACTCAGCAATTAGATTATCAAGAATGTCGATCCACTTATAATTACCACGAAGACTAAATTGCATCCACATCTTGTTCTTCAATGTACGATTGAAACGCTCGCAATTGGATGCATTCAAGTTGCTATATGTTGAATACATGTGAATATTGTACTTTTTCATGATGGCCTTAAAGTCACAATTGTAAAATTCTTTTCCCCGATCAACGTGTAAGTTCTGTGGTATGCGGCCCTTAACGAGGATCGACTTCATTGCTGCTGCTGCATCTTTACCACTCTTACTCAGCATTGGCACGGCCCAGGCGAATTTTGAGAAGGTATCGATGACGGTGAGGAGATATTTGTGTTTGGAGTTGCAACGCGCGTATGATGACATATCGACGAGATCAGCTTGCCAGGTCTCGTCCAAGCCACGGATGTCCACATGTCGACGCGGATAGTTTCGTCGAGCAGGCTTATGTAGCTCCAGCACGAGAGCGCCCCTTTTTTCGTTCATTTTCCAGTCCACTCAGTCGTGCGTCCAATTCAACAATGACGTTTGAATTACGAATCACCAAATCTTGTAAAGTTTTGACATCGGTCTCGTGTGTCCTCACAATGTCCCGTATCGTAGCTTCAAGTCCATGAACCAACAACTGACTACTCTCATTCATTTCTTTGCGTATGTTCTTAATGATAGTTCGAGATTTCTTTTGTAACGCACTTAGAGTGATGGCGTCATCTTCTGCTTCCGGATTTGTAATGTTCTACAATCGTTTCTGCCCCAAGTCATAATGACCATCTGCGGTAATTCTAAAGCCAATCCCTGGTCGACCTGGAGGACCTTGCTTACTGTGGAGTACACTCCTACTTGAATGACGTCCAAACACATCGACACTCATGATGAGAATGCGTAAATTCTTCGATGTCGAGTTAATAAATGATTTCAGCTTCACGCAATTCCTCAATAATCGATATAATTTCATTCGCATGTGATGAATTTCCGGCTGCTTGGGATGCCAGAAGCAAGCGAAGACGATCCACTAGCTCGTTTGGATTGTCCCAATAAATATAGTCCAATTGGGTGTTTTTTCTAGCTAGCTTATACTTTGGCATGCCCTGCCCCACATGATGATCGACTATATTTGCAATATATGTATTAAACTCGTGACTGGTGTTACGTCGTATAGCCTCACTAGGCTTATAACATTTTTTGTGCGCATTCGTCGAGATTACAATCTTTTCGTAGTTTTTCAAATCGTCCGGTGTGAGAGTTTCGACATTGGGCACTTTTTTAAACAACAGCTCCGTTAATCCAACAGTTTTCGCATAACTTACATCTCCCACACGAATATGTTCAGAGTCGAAAATTATCGGAGAATTGCCAATCATTAACTTGTTGTTAGCCAGATTGCGTACACCATATAATACATCCTTTCTATTTGTTTGTAATAGCAGGAGATATTCGCTGATCAGCTCATCGACATTTTGCGAGTCATCATCATCCTCATATATCAATTTAAATGAATCTTTTGTTTCACTCTTCAAGGAATCATGTGCCGCATTTGGATTTTTCACACTATTTAACGCATCTTCTTTTTCTTCTTCAACATTATCACCCACTTTTTCATCCTTAATTTCCTCCTTCACCGCCACCACCTCACCGTTTTTATACGACACCAATTTCTCCAATGGCCCCACTATAGGCTTAAAGACATCCTGCATTCTCTGTTGATCGTTATCTTTCCCAATTTTCATCATTCGATGCTTTCGTCTGATTGCATCGCTCGCCTTGGCAATTTCGCGCAATACATCCTTTTCACGCAACAATTGTTCGCTCTTCATGTTGTCCCTACCACGGCATGCGCAATACTGTCTCTTCAACTACCAGCGATCAGTCATTTGTCAATAGTGAGAAAATAATAAAAACCTTGTCTATATCGACCATCATTAATATCGCTATCCTTGTCAATCGTGATAAATGCATACTTGTCAGAATTCCAGCATTTCACGCACATGTTTTTAAAGCACGTATAAGTCATGTCCGTATTAACATGATCATTGTACACGTGTTTGAGATTCATATCATCCTGCTTGAAAAGCACCACGAAATTTGCATTATCCCTCACGAGATGTTTGGGAATACGAGTGTACGTCTGACAAAGATAAAAACTGTCAACAATCTCGTGTCGTCCCATGGAAAAGAAGGCCCGAACATTATCCTGCTTTTCGCATGCTATGTCATCAAAGATGAATATAGAGTTGGATCGTGCATCACTTGGTGCTATCACTTGTTCATGCGCGTCGAATGGATGATATTCAACTCCACTCACAGGTTCGAGTAGGTGTTCGAGCAACTTATACTTTGGCTGCTTGAGCGATTTGGAATACAAGTAAATATTCTCAAATCTCAAACCATTCGGATGGATGATAAGAGTGAGCAAAGCGTTGGTTTTCCCACAATTCGATGGACTGCAAAACAGTGCACGTATGCTATCCGGCAATAAATTCCCATGGCGTTTTTGTTTCTTTTTCCCTCCACGGTTTTCGACAAACTCGTCGAAATTTATCACGGGAAGTCCGCCTCCGATAGTTTGCTTCCAGGACGTCATCTCACACACGACTAATGGCGAAATCATATAAATAGCCTTCTTATAGGGATTATCCATCAGTCGCGTATTGTCTTTAGACATGATTGTGCATGGGAAGAGTGGTAAAGGGTTGGTCAACCGCCTAATCAACAAACTCCCCATTGAACTACATTTGCCTCGATATCAGTATTGTGGACCAGGCACAAAGTTGGCCAAGCGCCTTGCTCGTGGCGATCCGGGTATTAATCCATTGGATACGGCTTGCAAACAACACGATATTGCGTATTCGAAAAATCCGGATAATCTTGAGGCGAGACATTTGGCGGATAAAGTGTTGGCTAAACAGGCTAGGCAACGTGTTACCGTGAGAGACGCTAGTATCGGTGAAAAAGCCAGTGCTTGGGGTGTGGCAAATATTATGAAGACAAAGAGAAAATTTGGCATGGGAATGAAGGCCCGAAAGGGTGGCGTTTGTTTGAAAAAGATAATTGGCGCTGCAAAGAAGACAATGATTCAAAGTA
This sequence comes from Ophion obscuratus, assembly GCA_964007375.1. Taxonomy (NCBI): domain Eukaryota; kingdom Metazoa; phylum Arthropoda; class Insecta; order Hymenoptera; family Ichneumonidae; genus Ophion; species Ophion obscuratus. The sequence goes on from OZ023314.1 coordinate 56,587,282, forward strand.
ATGATCCGCATAAGATTATCAAATCAGCTCTAAAGGGTGCTCGTGCAGCGGTAAAGTTGCAAGGTGGTAAAGTGCGCACACCTCGGGGTCTACCTGTACCCCATAAAATTGGTGGTTTATTGCCCTTCCTCGTGCCCATTTTTGCGGGTCTTAGCGCTGCGGGTGCTTTGTCGGGTGGTGCGGCTAGTGTAGTTAAAGCTGTAAATGCTGCTCAAGCAGCTAAGCGTGAATTGGATGAAAGTAAGCGTCATAATCGAACAATTGAAGCAATTGCATTAGGTCGGGGTCTATATCTGAAACCATATAAGCAGGGATTGGGCCTTCATATTAAGCCAAAAAACTAGAAGTAACGCTACCATACCGACCCCTCACCGACCGCCATCTACTCCACTACGCAAAAATCCTAAAGATTCTACATTTTCGTGGAGTTTACATGCGCGATATATTGCCAGCGAGCGGACCTCTCAAATGTGTGTCACGTCCGGAGGGGACGTGGGCATATAAAGTGTGGTTCCCTCTTTCTTGCCTACGCCTAGCGCAATAGCACGGGATGAGGGTAAAAAGAGGATGTGCTGGAGGAAGGAAGGATTTTTAAGGAATTTATGGAAATAATCCGATTGTTTGGAAATGACTCGTTTCTAATTAACAGTTGATTTATTGAAATCGGCCAGTTTGGCTAATTCTATTCACGCTCGAGTACAAAGAGTGTAAAAATGTGATTCGCTTACATTGATGATTTCGTTCGGTGTCGACCCTGTCGTTCAGGTAGCGGGTGTCGGTCGTAAAATGTAGGGCCTTCGCTAATGGGCCAGATGCGGTTACAGATGGTATCGGTGGCACGCGTACAATTTTCGGGTATACTGATTCTTTTATAGGTTCGACGGTATGAACGCGACTAATTCGATTAAGGACTTTGAACGTAGATAGAAAATAAGGAGACCGTCGTGGACTGATAGACTTAAGACTACTGCAGACTGAAGATTACTACCGACTACTGTCGCGACTACCACTCTCTAACTAAAAAACTGCTGGGTTGCTCCCTTTATATGTGATTTCTTCGTCTCCCGAATTCATAGAGTGGGAGAGATAGAGCATTGACCTCTTTTAATTTGGAAATAGAAGTATCATACGTAACGAACGCATGAACCTGTATGTGGTGGAAGGTTTTTGTGGAGGAGGGCGCATCTGCATTCTCCGCATACGAATTCTTTTCCTGTGCTGCTTAATTTTACGATCGGGCCGCTGGGAGTTTTCCGGGGCCTTACTGAGATTCATTTGTATGTTGGTTGTATGCAATTAGAGAGAACGTGGGGACGCATTGATGGGTTCTTATGCAGAGGTCATACGAGTCCATTTTTGTGACCGGATTTCTATCGGGGAAAGCGTAGCGGTTAGGCGCTACGTGATCCTTCCATATGCATATCCCTTTTTGGTACTTCTTAATTTTACGACCGGATTGATGGAAATCTTCCCGGGCCTGACTGACGTTGCCCTAAAGGCGCGTTACGTGTTTTTGTTTTATGGCTTTTCTGAGAAGTCGCGCCCAGTGTCCGACACGGCCGTCGAATAGACAGAAAAGGGGAGGCCGCATGGAGAGAGTGCGCGACGCTCAGGTTCTATTAATGAGCGGTATCTTAACTTTAGAGTGCCTTCGGAAATATGTCGAGGAATGAGAATATTCTTATCGTGCTTATTTTGGTGCACGTGAGTTCGAAGGGAACCGTGGGAGACCTTGGTCACCTCGGAGTTCAATGTGCCACCCGACGTGACACCTCCCCCCTTTAAGATCGAGCGTCTCGCTTGATCCGTAATCGAGGGTGGTGATCGAAATTGCTGGAGCATGCTTGAGCGGACCGATATTGTCATTCATCGACTTACAATTTGACTTAAATATATTCGAGGATTGGTATCTATTATGACGGTGTGACTTATAGTTATCTTGCGCTTATGAGGTACGCATGAATTTCATTATCACCTTATAAGAAAGCGTGTGTATTCCTTTTAAAAATATTATCCTACGAGATTTTTTTTTGTTGCTCCTTATTAAATGATGTATATATGTTTTTTTCTTCACTGTAAGATGTATATTTACGCGTTTCCTTCTTTCTTTTTCTTTACGAATAGATACTTATTTACTCATTTCAAGTTATCTTACTTGACAAAGTTAAAAGAAAATAATAATGAGGATCGAGAAAAAGGTTATTTAGCATGATCAGAGTGGTCGTTTTGATACTCGAATGTCTTCTCGTGCGAACTCAAAGGGAAGGAACGTGTTTTAGGAGGTTGATTTTACCTTGAACGATCGGAGATGTTAATGTAGAGTACATGTGGTGCAGCGTTGGCCTCGACTAGATCCTTTGGTTCGACTGAACGAGCTGTTACGAGCTTATGAAGTTCTTGACCAGTTCCACCGTTGACGTTTTCCTCTTAGGTCGTTTAGCAAGGTGCTTCAGGAGGTGCGTAACCGAGTCTCGTACCGCACCGATAAGGTAGACCGAACAGCCGTAGACAGTGTATAGGCTGTACGTATGGATCACCGTAGCTGTGAGAAGTGTACTCGATCGAACGATGGGTAACATTCGGGTGACACCAGCGTTTGCTGTACCGAATTCAAAGAATTTTTTCCAGTTGCGATTCCAGATGGAGTCCGCTTGGTTGACAGTGTTTTGACCACTGATGCCCCGTGCCATATCTTTTATGGCAGTGGGCTGCTCTACAGGAAACATGATGTGTTTTCGTACGTTGTCGATGTCTTCTGCAGAATAGATTCCACATGGTAGTTCTGGGTTGGTGTATCGCCAAGTAGACTTCGTCGTCGGCTTCATGCTTGTAGGTAGTATGGCTTCCCGGGAAAAAAAGTTCATGCCTGAGTGGATATGTTCATATATGTTTCAGATATTGTCATATATGTTTCAGATATCGTCATATATGATTCAGATATTGTCATATATGTATCAGATATATTTATATCTGACATTTTACAGTATCATATATGATTAGGTCTGATCATATTCCACATCACATATGCTTAAAGAAGATCATATCTGATCACATATCCCGGGGAAAATGGTCATATCTGAGCAGATATGCTCATGTAGGTGTTTATCTGCAACATAAATGAATCTGATCTGATCATGCATGGTCAAAGATGAACATACATGTATTTTTATGCGCTCAGGGGTAGCTCTATATCTGGTCAGATATGATCGCGCATAAGTAAATATGTGCAGATATGAATTTGTAGCTGAACATGTCTGCCCATATGTGGTCATGTCTAACCAGATATAGTACAATTCACGACAACATTCGAGCTCACATATGAATAGACTTGAATATGTGCTCGCATGCATGAACATATCCAACCAGGTATGGATGAATACGCAACCGAACCCAACTCGTGCATGATCAGGTCTGAAAATATTTGCCCATGTACGATTGTATCTGCCCAGATATGGAATTATACTCGAATTCATCCAATTGGATCTATATGATCATCGCTGAACATGCTTGCCCACGTGTGATCAGATCTAATCAAATATGAATCAATTGATTCATATTTCATCAATTGATTCATATTTGAACGTATTCATCCATACTTGGTTGGATATGTTCATGCATGCGCGCACATATTCAAGTCTATTCGTGTGTGAGCTCGAATGTAGTCGTGAATTGTACTATATCTGGTTAGACATGACCACATATGGGCAGACATGTTCAGCTATAAATTCATATCTGCACATATTTACTTATGCGCGATCATATCTGACCAGATATAGAGCTACCCCTGAGCGCATAAAAATACATGTCTGTTCATCTTTGACCATGCGTGATCAGATCAGATTCATTTATGTTGCAGATAAACACCTACATGAGCATATCTGCTCAGATATGACCATTTTCCCCGGGATATGTGATCAGATATGATCTTCTTTAAGCATATGTGATGTGGAATATGATCAGACCTAATCATATATGATACTGTAAAATGTCAGATATAAATATATCTGATACATATATGGCAATATCTGAATCATATATGACGATTTCTGAAACATATATGACAATATCTGAAACATATATGAACATATCCACTCAGGCATGAACTTTTTTTCCCGGGTGGTCTGATATCGTCAAATCTAATCATACATGCTCTGATATCGTCAAATCTAATCATGTATGCTCTGATACGGCCATTTTTCTTATGCATGATTAGACAACATCCAGATATGATCAATCATATCTGGATCATATATAATCCAGATATAATCAGATGTGATTTGGTCTGATAATTTTTTCTCGGGATGATCATACATGCTCAGATACAAGCATACATGATCTGTCATGACACTATATGAACAGATATACCCAATTCTCTTGTCTGATCATATCTGATTCTACAGATATGCTCAGATATAAGCATACATGATCTGTCATGAAACTATATGAACAGATATGACCAAATCTCTTGTCTGATCATATCTGATTCTACAGATATGCTCAGATATAAGCATACATGATCTGTCATGACACTATATGAACAGATATGACCAAATCTCTTGTCTGATCATATCTGATTCTACAGATATGATTCAGATATGTTCAGATATGATCTTTTTTTCCCGGGTTTGACAGGGGCAGGTATGAATTTGTATCCGATGTCTCCGTAAAGGTAATATGGGGGAAGAAATTACAGGTTGTTGAGTTTTTGTTTTGGTAATATATGAGTTCGAGGAGTAAAGAGATACTTTTCGTTCCCACGAGTGACAGGTTGATCATAATAACATTCTTTTAGTACTCTTTTAGCCTTCTTTTAACATACTTTTAACATTCTTTTGGCATTATTTTAACCTTCTTTTAACATTCTTTTAACATTCTTTTAGCATTATTATAACCTTCTTTTAAGATTCTTTTAACGTGATCAGGTTTACTTCTATTGGTATACATTTGATAAAGTGTAATACTTCGCTAACTAGTACCGCCATATGGCGTGGAGCTTTCATTAAAGTATATGTAAATTCGTCTAGTGGTTGTGTCGCAGGAGGTAAACTATTTTGACACATTTAACATTCCCGGTTACATTATTGAATAAGTATATCGTAGTATAGCGTTTAAATTTGTTTCTGGATGTGTCGCTCATCGAATATAAATGTAGTGTTAACATTGGGCGGATATCTTTTAAATTGGTGTTAGATAATTCTTAATAGAGAGCGTTGTTGTTTTTGGAAATTTGAATTTGTTTTTGGAATTTCGAAGTTGTTTTTTTGGGATTTCATAAAAGTTATACCCCTTGATGTTTCTGAATAGTTGGATAACAGCCATCTGAAAAAAGTGTAATTGTTGTGGTTATTTATTTAATTAGGATTAAAATCGGATTCGTCGACTCTTGGTGGTTTGTTCCTCTTTTTGTTTTTGATTTCAGTGTTAATGTGTGAGCATCGCAATCTGTTTTCATGCACTATTCGTGTTTTGTTATTATATTGGATTTTTACGTTACCCTTGTCCAGTTTTTCTAGAACCTTATGTGGTCCGGTATAATGGTCTCCGAGTTTACCTGGTTTCGGTCCTTTTTGGAGGTAGACATAGTCTCCTACTTTAAAATGTTTAGGATTGGCATTTTTATCATAATATTTTTTTGAACGATGTTTGGATGAGATTAAATTTTCGTAAGCAAGGTTTCTGATTCCGTTTATTCTTGTAATCAATTCGATTAGATACCCGCGGTAGGTGGGTAATTGATCTGACTCTCGAAGAGGTTCACTTGATGGTACTCTTGCCAATTTTCCAAAGACGACTTCGTAGGGTGTATGTTTTGTGCTTTCATGAACACTGGTGTTGTACGAAAGCATGGCTAACTCCAACCATTGGTCCCATTCATTATCTTTATCAGTATATTGTTTCAAGAATTCAGCAAGTACGTGATGAGACCGTTCAAGGGATCCATTGGATTGAGGATGAAATGCCGTGGTTCGGTATCGCTTTATGCGAAAGCGTTTGGCGATTCTTTTCATTAGACCGCTAAGGAAGTTACTTCCCTGGTCCGTCAATAATGCCTTGGGGGCACCAAAAATACATATGAAACGTTTTATGAACGCGTCAGCGACGGTTGTCGCCAGAGCGTTTGGTAACGGAATTGCGACACAGTATTTTGATAAGTGATCTTGAATTGTGAGAATATATTCATTCTGACAGGAGGTTCGTTGCATTGGGCCCACTATATCCATTGAAATTTTTTCGAAGACTGTACCTGGAGTATCAGTAATTATCATTGGTTGTTTCGTTTTTAACCGGACTAATTTTTTTAGTTGACATTCGAGACATTGTTGAACTCTTCTTTGGATATCGGACTTTAGATCTTCCCAATAATATTCTCGTTTAATTCTATTATATGTTTTTGAAACCCCTTTGTGACCTCCAATTGGAGATTTGTGCATTTCATAAAAAATAGAGTCTCGTTTTTCAAGTGGCACAAAGTGGAGTGTTCCTAAGCAGATTATTATTTTTGTTTCACTGGCTTTGAATGATTCTTTTATGACGTTCAAGACGTCGGCCCATATCATGTGCTCGATGTGATTACTGTGGCAAATACTTAGCGATTGAATTTTGAGGTTTACGCAAAGATTCTTTAAGTCCTTTACGCTTTCTTTAATGTTTTCCGATATGAAAGATAATGATCTGGAATACTCGCCTTTAATAACTAGAGCAAAATGATATTTTTTTCCAACTTTGATACTGTAGGCTTGACCTTCTGTCAGATTTTTCCAAGAAGGTAGCTTATTAAATTCTTGCAATTTTTGTGATCCACGATCACAAGGATTTCCTTGAGAATCGATAAAATAAACAAGATTGTCGTTACGGAAATGAAATAATTCTTTTGTCTCAATACAATTAGCGATTTTAAATTGGGACGTCGTCGCATCCTTTGCAGGATGATCCTCTTCTTCGGAGGTCAATGGATTATTGGAACTGGCATCTGAGTCTGTGGAGGTATCAGAATTTGGGTCAGTGTGTTTTCGGGAAAAGGGAAAAGGCTGTGCCTTGCGCTGGCTAGGGCCCTCGGCTGTTTTCGGATCAATGGCCTTCACGGGCCTTCTGGCGCGTGCCGGCTTAAGTACCTCGGCTTCTGTTTCCTCGTCGCTACTCTCCTCGTAATTTATGCGTTTACGTGCGCGGCGGGCCTGGTGTCGAGGTATGGGACGCGAGTCTGACTGTTTAGGGTTAGGTGCATTGACCCTGGTCATGGTCTCTTCGCTTGATGTTTCGTTTTCCTGTTCCGTTGTTTTCCCTAATTCCGGAGGTATATTGTTTTTTGCTTGCGAGCGAGTAACAATGTTTATATTTTCTTCACAGGGAATGGGATGGACTTCAGCTTGAGTTGTGAAAGTTGTGGGATTTTCGTTTTCCTCGTCGCTATCACTAGTCTCTTCTAATTGGCGTGCCAAATCTTGTAACGTGATTTTTGAATTTTCGATTTGTTCCTGTTGACAATTAGGTATAGTTTTGACATCTTCTAATTTTTCTATCGGGTTTCGCGATAGTGCATCGGCATTCGAATTAAGTGTACCGGGTTTATAGACGACTTCATAATCGTACTCGGAAAGTTTGAGTCGCCATTTCAGCACACGTGCGTTAGCGTCTTTAGCGGTCCTAAACCAAACTAAGGGCTTGTGATCTGTAACGAGAGTGAACCTTCTGCCATAAATATAAGGTCGGAAGGCTTTTACGCTGTGAACGATTGCCATAGCTTCTTTCTCGTATGTGTCATACCGAAGGGCTGCACCGCGTAACACTCGCGATGTGTATGCTATAGGTTTATCTTTTCCGATTTCGCCTTGTGATAGGACTCCGCCTAAAGCGTATCCGGAAGCATCAGTAGTGATGATAAATGGTTTGTCGAAATCGGGGTATTGGAGGATAGGAGCTTCGCATAATTTATTTTTAAGAATTTCGAAGGCTGTTTGCGTTTCGTTTGTCCATACAAAGTCAGTTTTATCTTCTAAGAGATGAGTTAAGGGCTTCGCGATTTTTGAGAAGTCTTTAATGAATCTGCGGTAATATCCAGTCAAACCTAAGAATTGGCGAATATTTTTAACGTTCTTTTGAAGCGGGAATTCTTTTACTGCTGCTAATTTGTTAGGATCCGGCTTTAATCCATCTTTTCCAATTATGTGGCCGAGGTAAGTTACTTCCGGCCTAAGAAATTCGCATTTGTCCGGCTGCAGTTTGAGATTAGCGTTTCGTAATCGTTCCAATAAATTGTGGATTTTGTCACCGTGTTCCTTTAAGTCTTTTGCGTAAACAACGATGTCATCAAGATAGACAAATAGGGATACTCCTTGGAGTCCGCTAAGAACAACGTCCATTAAGCGCTGGAAGGTTGCTGGAGCGTTTTTAAGCCCAAAAGGCATTCGAGCGAACTCATAATGCCCATATGGCGTGGAGAAGGCTGTCTTTGGTTTATCTGCAGGATTCATTTCTATCTGGTGGAAGCCAGATGCTAAGTCGAATATGGAAAAATAAGCTGCATTTCCCAATTGATCCAAGATGTCAGTAATATTTGGTAGTGGGTAGGAATCGCTGATTGTTTTTTCGTTAAGGGTTCGAAAATCTATAACCATCCTCCAACGCTTGTTGCCATTGGAGTCCGGTTTTTTTGGTACAATCCAAACAGGACTGTTATTTGGGGATTCCGAGTGATTTATGATGTTGGATTTTAATAGCTCGTCTACCTGATTCTGGACTTCGCCTTTAAGGGCTTGTGGAAACCTATATTGCTTGGTGTTGATCGGAAGGTCATCGACTGTCGGAATCTTGTGTTTGAGTATATGGGTAGCTCCCAGAGGTTCGTCTTTTATGTGGAACCGGTCAGCATAAGTTTCGATAATATCTTCGACATGTTTTAATTCTTCGTCTCCCAAGTGGTCTAGACGCAAGAGATTTTTAATGATTTCTGGACGTCCTGAATTTTCTTCAACTATGTGTGATGTTGATTCAGGGATAGAAATGGAGTTTAGGCTTTTTTCAAAAATTGTTTGTCCATTCAAATTTTCATTTTCATTTTCATTTTGATTTGGACTTTGTTTTTTATGTTGATTTTGAATTTGTTTTTTATTTTGATTTTGTTTTTGTTTTTGATTTTGATTTTGAATATTTTCTTGATTTTTTATTGTTTTCATTTTCCGTTTTGTTTTTGATGTTTCCTCGCTACTGGAATTTTTATTTATTTTCCCCTGATCATTGCCCTCATCGAAGCTGTACCAAGGTTTTGATTCGACTTTTTCCGTCGAATTTTTTGGATTGGCCACTTTTGGGCCCTGGAATAGCGTAGTTGTCTTGCAATCTACGACTGAAATAGAAGGATCACGAGGACTCGAATTGGAATTGATAATAGAATTTGGACTTGTCTCTGATTGATTTATTTTCAACACTTCATTGATTCTAGTTCTTGCCCTTTCCTCGCTACGAGAATTTTTATTTAATTTCAAATTGGCCTCTTTTGGGCTCTGGATTTGCGCGATTGTCTTGCAATCGGCGTTTGGAATAGGAGGATCACGAGGGATCGGACGAGGACTAGAGATCGTCATGCAATCCGCGTTTTCAATCGAATCTTCGACAGTTGTGAATTCTTGTAATTTTATGACTGGTACGACCAGTCTTACGATCTCATTAGTGGTGTTATAAATTTTTAAATGGGCCTTGCCGTTAGTATTCGTTACCAGGCAATCGCCAGCATAAACACCTTTATGGATGGTTAAAGGTGGGATATAACCTTCCTTTAACGTGCGGTTTTCGATTTTCACATGGAAGGCCGCCTCCGAACGCGCGGGGATTTCAATTACCTCGTCGGGTTCGTTCGTTTTTTCGAAAGGCACTGCCTTATTTCCACATTCGAAACACTCTGTCTCGAAATTTATTTTGGATTTTGTTTGATAAAAGTAACGGGTCCCTAATAAACCGGGGTGAGGGATTCCTACCTCATCAGGTATAATATGGAATAAGGCTTCGAATCCGAATACTCGCAACATTACGCTTCCTAATCCAAAGACCGGAGGCTCGGATATTCCCTTTAATCTAATGATATCTTGTTCGTCGATACCAGCCAAATTTTTTACATATTTTTTTTAAATTAAATTTGGGATAGCGCCACTGTCTAATAGTACCGATATTTTACCCACTTCCGGTAGTGCTCCGATACACACCGAGGGTAGTTTATCAAATCTTTCTGAATTTATTGTGTAGGTGGGATATCTTCGTTTGGCGCAGTCATCGTGACTGATGTCACCGGACGCGTTGGAAGCCCGGACCCTCTCGGCGCGTCCGTCCGAGGGGGATTTGGGCCGTTTCCCGGCTGATTTCGTGAATTATAATATTCGCGAGTACGACAATTTTCAATTACGTGTCCTACCCTTTTACAATACCGGCAGACGTTTGGGTTCGAGTTAGACGCTTCGGTTTTTAGCTGGAAGCACTTATTGGCAGTATATCCAATTTTTTTGCAAATTTGACACTGAAGACTGTCCGACTGGCGTTGCCAATTGGCTGCGAAAGTTGTGAATTTATTTTGGAAATTGCATTTTTCAGCAGTGTGCCCTGGTTTTTGGCACAATTGACAATTTATGAAACGGGAATTTTGATTATTATAGCATCTATCTGCAGTGTGACCAGGTTTTTTACAGATTTGACATGAGACAGAGCTTTGCTCGTTTGGCAGTCTTCGGCATTCGTTGGCGCTATGGCCTCGATTTTGACAAATCTGACATGTAAGAGACTTGAATCGACAAGCTTCAGTTGAATGATTGTTCTTTTTACAAATATTGCATGACTTAGCTGGTTGTGATGGAACTGTTTCTTCCTTTTTAGCAGAGGCTAGTAATTCTTCCCGTGCATTAACCTCGCGTTCAATTCCTATCGCGTGTTCAATGGCGTCTTCGATGGTGTTACACGGGGGAAGGCGTTGGTCGATTTCTACCTTTAACCCTCGCTTAAAACACGTTAGACAGTAATCGCCAACTGTGACTCTAAAAACGGGGTCTTCTGTGCCATTGTTAGCTAATTTTCGTGCCTCAACTATCTCTCTGCACTTTTTTCTAATTCTGGAAGTGAAATTTACGACACTTTCGTTGCTTGACTGTAAAAATGTACCGAGTTCTCCTAATAATTGCATTTCCGATTTATTTGGTGTATATATTTTTTTTAGGAAGGTTGTGAGTTCGTTTATCGTTTGGAATGTTGCCCCATATATTGTTTCTCTTGCGGGGTCTTTTAATTTGTTTCTAGCTAATTTGACTAAATGTTTTTCGGCTTCAGGTGGAAGCATGTCTTTTGCATCTTCACACCCGCGGATGAAGTCCGCCAAAGAGGTATCCTTTCCATCGAATTCGGGGATACAGTCTACAGCTGTTTGGAGGGAAATAGATTGGTTCGTTGCTAGAGCCATGTTTCCTGAGTTGTCTGGATTCTTTTTAGGGGGTAATGCTAATGATTTGACCGATCTTTTAGGAGGTTCAAGACCATGGAATAAGTTAGCGTTCGATCCTCTCAAGGCGTAGCCTGTATTTGTGGTTTGAGCAGATTCGGAATCTGATAGATCTTCACTGATATTCAAATTTAATGACTCGCAGGTAGATTCTTTGTCCATTGAGTAAAATCGAAAAGGCACATTCTCTTTTTAATATCCCGGACGAGCCCCCAAAAATTAATATGTCACGTCCGGAGGGGACGTGGGCATATAAAGTGTGGTTCCCTCTTTCTTGCCTACGCCTAGCGCAATAGCACGGGATGAGGGTAAAAAGAGGATGTGCTGGAGGAAGGAAGGATTTTTAAGGAATTTATGGAAATAATCCGATTGTTTGGAAATGACTCGTTTCTAATTAACAGTTGATTTATTGAAATCGGCCAGTTTGGCTAATTCTATTCACGCTCGAGTACAAAGAGTGTAAAAATGTGATTCGCTTACATTGATGATTTCGTTCGGTGTCGACCCTGTCGTTCAGGTAGCGGGTGTCGGTCGTAAAATGTAGGGCCTTCGCTAATGGGCCAGATGCGGTTACAGATGGTATCGGTGGCACGCGTACAATTTTCGGGTATACTGATTCTTTTATAGGTTCGACGGTATGAACGCGACTAATTCGATTAAGGACTTTGAACGTAGATAGAAAATAAGGAGACCGTCGTGGACTGATAGACTTAAGACTACTGCAGACTGAAGATTACTACCGACTACTGTCGCGACTACCACTCTCTAACTAAAAAACTGCTGGGTTGCTCCCTTTATATGTGATTTCTTGGTCTCCCGAATTCATAGAGTGGGAGAGATAGAGCATTGACCTCTTTTAATTTGGAAATAGAAGTATCATACGTAACGAACGCATGAACCTGTATGTGGTGGAAGGTTTTTGTGGAGGAGGGCGCATCTGCATTCTCCGCATACGAATTCTTTTCCTGTGCTGCTTAATTTTACGATCGGGCCGCTGGGAGTTTTCCGGGGCCTTACTGAGATTCATTTGTATGTTGGTTGTATGCAATTAGAGAGAACGTGGGGACGCATTGATGGGTTCTTATGCAGAGGTCATACGAGTCCATTTTTGTGACCGGATTTCTATCGGGGAAAGCGTAGCGGTTAGGCGCTACGTGATCCTTCCATATGCATATCCCTTTTTGGTACTTCTTAATTTTACGACCGGATTGATGGAAATCTTCCCGGGCCTGACTGACGTTGCCCTAAAGGCGCGTTACGTGTTTTTGTTTTATGGCTTTTCTGAGAAGTCGCGCCCAGTGTCCGACACGGCCGTCGAATAGACAGAAAAGGGGAGGCCGCATGGAGAGAGTGCGCGACGCTCAGGTTCTATTAATGAGCGGTATCTTAACTATAGAGTGCCTTCGGAAATATGTCGAGGAATGCGAATATTCTTATCGTGCTTATTTTGGTGCACGTGAGTTCGAAGGGAACCGTGGGAGACCTTGGTCACCTCGGAGTTCAATGTGCCACCCGACGTGACATGTGAAGCAGCAATTGTAAATTTGGATGAAAATGTCGGTCCTGGAACACACTGGGTCGCTTACAAAAAGACGGGATCGAAAGTCATGTACTTTGATAGTTTCGGCAATCTTCCACCACCATCCGAGCTCATGAGATCTTTCCGTGTCGGTAGCGTTCATTATAATTATACTAGATATCAGGAATATGATACGATTGAATGTGGACATTTGTGTCTCAAGTTTCTTTGTCGGCAGCTGCAGCACGAAGACAAATATACACTATATATAGGGGGAAAATGATGTGGGGAATTCAGTTGTTAATTTACCAGCATCATGGACGAAAGTTTAACATTGACCATATCTGGCTCATCATCCATACTCGAGGCGCAATACTTCCCCCCCATCGAACTCTCGCCACACAAAAATTATACTCTCGGTCTCGTGGAATTGTTAAACTTCAACGTCTTTCCCAATTTCGACGTTGACCACGATAAACTTTACGTGGGAGATGAGGTGTTAACGATACCTACGGGCACTTATGAAATAGAGGATATTGAGATGTTTGTACAAGCAGAGCTCGCGCGTAAAAACATCAGCATCAGCATTAAACCCAACAATAACACGCTACGCAGTGAGATCGAGTATGATCGTGATGTCAACTTTGAGCCAAAAGATTCTATTGGTCATCTACTAGGCTTCACAGCACGCAAATGGAAAGCCAATAAAAGACAAGAATCCGTTCTTCCAGTAGCCATTCTCAAAGTGAACGCCCTACGCGTTGAGTGCAACATTACCGCTGGCGCCTATATTAACGGACAAAAAGTACACACAATTCATGAATTTTTTCCATCTCTGCCACCGGGCTATAAGATCATTAAAGTTCTCTCCCACGTAATTTATCTGCCAATCACGAGCCGAACGATTGACATGATATAGCTTCGCATAGTGGATCAAGACGGTGATTTGATAAATTTCCACGGTGAAGTAATCACCATACGCCTGCATATAAAGTCGTGATGGGCATTGTTTTCAACAGATCTTCCAATAATAATAAACGGTCATGGATAAAAACAATCAGTCGTCGGCCAGCGCCCAAAGTGCTGACACGTCAAAACGTGTTACTCTTGAAGAGTTTGGGTCTCAAAGTGCGTGGCGAAAGCGTGTAAAAAATTATTTAGTCTGTGCTCTGTGCATCTGTTGCGTGAAATGGAAGAAGAAATCGTAAACATTCAGACACCCGTGGTCTTTGATGAATCCATAATCCATTATGAGATTCACGCTCATCAGCCATATGCATCTTCAACCTTCAATAACAGCGATGAAATCCGTATTGCCATCCAACATCAAGACCTCTCCATCCTGCCAAGCAAGAGTTCCCTACACATATGTGGAAAATTATCCAAGCGAGATGGGACGCCAACCACTGCTACAAGTCTCGTCAACAATGCCATTTGTCATTTGTTTGAGGAACTGCGATATGAATTGAATGCCATAGAAATCGATCGTAATAAGAATGTCGGCATTACGAGTGTAATTAAGGGATATTCATCTCTCTCACCGGCCAAAAGTTCTATGCTCGAGAACACTGCATGGCTCGACGTTGAAGAGACCAAGCAAATTGTAGATGTATCAGGAAACTTTGATGTCTGTATACCACTCAACATGCTCCTTGGATTTGCCGAGGATTATTGAAAGATTGTCGTAAATGCCAAGCACGAGCTGATTCTCACAAGATCAAAGACCGATGACAATGCCATTGTACAAACAGCGCCCGAAGACTACAAACTCGTATTGCATAAAATAGAATGGCTCGTACCGTATGTCACCGTCTCAGATCAGCGAAAAATTCAACTGTTAAAGTTTCGCGCCAAAGACGCACCAATTTCCATGAGTTTTCGTACATGGGAACTGTATGAATATCCATTGCGGCCTGCCACCTCTAAGCACGTGTGGTCTGTGAAAACTTCGAATCAGCTGGAGAAGTCACGATATGTCATACTCGCGGTGCAGACGGGGCGAAAAAATAAGAAAGCACAGAATGCGAGCCACTTTGATCATTGTAACCTGAGCGACGTCAAAATATACCTGAACTCGCAATGTTATCCATATGGAAATTTGAATTTGAATATTGATCAAAATCAATATGCTCTTCTCTACGAGATGTATGCAAACTTTCAACCGACCTATTACAACAAAGAGGCTGAACCATGGTTGAGTAGGATGGAATTTTTAGAAAAAGCCCCCCTCGTTGTCATTGACTGCTCGAAACAAAACGATTCACTCAAGTCCGGTCCTGTTGATGTGTGCCTTGAGTTTGAATTGAAATACAATATTCCACCGCAAACTTCAGCGTACTGCATGATCCTCCATGATCGTATTGTCGAGTACAACCCAATCAGTGGTGGCGTTAAAAAATTGATATAAAATCATGCCAATGATCCGTGCCCACTTCAGTCAACATGGAGCTTATCGTCGACGTGCAAGGGTTCAAGAGACACGTCAACGAATTTGTCCTAAAGGAGATGTCCATCGTCAAACTCCATGAGAAGAACGCTGAACCACTGACATTCTTCTTCGATGCACCATTGGCCTGGGACGCTTTACCGGCCAAGTACAAAATGACAAACATGTGGCTGGAACGCAATCATCATGGAATACGATGGAAACACAGCGGCATACCATACGAGGCAGCTAGAACGACAATTCGAGGAATCTTGGAAGGAGCTCCTATGATCTATGTCACCGGATTCGAGAAGTGCTCGTGGCTATCGAGATTCACGGATTCAGCAACAAAAGTCATCGATCTGGAGACTCT
The DNA here is from genome assembly GCA_964007375.1 of Ophion obscuratus. Classification (NCBI taxonomy): domain Eukaryota; kingdom Metazoa; phylum Arthropoda; class Insecta; order Hymenoptera; family Ichneumonidae; genus Ophion; species Ophion obscuratus. The sequence goes on from OZ023314.1 coordinate 56,603,072, forward strand.
GGACTGTCCATCGCTGCAGAAGTTGCCGAAATACGCAAACGTTAAATGTCCCCATCACTTCTTCAATACAAAATACAATTGCGCCAAAGCGAATGTAAAGTCGTTGAAAAGCTGGCTCTCTGTGTACGAAGCGTTGTGTGAGCGAGGGTTTTTTTTTAAATGAATAAAAACATTTTGAACAAATATTGTTCTCCATTTATTTCCTATATCTACGGCGAATACAGTATGACGACAATTTTTTTTTTTTACTTTATATTCGATCAAAAAGGTTTTTTATAGATTTTTACATAGCACCAAGCGTTGAAAACTCTACGATGATGACTGTGATGCAAACAGTCGTTGCACTCTACGATGGTGACGATGGCAGCTGCCGCTGAACTCGTTGTTTCCACCGGGCCTTCACGAGCGTTCTTTTCCACCATACTCAGACTCGAGCGTCGAAAACTCTACGATGATGATGACTGTGATGCAAACAGTCCTTGCACTCTACGATGGTGATGATGCTGGCTGCTGTTAAACTCGTTGTTTCCACCGGGCCTTCACGAGCGTTCTTTTCCACCATACTCAGACTCGATGGAACTCGACGCTGTTGTATTTTCCACCAATGTACTTCATGTAGAGTTGACCATTGCGCGCCAGTTGCAGTATACTCTCGAACATTTTCAGATCTTGATCGAAGGCCTTTACCAGCCGCGCTGGCAAGAAGACGGCAAACTCATTTGCAACGTCCACGATGTAGCGTTTTCGAAACTTGGTCTGTACAGCTCTCATGTCCGTGATTTGATGATCCGAATGGACGTGGAGTTCTGACAGCTTCTTCGTTGGGAGGAATTCCGCCATCAGGCTGACTTTGTTGATATTTGAGAGATCCATTTTCACTATTTTTCAAAGTTCTTTTCGGAGAAGTTGATGGCGCGGTGGAATAGTGCAGTCTGAGCTTGGTCCACGAAATCATGAGCTCCCTCGTAACCCCCCACTCTGATTTTGAAAACTTCTCCCCACTTATCCAATTATAGGCATGTGTAACAGGTTCAAACACGTTCGAAGAACCCCGCACGTAGAGAATTTCCCCCCTCGCAACACTTTTCACAGTCCCGACGTTGGGGTGGGGGACCATCAATGTGATCCTTCATCTGTGGCGTATTATAATGCTCCATGCATGGAAGATACGATATCACTTCACTATCGTTCCGATGATGCTCCGGCAAACGATCCCACAGTAAACCAATAAAGTTACCCCAATACTTTAAGAGCAAGACCTTTGGAACCTGTTCGAGCTCGTTTTTGGTCAAGTCCAGGGGGTGCTTCGCTGGATGCACTGCGCACATACTTGCACATGTGAACATCGTGACGTAATCTTGTGGAATGAAACCTCGACGGGTTGAAGCTTGTTTTGGGATAACGATGCAGCTGCATGCAATAAATAAAACATTTTATGGGCTTTGAAAATTTTCCTAGCCATAAATGGGAGTTTCCCACACACACACACACACACACACACACACACACACACACACACACACATGCACACATTTGTCTAAGTTGTTATATATATATATATATATATATATATATATATATATATATATATATAAACTCCTGTGAATAGTCTAGACAAAAATGCTCCGCTTACATCTATAATGTTGATAATAAATTATCAGATTTTATGGGTTTTCAAAGACCTGCGACTCTATGATGCCCCCTCTCCCACAGAGTCGACAGCGGCTTCCCCCTCTCGCCTGCGGGTCCAGCTATCGCCTGGAAGACATCGTCACCAAAAACTCGCCTCCGCGCTCTCTAACACCACCCCCTCCCCTTTCCCTCCACCGGAACCCCGCACTCGGCTGCCACATGCAGGATCCCCCCCCCCTTACTCCGCCATGCATACCCCGGCTTCCCCGCGCTCGACTCCCCCGCCCCGCTCCCACCTGAGATCCCTGGGTTAGAACCGCTCTATTTCCTCTACTAGCACCCGCGGCACCTACAAAATCACCTTTCAAAAAACTAGCCTTCTTCTAATTTTCTCCGATTCCGGGTTTTTTCAGCGACAGCACGACTGTACTAGTTGTGCGAATGCGAGATGCATTTCGCGTGAATATGACTCGCGGATTTTGTGAGTCAGCTGTTGCCTTGCGTTTGACAGCTCGCGGTCTGGCCGGAGCTACTTCAGCAAGGTCGTCGTTCGGCGATGTGGCATTTAGACGTCACCGTTGCAACGTTGTAATTCCAAAATATGATATAATCATTGCGAAGGGAATCATTCCGCTGAGGGCATAATTCCCTATGATGTGCCTCTGTGTTGTCACATGATCGTAATTTTTGTTTAATTTTGTTTTCAATATTTCGATTCGTTCGCCAATTTTGTTAACTTCGTGTGGATCATTAATTATCGTATGAGGAATATTTTCGAATATTAAAGGTTGAGGTATTTCGTTTTCTGTAGTCAGAAAAGATAGATTGAATAGCGGTAAAAATTGTAGGAATTTTTCGTGTACAGTTTCCTTCAAATTTTCAATCTTAAAATCTATGGAGGTGACGGAACATTTTCCATCCAAAGCCAATACTCCAGTTATACAATAATAAGTTTTTGCAGTTTATCGTGAGAGTTATTGCCTCTGGGGCTACATATATCCATTGCCCTTCTTGTTCCAGAGCAATGGCCAAAGAATTTTCTAATTTAACTAAACGATGTATACAAATCGCTTTTTCGGGGTCTTTTCCTAAAAATATCAATAGTTCGCATGACGCTCCTGATCGTATTATTTGTCTTGCATTTTTCGGATGACGGTAATATTGATAATTTTGTCGTTTACATCGTCCATCAGCCTTTGAAAGGTTGATGGGGCGTTTTTAATCCAAATGGCATTCGGTTGTACTCGTAATGTCCAAAAGGAGTGGAGAAAGCGGTTTTTTCCTTGTCTTTTTCGGCCATTGGGATTTGATGAAATCCCGATGCCAAATCGACAGTCGTGAAGTCCCAATTGGTCCAATATTTCGGTAATATTAGGCAATGGATACGAGTCTCCTTCCGTTGCTTCGTTTAGTTTTCGGAAGTCTACTACCACTCTCTTGCGTATATTTCCGTCGGCGTCAGGCTTTTTTGGAACGACGAGTAGAGGAGCATTCCATGAGCTCTTACTCGGTCGAATTATTTCGTTTTTAGCATCTCTTTTGTCTGCGCCATTATTTCTTGCTTGTGGACTTCTGGTAATTGATATGGACGAATTTTCATTGGCGTTGTCCCTGGTCGTACGCTTATGCGGTGCTCCACTATAGCGGTGCACGAAAGCGACTTTTCCTCTAAATGGAAGACGTCAGCGTATGGGTCAGCGAATTCGCGTAGAAATTTTCCTTCGTCTGGGTTTAAGTTCGAATCTCTTTTGATTTCTTCCCATATTTTGTCTTTTCTTTTTAATTTTTCTTCGATCGATACAGCATTTATTTCCTTTTGTTCGGTTGGCTTTTCTTTTCTAATTTCTTCAATTTGCACCGTTGGCATTTCTATTTCGATTTTTTCATTGTTTGAGTTTCGCACTACTATGAGGCAGGAATATCCTTCTGGGTGGACGTAACATCCGCCTATCTTTACTCCTGGTCGCACTTCTTTTGCTGCGACACATCCTATTTTTGCCGTCAATGTTTTTGCGTATAGCATTTGCTCTGTTCTGGGAGGTAGTTTAATTTTATTCGTTCCGCCCACCATGGGGATCGGACGTCCGTATATTTTAATATGTCTTCCGCTCAGGATGTCGACGTTGGGCTCTCTCATGAGGTCCAAACCCATTATTCCGTCTACTTCCAGTGGTACTGTGTCATCTATTACGTAGAATCCGTGTTCTACGTTTACTGCGAGTGTTTCGAGCACGAACATAATTTTACACAGTGCGTAGAATTTTTTTCCTTCGATTCCTTTGAGTTCGATCGTTTCTTCTATTATTTATGTGCAGAGTTGCCAGACGTGTAGTGAGCGAAACCGCCGCCAGACACCGCTTGTGTAGCCCAACAACCGCGGGACTTTACGAATTCCAAATAGCGCGGTAAAAGCTCGCATATAGCCCAAATTCGTGGTTTTGGTAGGTCATGAAGGAAAAACACCGATATAAGTTAGAAATTGAATGATTTCTTTAATTATTTTAAAATCAAACATAATCAAATATATGTATTTTAATTGTAGTAGGCTAAAACAATCACATAAATAAACAAACACTTATTCCTTGAAATTACACTAGTAGAAAAAACACCCAGTTTCAATCACAGTCTCATATATGACATATGAATAAGAAAATTAAAGTAAATATCTTTATGTTCTCTAGAAATCTAAATCAACTATGTCCATCAGAGAAACATAAAATTCGTTTAGCAGGTCCTCTGCATTCGAAATTTCAATCTCTGATACATCAATATTCTTTGGCACATTCTCTTTGCCAGAGCAGGGCCGGAGTCCGGATCATCCGGATTCGAGTTGAACTCAGCTTCCCTTGTCGGCTGAGAAGAGGACGCGGGCGTATATGAGTATATCCGGCTGAACGAAAATGCTTTTCTATGTTGGTCGTTCGTTATGTATTTTTATTTTATGATACGCAATAAATAGTTTTTTTCTTTTTTACATTGATGGTTTACTTTTTCTCCAATTCATAATCATAAATTTAAAATTTCATGTTGTCTGTGACCATGGATTCAAGCGGGACAATAATAGGCTTTTTGTGTCCATGACGCAATTTCATACAAACTTTAAATCACACCATGTGAATCACATGACAATGACTCGATGACTGTATAATTGTATATTTTTATTTAAGATTTTAATAAATATGAATTCACTACGTTCAATTATTTATAGGTATAAAATATATTACTCTAAAACCCATAATGAAAGTTACCTCCATAAAATAGTTGTTAACGATAGCGTTATCGACTTGGGTGCTCCTATATTCCTCTATTTTGGCGCACACATACGTATAGTGTGTAAAAAAGAACATGATTTTTGTATAATCGTTTTGTTAGCGTGCTGTATTATGTTATGTGATGATATGTTTCTTATGTGCGTGAGTAAATACGTGATGATAATTTGTGACCGTAGTAAATTGTGTGTATGTGTGTATTTCCTCACTCCCTGTAAAAATGTGCGGACGGTTTTATTTGAAGCGAACTATGCAAGGCGCGTCCTGTAGTTACATGGTCTAAGAGCCCAAAGAAAGCCATTTTATTTTCGCATATAGCCCAGATCGCGCTTTAGCGCGTTTCAAAAATTTGGGCCGCGAAATGGCCTCCCAAGATAGCCCAAATCGCGGTTTATAGCCCAATCTGGCAACTCTGTTTCTGTGTCCTTTTTTAATACATTCTTTTTTATGAAGCTACATTCCCGGGAAAAAAAGATCATATCTGAACATATCTGAATCATATCTGTAGAATCAGATATGATCAGACAAGAGATTTGGTCATATCTGTTCATATAGTGTCATGACAGATCATGTATGCTTATATCTGAGCATATCTGTAGAATCAGATATGATCAGACAAGAGATTCGGTCATATCTGTTCATATAGTTTCATGACAGATCATGTATGCTTATATCTGAGCATATCTGTAGAATCAGATATGATCAGACAAGAGAATTGGGTATATCTGTTCATATAGTGTCATGACAGATCATGTATGCTTGTATCTGAGCATGTATGATCATCCCGAGAAAAAATTATCAGACCAAATCACATCTGATTATATCTGGATTATATATGATCCAGATATGATTGATCATATCTGGATGTTGTCTAATCATGCATAAGAAAAATGGCCGTATCAGAGCATACATGATTAGATTTGACGATATCAGAGCATGTATGATTAGATTTGACGATATCAGACCACCCGGGAAAAAAAGTTCATGCCTGAGTGGATATGTTCATATATGTTTCAGATATTGTCATATATGTTTCAGATATCGTCATATATGATTCAGATATTGCCATATATGTATCAGATATATTTATATCTGACATTTTACAGTATCATATATGATTAGGTCTGATCATATTCCACATCACATATGCTTAAAGAAGATCATATCTGATCACATATCCCGGGGAAAATGGTCATATCTGAGCAGATATGCTCATGTAGGTGTTTATCTGCAACATAAATGAATCTGATCTGATCACGCATGGTCAAAAATGAACAGACATGTATTTTTATGCGCTCAGGGGTAGCTCTATATCTGGTCAGATATGATCGCGCATAAGTAAATATGTGCAGATATGAATTTATAGCTGAACATGTCTGCCCATATGTGGTCGTGTCTAACCAGATATAGTACAATTCACGACTACATTCGAGCTCACACACGAATAGACTTGAATATGTGCGCGCATGCATGAACATATCCAACCAAGTATGGATGAATACGTTCAAATATGAATCAATTGATGAAATATGAATCAATTGATTCATATTTGATTAGATCTGATCACACGTGGGCAAGCATGTTCAGCGATGATCATATAGATCCAATTGGATGAATTCGAGTATAATTCCATATCTGGGCAGATACAATCGTACATGGGCAAATATTTTCAGACCTGATCATGCACGAGTTGGGTTCGGTTGCGTATTCATCCATACCTGGTTGGATATGTTCATGCATGCGAGCACATATTCAAGTCTATTCATATGTGAGCTCGAATGTAGTCGTGAATTGTACTATATCTGGTTAGACATGACCACATATGGGCAGACATGTTCAGCTACAAATTCAATCTGCACATATTTACTTATGCGCGATCATATCTGACCAGATATAGAGCTACCCCTGAGCGCATAAAAATACATGTATGTTCATCTTTGACCATGCATGATCAGATCAGATTCATTTATGTTGCAGATAAACACCTACATGAGCATATCTGCTCAGATACGACCATTTTCCCCGGGATATGTGATCAGATATGATCTTCTTTAAGCATATGTGATGTGGAATATGATCAGACCTAATCATATATGATACTGTAAAATGTCAGATATAAATATATCTGATACATATATGACAATATCTGAATCATATATGACGATATCTGAAACATATATGACAATATCTGAAACATATATGAACATATCCACTCAGGCATGAACTTTTTTTCCCGGGTTGGGCTCCGGTGTCTCCTTTCAACGTGAAGATTTTGTCTTTAGCCTGGGGATTCGCGATGTGGAAGTCGCTAGCGGCTCCCCCAGAATCGATCGTCGTTATCCAGTAAGATTTTATTTTCTTCCTTGTGTTTTTTCTTTTGGACGGACGATGCTTCGATTATTTTTCTGACGTTGCGTTTTTTGTCTCCGCTCGTTGCCGTTGCCATATCGAGCGAAAATGACCTAATTGTTTTCCTGTTTCCGATGTCGCTGCGGTTTTCTTCTCTTAGCCTGTCTACGTTTGTTGCCGTTATCATATCGAGCGAAAATGATCCAATTGTTTTTTTTCTTTTCGCTGTCGTTGCGATTTTCTTCCTTCGGTCTGTCTTCTTCTGGCCTATTTTTATTTGCGTTCCAGTGATACTGATTTGGGCGCCTTGGGGGCCCACTCTTGTTGCAGTAGCTGGTTCCTTGGCCCTGCTGATAATTCGTTTGATGATTTTGATAATACCCGGTTCCCGGTGCCTGTCGATATCCGTTTCCTTGTCCTTGTTGCTAATTTCTTTTTCGGCAATCCTTGTACGCGTGTCCCGCTTTCTTGCAGTAATTGTAAGCGATGTTGAATTGATGCACGCTTTTCGATGGAGCTGGTAGGCTGTATCTACCGTAAGACGATGTGTTGGATCGGCAATCCTTCGCTAAATGTCCCATTTTGTGACATTTATTGCACGTCATCGGCAGTCGTTTTTCCAGATGAGTCTGCTTGTTTATACAGGGTGCGCCAGAGAAACTTACTTATTTGAAAAAATTCCCGCGCGGTGAGTTGGGCGGGTAGAGGGGCGAGAGGGGGCGCATCTGGAGGGGGAAGTTCCCAAGTTTGTTTCTCCCTCCAGTCAGTTGCCATCATGCTCTGGTCTAGAGAGCAGCGGGCCTTCGCAGTCGAGAGCTTCTTTTCTAACGGTCGCTCACTTGTTGCTACGCAACGTGCCTTCCGCGCTCGCTTTGAAATTCCTCCTCACAGACTCGTTCCTGGCCGTAATTAGATTCTGTCGTGGGTTAACTCATTTCGGGAGTGTGGAAGTGTCGCTAAACCCAGAAATGGACTTCAACGGACCATCAGAACTCCGGAAAATGTCGAAAGAGTGAGGCAGTCAGTTGTGCGTTCTCCCCGGCGTTCGGCTCGCAAACACGCAGCTGCTATGGGAATTTCTGACACCACTGTTCGACAAATTCTCCATGAAGACCTTCAATTTCACCCCTATAAGATGGCTGTTGTGCAAGAATTAACTGAACGCGATTTTGTTGCCCGTCAAAATGCATGTGAAATGCTGGTTGACAACCTGCCTGAAGACGCGGTCGTTTTTTTTCAGTGACGAGGCTCACTTCCACATTTCCGGCTGCGTCAACAAGCAAAACATGCGTTATTGGTGTGGTGTAAATCCACGTGAGCTTCACCAGAAGCCACTTAATTGTGAGCGAGTTACTGTCTGGTGTGCGATGTCGGTAATGGGAATAATTGGTCCTTATTTTTTTGAAGAAAACGAACGCGCAGTTACCGTGAATGGAGCTCGTTACAGGAACATGATCGAGGAATTTTTTCTTCCAAGACTCGAAGAAATGAACGTTAGGAACGTGTGGTTTCAGCAAGATGGAGCCACAGCACACACAGCACGAGACTCAATGAATTTGTTGCGACAACATTTCCCCGACCGCCTCATCTCTCTCAGAGGTGATCTCCAATGGCCGGCACGCTCTCCAGATTCGACTCCATGCCATTTCTTTTTATGGGGTTATTTGAAATCTCTGGTTTATGTCGATCGACCACGGACCATAGCACACCTCAAGAACAACATTCGCGACGCCATTGCCAACATACCGATTGATATGCTGCAAAGAGTGGATACGAATTTCAAAAATCGACTTCATCAGTGTATGCGCAATGGGGGTCGCCATTTATCCGATGTCATTTTCAAGACTGCATGAAAAAAAAATGGGATATTGTATTCTCAAATAAAAAAAAATTTTAAACAATAATCGAAGTACCTTTGTTTTTATTGACCTTTCAAATAAGTAAGTTTCTCTGGCGCACCCTGTACAAACGACGACCGGGCTTCTAAAACGTTAGTAGTTGTTTGTAGTTCTGTATTTCTCGTTTGCAGTTGCCGAGAAAGTGACTACAAACGAGGAAATCACCTGAAAATGATTTTTCCACGATATTGGAAGGATATATGCGTTTGTAGTAAAAAAAACTGAGTAACTACAAACGACGTCGCAGTTGCATTTGCAGTTGCAGAGAAACTAACTACAAACGAAGAAATGACGTGAAAAGCATTTTTCAGCAAGTTCAGAAGGAAATGTTCGTTTGTAGTAATAAAGAAGGTAACTACAAACGATGCTCGCGCTTCTAAATCGTTTGTAGTTATTTGTAGTTCTGTATGTATCGTTTGTAATTGCAGAGAAAGTAACTACAAACGGGGAAATAACCTGAAAATGATTTATCCACGATTTTCGAAGGAAATGTTCGTTAGGAGTAAAAAACTAAGTAACTAAAAACGCCGCTTGGGCTTTTAGATCGTTTGTAGCTGTTTGTAGATCTGTAAATACGCATCTACAAACTATCGTTTATAGTTACCGTGAAAGTAACTACAAACGAGGAAATAACCTGTAAATGATTTTTCCACGATTTTGAAAGGATATGTCCGTTTGTAGTGAAAAACTAAGTAACTACAAACGACGCACGGGCTTCTAAGACGTTTGTAGTTGTTTGTAGATCTGTATTAATCGTTCGTAGTTGCAGGGAAAAAAAACTATAAACGAGGAAATGACGTGAAAAGGATTTTTCAGCCATTTGAGGAGGAAATGTTCGTTTGTAGTAGTAAACTAGGTAACTACAAACGACGTCCAGGCTTTTGAAGCGTTTGTTCTGGTTTGTAGTTCCGTATTTATCATTTGAAGTTGCAGAGAAAGTAAATACAAACGAGAAAATCACCTGAATATGATTTTTCCACGATTTTGGAAGGATATTTCCGTTTGTAGTGAAAAACAGAGTAACTACAAACGACGACCGGGCTTCTAAAACGTTTGTAGTTGTTTGTAGTTCTGTATTTATCGTTCGCAGTTGCCGAGAAAGTAAATACAAGCAAGGAAATCACCTGAAAATGATTTTTCCACGATATTGGAAGGATACATTCGTTTGTAGTAAAAAAAAACTGAGTAAGTACAAACGACGACCGGGCTTCTAAGCCATTTGTGGTTGTTTGTAGGTCCGTATTAATCGTTTGTAGTTGTGGAGAAAGTAACTGCAAACGAGGAAATAACCTGAAAATGAATTTTCCATGATTTTCGACGGAAATGTTCGTTTGGAATAAAAAACTAAGTAACTACAACCCAGCACGGGCTTTTAAATCGTTTGGAGTTGTTTGTAGATCCTTATTTATCGTTTGTAGTTGCCGTGAAAGTAACTACAAACGAAGAAACAACCTGAAAATGATTTTTCCACGATTTTGGAAGGATACGTCTGTTTGTAGTGAAAAACTAAGTAACTACAAACAACGCCCGGGCTTCTAAAACGTTTGTAGTTGTTTGTAGGTCTGTATTTGTCGTTTGTCGTTGCAGGGAAAATAACTACAAATGAGGAAATGACGTGAAATTGATTTTTCAGCCATTTGAGGAGGAAATGTTCGTTTGTAGTAATAAAGGGGGTAACTACAAACGATGCTCGCGCTTCTAAACCGTTTGTAGTTATTTTTAGTTCCGTATTTATCGTTTGTAGTTGCAGAGAAAGTAACTACAAACGAGGAAATAACCTGAAAATGATTTTTCCACGATTTTCGAAGAAAATGTTCGTTTGGAGTAAAAAACTAAGTAATTTCAAACGCCGCTCGGGCTTTTAAATCGTTTGTAGTTGTTTGTAGATCCGTATTTATCGTTTATAGTTGCCGTGAAAGTAACTACAAACGAGGAAATAATCTGAAAATGATTTTTCCACGATTTTGGAAGGATATGTCCGTTTGTAGTAAAAAAAACTGACTAACTACAAACGACGACCTGGCTTCTAAACCGTTTGTAGTTGTTTGTAGTTCTATATGTATCGTTTGTAGTTGCGGAGAATATAACTACAAAAGAGGAAATCACCTGAATATGATTTTTCCACGATATTGGAAGGATATATCAGTTTGGAGTAAAAAAAACCGAGTAACTACAAACGACGACCAGGCTTTTCAAACGTTTGTAGTTGTTTGTAGTTCTGTATTTATTGTTTGTAGTTGCCGAGAAAGTAAGTACAAACGAGGAAATCACCTGAAAACGATTTTTCCACGATATTGGAAAGTAGTTAAGGAGGGTTATGAAGAACGCCTGATGACGTCATCGTGGTGGAGTTGTATATGCGATGTCTCGCGGGCCAGACCGTCCTGGTGGGGCCGTATGGGGAATTGGTGGTGGGGGCGCAGTTTTGGGGAATCGGTGGTGAGGGTAGCGGTGGTTATGTGAGGTTACTACCATACCGACGGATCGCTGCGTTGTGGTGGAGGATGCGTTTTGGCAAATTAGTGAGGGTGTGAGCAGACTTCATAATATGCAGATTATTCATACCGTGGTGCGAAGATGCTGGATAGTGGAGAGCGGTATGATTTTCAGGTGGAGGGGGAGTTCGTTAACCGAGTGACGATGAGTGTAGGTGTGACAGACCGAAGCGTTTTCCACGTGTTTAGGGCTTCTGTAACGACGGGGGTTGTGTTGGTTGGTTGATTAAATATGCGTTTTCAGAAAACTCGACGATAGTTTGATTTCACTGTATTTTTACAGAGGGTTTAAATTTTTGCAACTGCTGGAGCCTGGTTTTATTTAGATCGTCGGAACATTTTTCGAGCTCAATCGTGAATTTTAAAACTCATCTCCGAATTTGCTGTTGTTGTGTGCAATCGGTAAAAACGCTCACCAAAAAAGGCAGTACATTGGGTTATTACCGAATCGAGCTGCAGTGCAATCCGTATCCCCGGGAAAAAAAGATCATATCTGAACATACCTGAATCATATCTGTAGAATCAGATATGATCAGACAAAAGATTTGGTCATATCTGTTCATATAGTGTCATGACAGATAATGTATGCTTATATCTGAGCATATCTGTAGAATCAGATATGATCAGACAAGAGAATTGGCTATATCTGTTCATATAGTGTCATGACAGATCATGTATGCTTATATCTGAGCATGTATGATTAGATTTGACGATATCAGACCACCCGGGAAAAAAAGTTCATGCCTGAGTGGATATGCTCATATATGTTTCAGATATTGTCATATATGTTTCAGATATCGTCATATATGATTCAGATATTGTCATATATGTATCAGATATATTTATATCTGACATTTTACAGTATCATATATGATTAGGTCTGATCATATTCCACATCACATATGCTTAAAGAAGATCATATCTGATCACATATCCCGGGGAAAATGGTCATATCTGAGCAGATATGCTCATGTAGGTGTTTATCTGCAACATAAATGAATCTGATCTGATCATGCATGGTCAAAGATGAACATGCATGTATTTGTATGCGCTCAGGGGTAGCTCTATATCTGGTCAGATATGATCGCGCATAAGTAAATATGTGCAGATATGAATTTATCGCTGAACATGTCTGCCCATATGTGGTCATGTCTAACCAGATATAGTACAATTCACGACTACATTCGAGCTCACACATGAATAGACTTGAATATGTGCGCGCATGCATGAACATATTCAACCAGGTATGGATGAATACGTTCAAATATGAATCAATTGATGAAATATGAATCAATTGATGAAATATGAATCAATTGATGAAATATGAATCAATTGATTCATATTTGATTAGATCTGATCACACGTGGGCAAGCATGTTCAGCGATGATCATATAGATCCAATTGGATGAATTCGAGTATAATTCCATATCGGGGCAGATACAATCGTACATGGGCAAATATTTTCAGACCTGATCATGCACGAGTTGGGTTCGGTTGCGTATTCATCCATACCTGGTTGGATATGTGCATGCATGCGCGCACATATTCAAGTCTATTCATGTGTGAGCTCGAATGTAGTCGTGAATTGTACTATATCTGGTTAGACATGACCACATATGGGCAGACATGTTCAGCTACAAATTCATATCTGCACATATTTACTTATGCGCGATCATATCTGACCAGATATAGAGCTACCCCTGAGCGCATAAAAATACATGTATGTTCATCTTTGACCATGCATGATCAGATCAGATTCATTTATGTTGCAGATAAACACCTACATGAGCATATCTGCTCAGATATGACCATTTCCCCGGGATATGTGATCAGATATGATCTTCTTTAAGCATATGTGATGTGGAATATGATCAGACCCAATCATATATGATACTGTAAAATGTCAGATATAAATATATCTGATACATATATGACAATATCTGAATCATATATGACGATATCTGAAACAGATATGACAATATCTGAAACATATATGAACATATCCGCTCAGACATGAACTTTTTTCCCGGGTCTGGAAAACCACATCAGGAGAGAAATTCAGAGGTATATCGAAGCGACCCGTCACGCCACCCTAGCCGCAGCACCTTGCAGAATCGTGACAACAAGAGAACCTGTGCGCATCTCACTACCCGTCTTAAACTCATACATCAACAAACAATGGCGAATTTGGTTTTTCCCCATCAAAATCAACGAGGTGGACGAGCGAGGTGTATTGTCCGCACCGGTATACATACCCGTGTGTTTCGTGATGTATGCACCGCCAGAGTGGTCTACACTGGACCATGGAACGAGTCGGGAGTGGGCCCATGAAATGCGGCTGAGTAGCGGCATGCAGCCCGTCACACTAGGAGGTGTGCGGTACACTCTGTACAGGATTCTAATACACCCTGACAATCAAGAATACAACCGGATCATTCTCCACAACGAATTTCACGAGATAGAAATAAAACGTAGATTGACTTATCATAAGCAAATCCACGTTTTTTTTCTGAAATTCAGAAAATTTGAGGGGCAGACAGCTGTTCGTCTATCTATTTGGCGTCGTTTGGCAAAGTTTCGACGGGATGTGAAGAGCCGTTTCAGAGGTTTTTGGGTATCTACAATTGTTCTACCATACCGACCGCGATAAGGTATCATTCCGTCTTAAACGTATGAATGTTCTTGAGCATGTAGCGCTCAGCGTCTGCGTCGGTGAAATAGTCGAGCTGGTTTGGCATGTGTGCATGTAGCGCAACGCCTATGTCTGAGAAACACTTCGTAACGTTTCCGGTAAACTGTTGAAGGCGGCAAAATCGTTCATCCACGCAAGTCACCATATTGAGCAGTCCGTCAAACGATGGCTTTTGTAGCAAGATGGCGCTTGTGCAATTCCCACGATTCTTATTCGCAATGTTTCTGTCCTTCTTTGAATAAGATGTAAGCGGTGCAGTATTTTCAGTAGCCGTCTGATTTATCGACGCGAAGGTTATAGACTTCACACAGTATGACGTGGAGAAAGAAATCATATAATTCCCCAGTTGTATAGAATCTCTTTGACTGGTTTGTTTTGTTGCGAAGTACTCTCGAATGGTGGGTAGGTGGGTTTGTAGGTCCATCCACTCGCTCTGGTTGAAGATGACACAGAATGAATAATTCCCCGACAGCTTCACGATCGGTTCGAAGCGATTGTTGTGTTGAGGTTCTAAGCCGACAGTGATTTTTTTACTTCCAGAATTATTTAATAGATATGTCGTTGACATTAACACGGGCAGATTGCAAGTGGAGACCTCCGAGGGGTTCGTCTCGCGGTGCCTCACAGGCGAGAAATTTGTCGTCAGTAATGCTTGAGTAATTTTAGTAATTTTACTTCATGCCACAAGTAAACAAAAAGAGTTATTTTTACAATCTCTTGCCAGGTCTATAGAGCTGCAGCGCTAAGCAGCTTGTATGAATTAAAACTAAGGAGACTCATGATAGCTGCCCGTTTTATAAGACAACCGGTTATGATGGTCGGGATGATAAGACTGCAGTGGTGGGGGGTCAGTGTACCCACAGCCAACAGGTTTTTTCCGGTTGCGTGGATAAGCCTAGTACGGGAATGAGAGGGGAAAAGGATTACATGGAAAATGACTCATTGCTTGTACAGATGTGTAAGATGGAGCTCGTTGTGGTTTAGACTAGGGAAGACGATGGTTCAACAACCCAGGCCTACGACGTGTGAAGAGTGGTGGCCATTGCCTGTATTACGTGAAATATGGCTATGATTTCAATAGTTTAACACGACGCTTTTAAAACTGGAGTATTGTAGAGCGGAAAAAAGAGACGAGCGACCGATTCAATACGAGGGCATGCCAATTTTCGTGTGCTTACTGCATGACACAAGACACGGACGTGCAGCAGAGCCGCTGTGGTTAGGAAGTATTTACAGCCTACTTCCTCGTCTGCCCATGACCATTGGGGGAGCGCCTCTAATAACATCGTCGATAATTTACAATTCTTAGAGGGAACATCCTGTTGTCACAAAAGATATTGTAAACTGTAGACAATTATTCGAAAATATATGCAATAGCACACCTAAAGTTGCATATATTGAACAAATTTTGAGACAATACGGTAATATCCAACACCGCGACACGATTGTTTGGGTTGTATGGATGGGCAATGTGTCAACCATTGCCCTATGCTGATTTTCGATGGATCGATGAGTTGTCGACATTCGATTTATTATCTATCGCGCGAGATTCACCGACCGATTACATTTTTGACGTTGACTTACAGTACCCGAAATGTATACACGATGCACACACGGACGTACCGTTTTGTTCAACACATAGTAAACCACGTGGCGAACAATACGAAAAATTCCTTGCAACTGTGCACAACAAGGAACGATATGTTATTCATTATCGCAATCTGCAGCAGGGTGTACGGCACGGTCTTAAAATCACAAAAATTCATAGAATACTCCAATTCTCCAAATCGCCCTAGCTACGAACATATACCAAGCTGAACGCGTAGTTCCGAATCCAAGCAAAGAATAATTTTGAAAAAAAATCTCTATAAATTTTGATGAATAATGCGGTGTTTGGGAAAACAATAGAAAACATGCGCAATCACGTAGACGTCAATATTTCAACGCGGCGGGAGGGCAGATACGGTGCAGAGGTAATGATTGCAAAACCAAATTTTCATAGCCTAAGTGTTTTTTTCAGAAAACCTTATTGCTGTCGAATTAAGCCAGCTCGAGGTGAAATTCAAGAAACCAATATACTCGTATGTGGGTATGTGCATACTCGACATATCAAAGACATGCTTATATGACTTTCATCATGAGTACATGGTGCCTCTGTATAAAGAAAAATGTACAGTGTTGTACACCGATACGGGTAGTCTAATATACAACATTGAGTGTGAGGATGTGTACGACGACATTAAGCGTAATATCCATCGTTTCGAGTGGAGTTCTGACAGCCGTCGGAGACTGACGTGTTTACAAACGCGATAATGCCGAGAGTATAACGCGCGAACTGATAGTGTCGGCACACAGCCAAACACTTGATTATTATAATCGTGTCGTGAAATTAATAAATCCAAAGTGAACTATCACTAATATTTATCCAAATAATATCGTCAAACTTAAGTGTCAGCCAATGGCTGACCCAAGTGCAACCGTCCCCTGCAATAGTAAACGGTACATCTATGCACCCGTTTGAAAATCCACGGAAATAATGGAAGACGACGAAAACTCTGGTGAGGAAAACACGGAAACGTCTAATAATAATAAAACAACGCTACAAAAATCAGCGATGAAAAGAAAACCAACGAACAACTCCGGTTCTAGCGAGAATCTTCAATACACCGACCCTTTAAACGAGGCGGGAAAAAATATGAAAAGAAAGTAAAATAAGCAGCCTGCTTCGATAAATATCGCCACATCATCAGCTGGCGAGAATGAGCAAGCGCGACTGACATGTATATCTCGCGTCGAATCTGACAAGACTCAAGTAACGATACACAACAAGAACAACGACAATCGAAAACCTAGCCCGATTGTAATTAAATCAGCCCTACTTCAGCGAAACAGCTACTTACAAACACAACTGTATAATTTCTGCCGCAAGCAAAAAGTATAGGGTGCGCCAGAGAAACTTACTTATTTGAAAGGTCAATAAAAACAAAAGTACTTCAATTATTGTTTTAAATTTTTTTTTATTTGAGAATACAATATCCCATTTTTTTTCATGCAGTCTTGAAAATGACATCGGATAAATGGCGACCCCCATTGCGCATACACTGATGAAGTCGATTTTTGAAATTCGTATCCACTCTTTGCAGCATATCAATCGGTATGTTGGCAATGGCGTCGCGAATATTGTTCTTGAGGTGTGCTATGGTCCGTGGTCGATCGACATAAACCAGAGATTTCAAATAACCCCATAAAAAGAAATCGCATGGAGTCAAATCTGGAGAGCGTGCCGGCCATTGGAGATCGCCTCTGAGAGAGATGAGGCGGTCGGGGAAATGTTGTCGCAACAAATTCATTGAGTCTCGTGCTGTGTGTGCTGTGGCTCCATCTTGCTGAAACCACACGTTCCTAACGTTCATTTCTTCGAGTCTTGGAAGAAAAAATTCTTCGATCATGTTCCTGTAACGAGCTCCATTCACGGTAACTGCGCGTTCGTTTTCTTCAAAAAAATAAGGACCAATTATTCCCATTACCGACATCGCACATCAGACAGTAACTCGCTCACAATTAAGTGGCTTCTGGTGAAGCTCACGTGGATTTACACCATACCAATAACGCATGTTTTGCTTGTTGACGCAACCGGAAATGTGGGGGTGAGCCTCGTCACTGAAAAAACGACCGCGTCTTCGGGCAGGTTGTCAACCAGCATTTCACATGCATTTTGACGGGCAACAAAATCGCGTTCAGTTAATTCTTGCACAACAGCCAATTTATAGGGGTGAAATTGCAGGTCTTCATGGAGAATTCGTCGAACAGTGGTGTCAGAAATTCCCATAGCAGCTGCGTGTTTGCGAGCCGAACGCCGGGGAGAACGCACAACTGACTGCCTCACTCTTTCGACATTTTCCGGAGTTCTGATGGTCCGTTGAAGTCCATTTCTGGGTTTAGCGACACTTCCACACTCCCGAAATGAGTTAACCCACGACAGAATCGAATTACGGCCAGGAACGAGTCTGTGAGGAGGAATTTCCAAGCGAGCGCGGAAGGCACGTTGCGTAGCAACAAGTGAGCGACCGTTAGAAAAGAAGCTTTCGACTGCGAAGGCCCGCTGCTCTCTAGACCAGAGCATGATGGCAACTGACTGGAGGGAGAAACAAACTTGGGAACTTCCCCCTCCAGATGCGCCCCCTCTCGCCCCTCTACCCGCCCAACTCACCGCGCGGGAATTTTTTCAAATAAGTAAGTTTCTCTGGCGCACCCTGTAGATTCGCCTCCTTGTAGCGATTTTTCCTTTTCCATTGCTCCTTTAAGGGCTGATCCGAGATTCTTGAATCCTCGAGCCTTTACGATGACTTGGTATTCCCTTCGAAGTCCTCTTTCGAAGTTGTACAGGGCTAATTGCCTTACATAAGTCTCAACTGTTCTTTTTTCCGCAGGCGATCTTGCCTCGGTTGTGCTGGCTTCGATTAATTCCATCATTATGGCCTCGAGTCGTTGACCGTATGCTAACACGCTGTCGTTGTATCTTTGCTTACACGTATTAAAATCGACCTGTAACGCGGCTACTGTATGTTGCGTTCCATATCATGCTGTCATTTCTTCTTTAAATTGTTGGTACGATTCAATTTCTTTATATCGGGTATCTTTTCGCGCTTTTCCTATTACTTTTGTTGCTAACATGGATTGTAAAAGGGAATGTCTATCGGCTGCTGCAACGCACGCGTTTGCATAGCCGGATGCTTCAATTGTGTCGTCGACTTCTTCAGGTTTTTCGCCATCAAATCAGGGAATGAGGCTTCGCGCCTCCTTTAGGGTCATTAAACCATTTTCTTGCGCCATGTTATCTGAATTAAGTTGGAGTAAGGAAAATTCTTCAATTTCTATTTCGCGACCACACCTAGTGTCTATATTTTCAGGAGATTGATCAGAATCGGTTGATAGATCAGAAAAATGAACGGTTCGATCTGGTGCGGATCGAATTTTGGTACGTTTCGCAGCTGTCGGCTTATTTCAGGAATTTTGTGAATTTGGACTATCGTCTGAACTTGTTGCGGATCGAAATCGCTTTTTCCTAGGTTCCTGTAGTTCTTGTTCGACTGTTTGATTCTCGGGACGATCTCTTGCAATGAGTTCGTCGAAAATTGAATTTAATGAACGCGATAATTTGTTGCTACCCGGTGATCGGTATAATTTACGACGCTCATCTTCGATTGACATTAAACGTTTAATTGTTTGGCTTTGGAGGGTTTTTTTTTTTTTGATAAATGTTCCGTCACTTACAGTACGATGATGCGCCTCATGTTGATCGCTGCTTCGTAGTCGGTTGTTCACAAGATGTTGACCTTGTTCTCGTAGCTGTTTGGCAGGAAATTGCCAGTATTGTTCCCTGTTGTCGTGTTGCCTTGGTTTGCTGTTCTCGTGCACTCTGTTGTTCCGTTGTAGAAGGTATTTGATGAGTCTTCGTCCTTGGGTCGGTCTGGTATCGATGATCCTCGAGATCTGGTTGCTTTTGGGCAGCTCTGTACGGTTGACTCGGGCGTTTGCTTACACCGCACTTTTTTTAAAATTTGTCCGGTTCGACGGTCGTCGATCGGATCACTCGTTGACCTCCTTTTCCGCACTTGCTGCGTTCAGTTCATTTTGTACGTTGGATAGGATGTTTCCTTCTTTTTTTTTTTGAAGTTATGTAATGAAAAGTTGCGGTATCCACAATTGCGGGAATCCCACCGCTGCCACCAATGTTGTGCCCCGGCTTCTGACGATGCGCGCAGAGCACGGAATTTCGCTCTCGAGTAAGTTGACACTGTGGGTTGTCAGATGCTCGAGGGCGTGGGTATGTGGGGGCTTTTCCCGTTCCGAGTAAATCTCCAACTCGGGATATTGCAACTTGAACAACTTATATTTCATTTAAAATTAGGCAACAATATTACAATTCTTTTTTATGTCTTGAGACCGACCTCCTCGACTTCCGGCCGAAGACTACCTTTCGATTGATTCTTTCGGCTAATTGTTAACTCGGGTTTTCGCAACCAATCATTCGAGAAGGTTCGATTTGTTCGATTGCGATTCAGCGTTTTCACGGCAGAGTCGAGCGGAATATCGGGCTTGTGAAATATCGCTCGATATCGTTGTATGGGGTCTTTGAACCTCATGCATTAGCAATATGAAAATTCCTGTCTTTTTAGGGCACAACAGGATCCATAAAATACATCTTTTAACCCGATGCATCCCGACTTGTTTTCTATGTCATTTCTCTCTCGGGCAATCTATACCAACACGATATCGGAAAAAAGTCCGGTTTATTCCTCGAGATATAGGGTATGGCCGAAATTTTTCTTTTTTCCGAACGGAGAGCTATTTTTTATTCTCTGATGCACTCCAAACTGGCCGCACCTTGAACGAAGCAGTCAGTCAGTTGACGTCGCGGAAATCGTCGCCAACTTATTACTATAGATAACAACATTGAACAAAGCTTGCACGATCAAGCCCCACTTTTAAGTTCGTTCGAAGACTTTACTGCGTGGGAGCAACGGTGCGTTCAGTTCATCGAAGTGCTAGAAACGCGAAGCCGGCCTAACCGCCCGCGATTGGTAATTGGACATCATCAGTCACTGATAGCCCGAATAGCGCGTCTGGAAGGATTGAAGAATTCTGTGCGCAGCCGCTTTATACACACGGGCGCAGGGCATGGCTATCATGAGTTAATCTGGAGGGAGATTGAAACATTCTTTGAGAGTCGGATATTGACCGGTTCCATCATCAATCGCAGCCACATCGAGCCGAAACACTTTCTAAATGATGCTCGCGTTCTAGTGCTTCATCATGTGCAAAATATTATTGGCAGGCACAACAGCATTAAAATTAATGCAGCGTTTAATGGTGAATTCGCGAGTGGCGACAAATATGCCAATAAAAGTGTCAACACGCGAAACTGCGAACTATTTATCACACGCGATTTGAACGAGTGCTATGAACAGCGTGTTATTGAGCCCACTTTAACCTTACTCGATGAATTTCAAGAACGTGATAGTGGCTGGACTCTGCAGAAAATATTTAACCTCACGATAAATGTGAATAAGAATAATCCGATGCGTGCTGGGTGCTCCATATCATTGTCGCGGGAAATAATGTTGAAGAGGGCTGTGGTTAACGTCAAATCGAGTGGTAATGCATGTTTCGCGTGGGCAGTTGTCGCTGCTCTGTACCCAGCTGAACGACACAGTGACCGTCCATCTTCATACTCTAATTTTTCGGCAGTACTGAATCTCCAGGATATCGAATTCCCAGTAACGACCCATGAAATAAAAAGAATTGAATTTAGTAACAATGTATCGATTAACGTATGAACCACCACCAAAAAGATTGTTCAGTACGAGTCACTCAACACAAGAAGGATAAGCACATCAATGTGCTGTACATGCAAGATACTGAAGATAAAAATGTGAGGCATTTCTTATGGATCAAGAATCTGTCGAGGCTCGTGACGAAGCAAATGAGTAAAAAGAGGCATAAAACATATATCCGTGATTGGTATGTAGTTACCATTATATATATATATATACAGTCGGTGACAAAATTGAGTGGACACGAGTAACAGATGCGCCTTGTTCTTACTTACAGGTCAAATATTTTATCGGTTCCATTCTATACAATTTTCATTTACCTGTCTGAAGTCCTTCAATAATTCCATATATAATACACATTTAAAAAAAATGATTATCGGGAACTACATTGATTAATAGAAATATATTGTAAATCGAAGGTGGACAAAATAACGTGGACATTTCAACAGCTCAATATTTTACGCCGAATATTGCAATTTAATACTTCGTGTGTCCTCCTTTAGCTTTAATTACAGCTTGTAATCGTTTTGGAATAGTTTCCACGAGATTTTCAATAAGGTTTTTATCTATATTTCCCCAGGACGATTTTATTTCCTCGAAAAAGCTCCGTTTGTTTGTTCTTTGTGTTTTTGGAATTTTTGTATCGACTAGGGCCCATAAATTTTCGATGGGGTTTATATCGGGACTTTGGGCAGGCCACTCTAAGACCTTTATCTTCGTATCTTGGAAATTTTTTTTGTTTTCTTCGCAGTATGTTTCGGATCGTTGTCTTGCTGATAGATGAAATCGTCAGCAAATCCCATTTTTTCGACCGACTCTTCTAAATTCTCGTTGAGTATGGTGATGTATAGATCGGCATTCATTATTGTGTCGATCAGAACTAAATTCCCTACCGCGTTAAATGAAAAACACCCCCACACCATTATGGAACCACCGCCAAATTTTACAGCGGGCATTATAAATTGTTCCTTAAACACCTCGGTCGATTTTCTCCACACTCTTGATCTTCTTTTCGTGCCGAACAGTTCAAACTTGCTTTCATCGCTCCACACAACGTTTTTCCAAAATGAAATTGGCTCATTCGCATATTTTTTTGCAAATCTTAGCCGTTTCCGTTTATTCGTGCTGTTTATAAACGGCTTTCGTCGAGGTACACGACTACACAACGATGCTTTTTTCAATCTACGCGACACGGTTTTCGTCGATATGTCCAGGTCCAGTCTCTCAACTAATTCACGTCGTGTTATCATGGGTTCGCGTCTGCATTCTCTAACAATGCGTCGATCGCATGTATCCGTTGTGCATCGCTTGCGACCGCGACCTCTTAAATTATCTGTTGTATTGTATTTTAAATATTTTTTCCACATTTTATGGACATCACTTTTAGAAACCTTATATTTTTCACCGATGACTCTGTAACTGAGCCCTCCAAGTAGGTCAGAAATAATTAAATTTCTAATTTGCAACGAAATTTCTTCGTGACTGCTCATTGCTGCGTGAATCGAATAACTGGCACCCAAAGCGATGCTTTGTTGAAATGAAGAAACAGATACGATTTGTTAGTACATGAAAACGTTGTTTACTAACATAGTTGGTGCGCGTAAACCACCTGACCCCGCTATGTGAAAAGTGTCCACTTAATTTTGTCCCTCTCTCGAAAACAATACTGTCATTCATAAATGTTTGTCATGAAATATTATCAGAGTTATTATTGGTACATTGGGGGAAATTACGTATAAATATATAATCTTCAATTAAAAAAACAAATAACTAAAGATTAACTGGAGGAATCGTGTATTTTAGTCAATCTTTTCAAATCAGTCAGGTGTCCACTCAATTTTGTCACCGACTGTATATATATACGCTAGACGAATTAAACAAAACAACCTTTTTTTGCAGGTGTTTGCACTACTTCGGTTCCGAGGAAAAATTGCAATCGCATGAGGTCGATTGTAGGGCGATAAACGACTGTGCAATTTGACTACCAAACGATACCAATAAATGGTGCTAGTTCAGCAACTTTAGCAGGAAAGAGTGCAATTTTCTCATTGTGTATGCTGATTTGGAGTGTGTTCTGGCAATGACCGATGAGAAGACCCAAGCAAAAGATATGTATCAACACTATGAAGTGTTTAGTATCAGATATTACGTGCGTTGTTCGTATGACGATTAATTATCTTTATATCACTCGCGTCGCACTGCTGATTGTGTATCGTGGTTTGTTGAAGAACTAAATAATCTAGCACTGCGGATAAAAGAAATTTTCTGCGACAACGTGCCAATGGTATATTGAACACCGAGTGAGTGGGCTAGTTTTCGAGCAGCGACTCAATGTAACATAGGTAAGAAACCATTTGCGCAAGAAGATGTACGCGTTCGTACATCGCCATCTGACTGGACACTATAGAGGCCCTGCCCATTCCAACTGCAACTTAAATTACAAACAGTCATTTTTCATTCTTGTAGTTTACCACAATTTATCCGGCTATGATGCGCATTTTATAATCAAGGAAGTAGCCACAGCGTTCGAAGGAAGAACCGATTTGCTTCCAATTACAGAGAAGAAATTCATCTCCTTCACGAAACATGTTGAAATTAAAGACGATTCAAAACATAGGATCCAATTGAGCTTCATCGGTTCATACAAATTCTTCAACACCAGTCTCGACAAATTAGCCTCATTTTTGACCGAGGAAAAATTCAAAATTTTACGCATGCAATCTCCAACGCTATCGACACACGATTTCAATTTGCTGACGCGAAAAGGGGTCTTTCTTTATGAATATATTGATGACGTAACCAAGCTAGACGACACTTGCCTACCACCACGTGACGCATTTTATAGTTCCCTGACAGATACTACAGTATGCACAATACAGATACTACAGTATGTATGGGATGCAATGCGCCATCCCTGGGATGCAATGCTAAAACACTCGAATGTCAAGTTTGAATTACCAACTGACATCGACATGGTTTTATTCGTTGAGCGGGGTATACGCGGTGGTCTCAGCCAATGCTCAAACCGATATGCACACGCTAATAACAAGTACATGGAGTCGTTTGATCCATCGAAAGCATCATCATACTTGATGTATTTTGACGTCAACAATTTGTATGGATGAGTAATGTGCAAACCCTTGCCATATTCCAATTTTCGATGGGTCAACGACGTTTCCAATTTTGACCCTTCTTCCATCGCGCTAGATTCATCGACAGGCTACATCCTTGAAGTCGACTTGGAATATCCACAATCTCTACATGATGCGCACAAAGACCTGCATTTTGTCCAATACATGAAAGCCCGCCGGGGGGCAGGGGGAAAAGCTGTTAGCAACCGTCTGTGATAAAAAACGCTACATCATTCACTATCGAAATTTACAGCAGTGCTTACGCTATGGACTTGGCCTCACCAAAATCCACAAGGTCTTGCAGTTTACACAATCCCAATAGCTGCGTTCGTATATTGAGTTGAATACCCAGTTTCGAAAGCTTGCCAAAAACGATTTCGTAAATAATGTATTGAAATCAATGAATACTGCGGTCTTTGGCAAAATTATGGAGAATGTGCGCAATCATGTAGATGTAAAGCTTTTAATAAAATGAGAGGGCAGGTATGGCGCAGAAGCAATGATTGCGAAGCCAAACTTCCACAGCCAAAGTGTTTTTTTTTGGAAAACCTCGTTGCCGTGGAATTGCGCGATCTCGAGGTGGAATTCAACAAGCCGATATATGTGGGTATGTGCACACTCGACATATCCAAAACATGCTTGTATGGTTTTCATCACGAGTATATGGTACCTCTGTATCGAGATAAATGTAAAGTCTTGTATACCGATACGGATAGTCTCATATATGACATTGAGAGCGATGATATACATGTCGATATGAAGCGCGACATTTCAAAATTTGATACGAGCGATTATTCAGCGGACAATAGGTATGGTATACCGCTCGTCAACAAAAAGGTACCCGGTCTCATGAAGGACGAATGCAATGGAGCAATTATGAGCGAATTTATTGGACTTCGATCGAAAATGTACGCGATACGTGTCGAGGGTATGAAGGACACGAAAAAAGTTAAAGGTGTCAAGAGTAGCGTTGTGGCTAGGACAATCACGTTTGACGATTATGCTCGATGCTTGAAGGAAGAAATTGAAATGATGTGTAGTCAAACGTGCATTCGATCAAAGTTGCATAAGGTTTACACCATCCGTGAGACAAAAATCGCTCTGAGCCCACATGACTATAAGCGGTATATCATACCTGAGACCTCTGATACCCTACCATGGGAGCATTATAGAATACCGTCGAAAAATATTATGTAAATTTTTTTTCTACAACGTTGATTTTTTTTGTAATATTGTGTACATTTTTGTGAATATTTATGTATAAAACTCGTGAAAATTGTGCATATATTTTGTTCACTCGCTGTAAAACTTATTAAAATTATGTTTGTTGTTGTAAATATTTAATTGTGTAAGAATGGATTTATTGTTTTTCTGTGAATAAAGAACCGGACTTTTGATAATGCCATTTGTTTATTCACTCTATCCATCTCCTCGTACCCCACGTTCCACGCAAAAAAGGGATTATCGACGGCGAGAAGGGGAAAAAAGCACCCCTGCTGTGGAGTCGGTCGGAGGCCTTGAAGGGATACTTGCGGAAACGACCAGCAGTTTAGGTCAAGAGTCATAAAACATATATTTTTTTATTTGCGTTATTATCGACTACAAATCGGATTTACTTATCCAACAATTGTGGCTATTGTCGAAACCTAACCACTTCATAAACATCCGATTACCACGCTTCTTCAATACTGCTTCAATGAGATAGATATCGGGGTGCTTGACCCTGAGAAGCTCTTGTTCGTAGAAGCCACCGGCGATCGGTTCATCTTTATGGTCCTTCAAGTGATACGTCACGGGATGAGTTTTTTTCATACGATATATTGTAAATATTTCTGTTGTCGAGTTTGGGGTGTAACCCTTTTCGAAAACAGTCTCAAATTTGCAGAGTCTCACTTTATCACCAGCGGTGAATTTTGGTGATGTTTTCACTGGAGTCTTTTTGAAAACTTGCTGCAGTTGCTTCTCATTTTCCGCGTTGACATTTCTCGGCTTCATCTTAATGGTGCGGTGTACTGAATCATTATATTCGGCTACTAGATTGTCAAGAATATCGATCGACTTATAATTACCACGAAGACTAAATTGCATTCACATCTTATTTTTTAATGTACAATTGAAACGTTCGCGAATGGATGCCTTCAAGTTGCTATATGTTGAATACATGTGACTATTGTACTTTTTCATGAGGGCCTTAAAGTCACAATTGTAGAATTCTTTTCTATGATCGACGTGTAAATTCTGCGGTATGCGTCCCTTAACGAGTATCGACGTCATTGCAGCTGCTGCATCTTTGCCATTCTTACTCAGCATTGGCATGGTCCAGGCGAATTTTGAGAATGTATCGATGACGGTGAGAAGAAATTTGAGTTTGGAATTTTGACGCGCGTATGATGACACATCGACGAAATCGGCTTGGCAGGTTTCGTCCAAGCCACGGATGTCCACATGTCAACGCAGATGGTTTCACCGAGCAGGCTTATGTAGCTACAGCACGAGAGCGCTCCTTTTCTCGTTCATTTTCCAGTCCACGAAGTCGCGCATCCAATTCAGCAATGACGTGTGAATTACGCGTCACCAAATCTTGTAGAGTTTTGACCTTAGCCTCGAATGTCTTTGCATTGTCTCTTTTCGCAGCTTCAAGTCCATTAACCAACAACTGACTACTTTCATTCATTTCTTTGCGTATGTTCTTAATTCTAGTTCGGGATTTCTTTTGTAGCACACTTAGAGTGATGGCATCATCTTCTCCTTCCGGATTTGCAATGTTACACAATCGTTTCTGTTCCAAGTCAATCTGCGGTAATTCTAAAGCCAATCCAAGATCGACCTGGAGGACCTTGCTCACTGTGGAGTGCACTCCTACTTAAATGACGCCCAAATACATCGACACTCATGATGAGAACGCGTAAATTCTCCGATGTCGAGTTAATAAACGATTTCAGCTTCACGCAATTCCTCGATAATCGATATAATTTCATTCGCATGTAATGCATTTCCGGCTGCTTGTGATGCCAGAAGTAAGCGAAGACGATCTACTAGCTCGTTTGGATTACCCCAATAAATATAGTCCGATTGCGTGTTTTTTCTAGCTAGCTTATACTTTGGCATACCCTGTCCCACATGATGATCGACTATATTTGTGATATATGTGTTAAATTTGTGGCTGGTGTTACGTCGTACAGCCTCACTAGGCTTATAACATTTTTTGTGCGCATTCGTCGAGATTACAATCTTTTCATAGTTTTTCAAATCGTCCGGTGTGAGAGTTTCGACATTGGGCACTTTTTTAAATAGTAGCTCCATTAATCCAACCGTTTTTGCATAATTCATATCTCCCACACGAATATGTTGAGAGTCGAAAATTATCGGAGAATTACCAATAATTAATTTGTTGCTTGCGAGATTCCGTACACCATATAATACATCCAGGCTTGCTATTCTATTCATTTGTAATAGCAGGATATATTCACTGATCAATTCATCGACATTTTGCGAGTCATCATCATCCTCATATATCAATTTAAACGAATCTTGTGTTTCACTCTTGAAGGAATCTTGTGCCTTGTTCTTCAATTGATGTTTCACACTATTTAACGCATCTCCTTCTTCAACATCATCACTCACTTTATCATCCTTAATTTCCTCCTTCGCCACCTCACCGTTTTTATACGACGCCAATTTCTCTAATGGTCTCACTATAGGCTTGAAGACATCTTGCATTCTCTGCTCATCTCTATCTTTTCCAATTTTCATCATCCGATGCTTTCGTCTGATTGCATCACTCGCCTTGGCAATTTCATGCAATACATATTTTTGTCGCAACAGTTGTTCGCTCTTCATGTTGTCACTACCATGGCATGCACAATACTATCTCTTCAGCTACCAGCGATGAGTCATTTATCAATAGTGAGAAAATAATCAAAACCTTGTCTATATCGACCTTCGTTAATATCGTTATCCTTATCAATCGTGACAAATGCATACTTGTCGGAATTCCAGCATTTCACGCATATGTTTTTAAAGCACCTATAAGTCATATCTGTATTAAAATGATCGTTGTAGACGTGTTTGAGATTCATATCGTCCTGCTTGAAAAGCACCACGAAATTTGCATTATCTCTCACGAGATGTTTGGGGATACGAGTGTACGTCTGACAAAGATAAAAACTATCAACAATTTCGTGCCTTCCCATGGAAAAGAAGGCCTGAACATTATCCTGCTTTTCGCATGCTATATCATCGAAGATGAATATAGAGTTGGATCGTGCATCACTTGGTGCTATCACTTGTTCATGCGCCTCGAATGGATGATATTCAACTCCACTCACAGGTTCGAGTAATTGTTCGAGCAACTTATACTTTGGCTGCTTCAACGATTTGAAATACAAGTAAATGTTCTCAAATCTCAAACCATTTGGATGGATGATGAGAGTGAGCAAAGCGTTGGTTTTCCCACAATTCGATGGACCGCAAAACAGTGCACGTATGCTATCCGGCAATAAATTCTCCGGGCGTTTTTCTTTCTTCTTCCTCCCACCGTCTTCGACAAACTCATCAAAATTTATCACGGAGAGTCCGCCTCCGATAGTTTGCTTCTTGGACGTCATCTCACACACGACTAGCAATGAAATCATATAAATACGATTCTTATAGGGATTATCAATCAGTCGCATATTGTCTTTAGACATGTCGTGCATGGCAAGAGTGGTAAAGGTTTAGTCAACCGCCTAATCAACAAACTCCCCGTTAAACTATATCTGCCTGGGTATCAGTATTGTGGACCAGGCACAAAGGTGGTCAAGCGCCTTGCTTGTGCTGATCCGGGCATTAAGACGGAATGAATCAAAGATGTGTGCGGTCGTATAGATGATAAGAGATCGTTGAGGATTCGGCTTCGATCCGGCCAATGTAGGTTTTCAAGGTCAATGATGGAAATAAAGGT
This sequence comes from Ophion obscuratus, assembly GCA_964007375.1. NCBI lineage: Eukaryota > Metazoa > Arthropoda > Insecta > Hymenoptera > Ichneumonidae > Ophion > Ophion obscuratus. The sequence continues at coordinate 56,632,817 of OZ023314.1, forward strand.
GTTTTTACGTTTCGGCCGTCTGGTTTGGATCCTCTTCAGAATTTATATTTTTCTGTATAAATGACGATACAGTTTGTTACAAATCCCGTTTGAAAAAATTATAAATATTGAATAAAGAAACGAAATATGATAACTAACTAACCTCGAAGTTGTTGGTATTTCAGGTTTTTCATACAATTTGGAAGGATATTTCGAAGAAAAAAACATTATTTTTGGAGGTAAATAGTGTTTAGTAGGAAAATGCTCTATAGATGGAGGTATTATCGTTCATTGGCAATTTTTTCTGATCTGTAATGAATAGATAATTATAAGTAATTTTTGCGTTTCATTAGTGAAAATTTAGTGTAAGAATTATTGATTTGAAAAAAGTTTTAGTAAAGAATCGAAAGAATATGGAGATTACCTATTGAGTTAGTTCTTCCAAATTTTGTTTTCCTTTCCAAATTGAGGAAAAACTCGAAATATTACAATTTTATTCCGTTACATGTTTAGATGTGTAGTAGACGAAAGTTCGAGAAAACTGAGTGATGTATTACTTTCATGTGACATATTCGAGTCTGTGTACTAAGAATCAGGGGAAAGATCATACCAGCAGTGACGTGTCGATGAAAATAAAGTGCGTGCGCTAAGTTAGGGGTGTTTAAAATTAGTTTGTAATGTCCTTAAAATTAGCTCATCATGTCAATATATTAGTTAGTGTGTAGTGTCAATTATTTTAAAATTGTTATGTAAGGTAAGATACGGTAGAGTGTATTGATAGTTATATTATAGAATTGTAGATTGAGCTAAGTTTTTGTATGTCAGTTCTAAAATTTATAGCGTTGGAGTGTGCCTTAATTTGTATCATTTCAAGCATTAGTCTTTTTTTAAGCCAATTTTCATTGTTTAGTATTTTTACATTGTCAAATTGAAAGTCATGTTTTTGTTCTATTGCATGTTGTGCTAGAGCTGTGTGTATTTCGGTAGTGTGTTTTATGCTATCTTTGTGTTCTTTAAGTCGGGTTTCGAGGTATCTTTTAGTTTGGTCGATGTATGTGGCATTGCAATCCTTGCAGGTGATTTTATAAACTATGTTGGATTTACGATTGTTATTGATTTTGCCTTTGGTAGAGCCAATAATGGATGAAATATTGTGTTTGTTGTTTGTGACTAGAGTTGTTGAATTGAATTAGTTGATGGTGTATGTTTTTGTGTAGGGGAGATTTATTATTCTGGAAGAATCAAAGTTGTTGCTATTCGTTATTTGTTTGTTGATTATGGAAAGCCGATGTTTTATTACTTTGTCTGTGGAAGAGATTGGATAGCAATTTGTTGTCATTGTATTACTGATGAGTGATGTGAAATGTGAAATGAAGGATGAGATAGTTTTATTGCTCTGTCAACTAACATGTAGATTATGGCTTTTTTTTGGGAGAGTGGGTGGTGTGAAAAGAAATTTATGAATCTGCCTGACCAGGTTGGTTTCCTATACCAATTTGTGATAATTGAATTTTGTTTATGCATTAAAAGCAAGTCAAGAAACGGGATTTTGTTGCCTATTTCATTTTCAGATGTAAATTGTAGTTTTGGATGATATGAATTAAAAATCTTTTTGGTACATTCAATTTTGTTTGTTGGTAGAGCAATAATAATGTCATCAACATATCTTGTATATAATGGTACTGTGAATTTTAATTTTTCTACACAAGTTGTTTCCAGATCGATCATGACAATGTTGGATAGTATTGGAGCTAAAGGTGATCCCATAGGTAATCCTAGGATTTTTTGGTAGATATTATCTTGGACTGTGAAGAATATTGAGAACATTATGTATTCTATGGCTTTAATTATTTCTTGTAAAGGAAACGCTTTTGAGAATAAGTTTGATCTTTTTTGTAGGCTATGAATAACAAGTTGTAATGGGATATTGGTATAGAGAGAGACGACATCAAATGAGACTAATTTGTAGTTGGGTGGAATTGAGATGTTGGAGAGTGACTGTTTTAAGTGGAAGCTATCTTTGACGTGTGAGTTGGTCATGCTGATTAAGGGGTAAGGCCACTGTAACGGCCCAAAAAAAAACGTTTTTTCACTAATTTTTTGCTCCCGAAATTAAAGGTATTTGAAAAAAAACTTTTAATGGTGTTATCGGGCATACATTAAACTTTATTATAAAATTTTTTTACAGTAAAAAAAAACAAAATGGCGGTTCCACAGCTATCTTCCCGGGACATGTTTTGCTTCCAGGGCTCCGCGGCACGCAGCACCACTGGTGCACTTTTGAATCTAGAACAAAAAAAACCATTAATCTAGAGGGCTATAGCTAGAGAATGTCGATCGGATTTTAAAAAGTATCAATTTTTGTGGATTTGGCGTGCGTTTGAAAAAAAAATTGATTTTTGACGAAAAAAACGGTAAGTTTTTTGTTAATAAAAAATCAATAAATAAAGTTCTTGAAAATTCCGATCGACATTCTCAAGATAATGTAAATGTTCACATCTGGTTAAAATTTCAAGTAAAAAAAATGAAAATTGTTCGAGTTATGCTGCGTGCCATTTAGAAAAACCATGTTTCGAGAAAAACGCGTTTAAAGTTTTGCGAATAGTTTTTTATTGGAAAAAATTTAAAAAAGAAGAAGCACAGGACCTTTTTTTTCTTATTCTAGAGGGTTTAAACTATTTTTTAAGCCAATAAAAAAAATCGATTTTTCAAAAAATTTACAGTGGCCTTACCCCTTAATTTAGAGTTTTAATTGTATAAATTCAGCTAGTTTGTGTGTTGGGCTATTTATTGATGATCCTATTGGACGAAGTGGATAGTTTTTTTTTGTGAAATTTAGCAAGCAATAGAGACGAGATAGGTTGCAATTTTCAGATTTAAATATTTGTATTTTGTTTCATCAATGATTTTTAGGGTTTTCCATCTGGAAAGAATATTGTTGATACCTTTTTGTAGAGAGTTGATGGGATTTTTATTAGTTAATTTGTAAATCATGGAGTCTGCGAGTAACGTATGGGTTTTTGTAATGTAATCTGATTTTTTTTTAAATGACTGATGAATTTCCTTTGTCTGCCCGTGTAACTAAAAGTCGAAGGTTGTTTTTTAAGAATAAGGATGTGTGTCTTATGATTTGATTGGAGTTGGAGAATGATGTTGGAATATTCATTTTGTTTAAGATTTTGTTGAATTGGGTTCTGATTTATATTTGTCTAGGTTTGTCGAGTAAAAAATCTAGTTTGGCTTCGAGTTCAGAGATTGATTTGTAGATATGAGTTTTTATGTTTGAGAGTTTAAGGTAAGGAGTTGGCTTATCATAAGCCAATCTACTTTTTTTCCTCAAATTCAGAAAATTTGAGGGGCAGACAGCTGTTCGACTATCTATTTGACGTCGTTTGGCAAAGTTTCGATGGGATCTGAAGAGCCGTTTCAGAGATTTTAGGGTATCTACACTTCGCAAAAAAATTTAGGGAGCAAGAAAAAAATCCAAATTTTTGGGGGATTTTCAACACGCTGTAACTCATACAAAAATGGTCGTACAGCAAAAAAAAAAAAGCAAATTGTAGCTCTAAGTGTCTAGTTTTCGGATCTGAGTTTGAAATTTTTTTTTTGAAATTATTTTTCGAGTAATCATAAGAAAACCACCGAAAAAAAAAATGTTCGAAATTTTTTTGGTTTTTTTTTAATCTACGGACGTGGAAAAAAAATTTCGACTTAACCTCTATATGGACCGGATAGCTTGTTTATTCAGCTTTAATTTGGTTTTTTAAAAATCTCGATACGAGCATTTCTCGCTGAGATATCGGTGTTTGAATAGAAAAAGATCATTTTGTCTTTGATTACCAATATCTCAACAACCAATGATCGCACAGAAATTTTGAGGTTGATTTCAAAAACTTGAATAAATTCTCTACAAGAATTGGCAATTGAATTTTGAAAAAAAAATTGCCAATTCTTTTGGATTGAATTTTTCAATCATTACATGAATTTGAAAAAGCGACCAAAAAAGGGCTTTTTGTGGTTTTTTGGAAAATCAAGCGCCCAATCAAAAATATTGCGGAAACCACTAATGTTAAGTGTGCCTTTTACTGTTCAATATACCCACAAAAACCCTACGAAGTTTCAATTTAATCCAGCCAACCGTTTTTTTTCCCACTTGATCGAATTTTTGAAAAAATTAAAGGAGCAAGAATTTCGCTCTGAAAATGTCATAATTTTTATCAAAATTGAAAAAAAAAAAAAATTTCATTTTTCTCTCAATTCTGCATTAGTGACTTGGAAAATTTAAGAAAAAAAAAAAATCGAAAATTTTTGAAAAAAAATTCCAAAATTTTTGAAAAAAAAATTTTTTTAATTTTTTTTTTCAATTGGCCCTAAATTAAAGAAATGTAGCGACTTACTTTCTCACCGATTTTCCTCTTCCGCACTTTAATTTTCCTAGTCACAAATTAATTGAATAAATTAAAAGTTGATACCCCCAAGGCAAGTAGAATATTCGTTCTACGAATATTGGGACAATAATTTTTTTGTGCGAATTTAAACAGTGTCTAAAAAAAACAGTTTTTCTTAAAACTTTTCTTAAAAATTTTTTTTTTCAAAAATTTTGGAATTTTTTTTCAAAAATTTTCGATTTTTTTTTTTCAAAAATTTTCCAAGTCACTAATACAGAATTGAGAGAAAAATGAAATTTTTTTTTTTTCATTTTTGATAAAAATTATGACATTTTCAGAGCGAAATTCTTGCTCCTTTAATTTTTTCAAAAATTCGATCAAGTGGGAAAAAGACGGTTGGCTGGATTAAATTGAAACTTCGTAGGGTTTTTGTGGGTATATTGTTCAGTAAAAGGCACACTTAACATTAGTGGTTTCCGCAATATTTTTGATTGGGCGCTTGATTTTCCAAAAAACCACAATAAGCCCTTTTTTGGTCGCTATTTCAAATTCATGTAATGATTGAAAATTTTTTTTTTTTCAAAATTCAACTGCCAATCCTTGTAGAGGATTTATTCAAGTTTTTGAAACCAACCTCAAAATTTCTGTGCGATCATTGGTTACTGAGATATCGGTAATCAAAGACAAAATGATCTTTTTCCATTCAAACACCGATATCTCAGCGAGAAATGCTCGTATCGAGATTTTTAAAAAACCAATTTAAAGCTGAATAAACAAGCTATCCGGTCCATATAGAGGTTAAGTCGAAAAAAAAAAATTCCACGTCCGTAGATTAAAAAAAAACCAAAAAAATTTCGAACATTTTTTTTTCGGTGGTTTTCTTATGATTACTCGAAAAACATTTTCAAAAAAAAATTTTCGAACTCAGATCCGAAAACTAGACACTTAGAGCTACAATTTGCTTTTTTTTTGCTGTACGACCATTTTTGTATGAGTTACAGCCTGTTGAAAATCCCCCGAAAATTTGGATTTTTTTCTTGCTCCCTAAATTTTTTTGCAAAGTGTATAATTGTTCTACCATACCGACTGCGATGAGGTGTCATTCCGTCTTAACCCATTGGATACGGCTTGCAAACAACACGATATTGTGTATTCGAAAAATCCGGATAATCTTGAAGCGAGACATTTGGGGAATAAAGTGTTGGCTGAACAGACTGGGCAACGTATTACCGCGAGAGACGCTAGTATCGGTGAAAAAGCCAGTGCTTGGGGTGTGGCAAATATTATGAAGACAAAGAGAAAATTTGGCATGGGGATAAAGACCCGTAAGGGTGGCGTTTGTTTGAAAAAGATAATTGGCGCTGCAAAGAAGACAATGATTCAAAGTAATGATCCGCATAAGTTTATTAAATCAGCTCTTGAGGGTGCTCGTGCAGCTGTAAAGATGCAAGGTGGTAAAGTGCGCACACCTCGGGTTCTACCTGTACCCCATAAAATTGGTTGTTTATTACCGTTCCTCGTGCCCATTTTTGCGGGTCTTAGCGCTGCGGGTACTTTGTCGGGTGGTGCGGCTAGTATAGCTATATCTATGAATGCTGCTCAAGCAGCTAAACGTGAATTGAATGAAAGTAAGCGTCATAATCGGACAATTGAAGCAATTGCATTAGGTCGGGGTCTACATCTGAAACCATATAAGCAGGGATTGGGCCTTCATATCAAGTAAAAAAACTAGAAGTTACGCTACTTCACTGTAGCGTAACTCACCCCTCACCGACCGCGTCCTACTTAAATATGCAAAAATCCTAAAGATTCCATATTTTCGTGGAGTTTACATGCGCGACACATTGTCAGTGAACGGACCTCTTAAATGTGAAGCAGCAATTGTAAATTTGGATGAAAATGCCGGTCCTGGAACGTATTGGGTCGCTTACAAAAAGACTAAATGGAAAATCATGTACTTTGATAGTTTCGGCAATCTTCCACCACCATCAGAACTCATGAGATATTTTCGAGTTGGTAGCGTAAATTATAATTATAAAGGATAACAGGAATATGATACGATTAAATGTGGACATTTGTGTCTCAAATTTCTTCGTCGACAATTGCAGCACAAAGATAAATATACACTATATATAGCGTGGAAATGACGTGGAGAATTTAGTTGTCAATTTACCACCATCATGGATGAAAGTTTAACATTGACCATATCTGGCTCATCATCCATACTCGAGTAATACTTTCCCCTCATCGAACTCTCACCACACAAAAATTATACTCTCGGTCTCGTGGAATTGTTAACCATTAACTCTGTTCCCAATATCGACGTTGAGCATGATAAACTTTGCGTGGGAGATGAGGTGTTGACGATACCTACGGGCAGTTATGAAATAGAGAATATTGAGACGTTTATACAAGCAGAGATCTCGCCTAAAATATCAAAATCAGCATTAAACCCAATAATAATACGCTACGCAGTGAGATCGAGTGTGATCGTGATGTCAATTTTGAGCCAAAAGATTCTATTGGTCATCTACTAGGCTTCACCGCGCGCAAATTGGAAGCCAATAAAAGACACGAATCCGATCTTCCAGTAGCCATTCTCAAATTGAACGCCCTACGCGTTGAGTGCAACATTACCGCTGGCGCCTATATTAACTTATAAAAAGTACACACAATTCACAATGTTTTCCATCTGTGCTACCGGGCTATAAGATCATTGAAGATCCCTCCCACGTACTCGTAATTTATCTGCCAATCACGAGCCGAACGATTGACGCGATACAGCTCCGCATAGTGGATCAGGACAGTGATTTGGTAAATTTCCGCGGTGAAGTGATCATCGTACGCCTGCATATAAAGTCGTGATGGGTATAGTTTTCAATAGCTCTTCCAATCACAATAAATGGCCATGGATAAAAACAATCAGTCGTCGGCCAGAGTCCAAAGTTCTAACACCTCAAAACGCGCTACTCTTGAAGAGTTTGGGTCTCAAAGTGCGTGGCGAAAGCGTGTAAAAAATTATTTAGTCTGTGCTCTGTGCATCTGCTGTGTGAAATGGAAGAAGAAATAGTAAAAATTCAGACACCCGTGGTCTTTTATGAATCCATCATCCATTGTGAGATTCACGTTCATCAGCCATATGCATCTTCAACCTTCAATAACAGCGATGAAATCCGTATTGCCATCCACCATCAAGACCTCTCCATTCTGCCAAGCAAGAGTTCCCTACACGTATGTGGGAAATTATCCAAGCGCGATGGGACGCCAACCGCTGCTACAAGTCTCGTCAATAATGCCATTTGTCATTTGTTTGAGAAAGTGCGATATGAATTGAATGCCATAGAAATCCATCGTAATAAGAATGTTGGCATTACGAGTGTAATTAAGAGATATTCATCTCTCTCACCGGCCAAAAGTTCTATGCTCGAGAACACTGGATGGCTCGATGTCGAAGAGACGAAGCAGATTGTAGATGTATCGGGAAACTTTGATGTGTGCATTCTGCTCAGCATGCTCCTCGGGTTTGCTGAAGATTATCGTAAAATTGTCGGAAATGTCAAGCACGAGTTGATTCTCACGAAATCAAGGACTGACGACAATGCCATTGTACAAATAGCGCCCGAAGACTACAAACTCATATTGCATAAAATAAAACGGCTCGTACCGTATGTAACAGTTTCGAATCAGCGAAAAATTCAGCTGCTAAAGTTTCTCGCCAAAGGCCCACCAATCTCTATGAGTTTCCGAATATGGGAACTGTATGAATATCCATTGCTGCCTGCCACCTCTAGGCACGTGTGTTCTGTGAAAACCTCGAATCAGCTGGAGAAGCCACGTTATGTCATACTCGCGCTGCAGACAGGACGGAAAAATAAGAAACAACAAAATGCGAGCCACTTTGATCATTGTAATCTGAGCGATGTCAAACTTTACCTCAACTCACAATGTTATCCATATGGAAATCTGAATTTGAATATTGATCGAAATCAATATGCTCTACTCTACGAGATGTACGCAAACTTCAAACCGACCTATTACAACAAAGAGGCCGAACCATGGCTGAGTGTCACGTCCGGAAGGGACCTGGGCATATATATTTTTTTGATTCCCTCCTTTTTTGCCTACGACAAACGCAACAGCACGGGATGAGGGTAAAAAGGGGTAGTGCTTGGAATGAGTTAAAAATTAGGAAGTCATGCAGTGATTGGTATTTGGAAACAATCCGACGAATTTGTACAAACTGAACTAAAGGTTTATTACAAATAAATGATCGGATGAATAAAGTTGCTTATACAGAAAAATTGACAATGAAAATGACTATGAAGCCAGAGGAACAATCGGATTAACATAAAATGAAATTTGTCGCTTACATTGTTCGCTGTGTTTGTAAGTGAATCAGTGAGTAGGTACGCTCGCTTGCAAGGATATCGGTTGACGCTCGTAGATGAGGGCCTCGTTGACGGACGCCACACTTAGCGTTCGGAAAGCGGTGACCAGCACCAGACTTTTGGTGCGCTGAGAGTATTTATGTATATATGCGTAGTAGACAGCACTTGAGCTATTTCACGAACTCGAGGCTGCGAGAGTCGACTAAACTTTTATACGACACTTCGGTCAAAACCCGAAGATGTATAATATTCGAAACTGTATGATACCGGTTCTACACTTCGAATTCCGTCAGAACAAGATTAAGAAGTGGAGTTAATTTGATGGAAGATTTTGCGAGACTGAGATCTGTATTTGATGAAGATTGTCGGGAGATTTGATCTGAACGCGATGGAAATTGTTGGAAGACTGACTTCAGGAAGGAAATCTTTCTTGATATGAAAATTAGGGGTTCGATAGTGGGAGAAGGAACTTTAAGGTTTAGCGTGATTGGTCGCGATAGTCATGATTCGCAGAATCGATCTCTATCATTCCTTATATAGAATTGCACGTATCAAAGGCAGGGGACCTTTGTCACGTGTTTCGCCGAAAAAGCATATGGGATATAGAGTTCGATATCTGAGACCTAAGCATTCTCATGGTTTGTGTTATGTTGATTTATGACGATGGTGACTTCTCATATAGAAAGGTTTATATATCGGACTACGCTGCGGGACCGGATGTCGTATTTTTTAGTCACAGTTATAAATTCGCCGGAGACGTCTAGGCTATGTTATGATGAAATAATCTAGGGTCGAGGCTTCTCTTGGTGACCATGCGGATGGGCCGGCGTAGGATTTTTGGAGTCTGTTGATCGAGCTGATGGTTGATTTTTCGTTCGACAACTCTTCTTGGAATATGCGCCTGAGATCGTGTTCTTGTTGACAGCCAATGGGATAGGAAAAGTCGATGACTGTGGCGGTGCGGCTATCGTGTATATATCGCTGTGATTCGAATATGCTCGCGGAACGTACCCAAGTTCCGTTTAATGCTGTTACGCGTCTTGTTCTTAGATTTATACATTTAATACGCTTATGACGGCAAATGAGGATATTGGGAATAACCGAGAGAAGGCATGTTCGCTAGGATGTAACATGAGCAGGAGTTAATTTAAAGGAGAAAAAGACCCCCTCGCTGTCATTGACTGCTCAAAGCAAAACGATTCTCTCAAGTCCGGCCCTGTTGACGTGCGCCTTGAGTTTGAATTGAAAAATAATATTCCGCCACAAACTTCAGCATACTGCATGATCCTCCATGATCGTATTATCGAGTACAGACCAATCAGTGGGGTTAAAAAATTGGTATAAAATCATGCCGATAATTCGCGTCCACGTCAGTCAACATGGAGCTTATCATCGATGTACAGGGCTTCAAGAGACCCATCAATAAATTTGTCCTAAAGGAGATGTCCATGATCAAACCCCACGACAAGAATGCTGAACCGCTGACGCTTGTCTTCGATGCACCATTTGCATGGGACTCTTTACCGGCCAAGTACAAAATGACAAACAAGTGGTTGGAACGAAATTTCCATGGAATCCGATGGGAACACAGCGGCATACCTTACGAGGCAGCTAGAAAGACAATTCGAGAAATCTTGCAAGGAGCTCTCACCATCTATGCGCAGGGAATCGAGAAATGCGCATGGCCATCAAGATTCACGGATCCCACGACAAACGTCATCGACTTGGAGACTCTGGACTGTCCATCGCTGCAGAAGTTGCCGAAAATCACAAACTCCAAATGCCCCCATCATTCCTTCAGCAAGAAATACAACTGCGCCCATGATAATGTAAAATCGCCGAAAAGCTGGTTGAGTGTATACGAAGCGTTGTGTGAGCGAGGGATTTTTTTAAATGAATAAAAAACATTTCGATGAAAATATATACCATTTGTATTTTTCATTTATTGTATGACGAAAATTGTTTTGCATTTCTCCTTCTCATACATTTCGATAAAATAGTTTTTTTTTTCAATACATTTTTACATAGTCAAAAACTTAAAACGTCCAAAACGATGGTGAGACGGCTGTGATCCGGACAGCTGTTCCACTCACGATGCTGCACCAACGAATTTGCTCTTTTCCACCATACTCCAAGACGATGGAACTTGACGCTGTTGTATTTTCCATAACTGCATGATGAGTCGACTATTGCGCGCCAGTTGCAGCATACTCTCGATGATGCAAACAGCCGTTCGACGATGGTGTTCCAATGAATTTCGTCTTTTCCACCATGTGTGCTCAGACTTAGAAAAAGTCTATGCTTTTGTATTTTCCACCTTTGTATGTCATCGAGAGAATATGATCACGCGCCGCTTGCCGCATTCGCTCGAACGTTTCCGAATCTTCATCGAAGGCCTTCACAAGTCGTGCTGGTAAGAAGACAGTGAACTCATTCGCGACGTCCGCGATTTAGCGTTTCCCAAATTTGGTTTGTACGGCCCTCATGTCGGAGATTCGATGATCCGAGTGAACGCGGAGTTCTGACAGCTTCTTCGGTGGAAGGAATTTCGCCATCACGCTGACTTTGTTGATACTCGAGAGATCCATTTTCCCCGCACTTCCAAAGTTCTTTTTGGAGGGTGTTGATATCGCAGTAGAATAGTACCGTCTAATAGTGTGCTGGAAGAGTGTGCTTGGACCACGAAATTATAAGCTACCTCATAACCCTCCCACTCAAATTTTCAAACGTCTCCCAACTTTTCCAATCATGACAAACAGGTTAAAACACTTTCGAAGAACCTCGTACGTGGAAAACTTCCCTCCCGACATTTTTTCGCACTTCTAAAAAAACGGGTTCAAACACGTTTAAAGAACCCCGTACATGGAGATTTTCCACAGCATTTTTTACATTCCCGACGTTGAGGTGGGGGGCCATCGATGTGATTTTTCATGTGTGGCATATTATAATGCTCCATGCATGGAAGATATGATATCACTTCACTATGGTTCCGATGATGTTCTGGCAAACTATCCCACAATAAGCCAACATATTCACCCCAATATTTTAGGAGCAAGACCTTTGGAACCTGTTCGAGCCCGTTTTTGGTGAAGTCCAGGGGTTGTTTGGCCAGGGGCACTGCATACACACTCGCACATCTGAATATCTCGACGTTATATTTCGAAATGAAAACGAGTCCTCGATACATCGAAACATTTTTTTTCTAGAGTGCAGCTGTGCTCCAGTGGCCCATCTGCGATCAAAAACCCTTTGACTATAGATCTCTAAAGTTTATAGTTTTTCCAAGAAATCCTGACTTGTCAGGACATGTCTCGGGTGTCGGCGAGAGTCGTGATAGGAGTAGACACGCATACAAACATGTTAAAGATTTCGGAAACGAAACCAAGCATATCACGCCTGCATCTCATAAATAAACAACTTTGAAAAACCGTTTATTGTGTTAGCTTCATGTATCGCTTCAATTTAATGAAATGTTCCTACCCATGTATGGCCATTACACGTACACATCGTGTGTGTAAGTTTTATTTTCATGCAGACGAAATAGTGTAAAAAGAAAAACACTGCATCGATGCTATTTTTTTTATGTCGATAACAAATTCGGATATTTATGGGTTTTTCAACGTTGACTCACCACTACCTGACCGCCGCCCCCACAAAACACTCGTCGACAGCGGCTTCCCTCTCCCGACAGTCGCTTTTCGGTCCACATGGCTACCCCCTCCACAGAGACCCCTGGCATGACGTCATGTCTCCGCGCTGGACCGCCCCTCCACCAGGCATTTGGCTTCCCCGCGCTGGACCCCGCCGCCCCGCTCCCCCTGAGATGCCCCCATGAGTTAGAATTGGCCTAGTATATCTACTTACGTATTGTTTATAATAAGACGAATCGATTGACCGATGATTTATCTCGGTGACGACTTTTTAAAATTAATTAAAAAATTGTTATTCGCAAATCGCGCCTTTCAACTCGCACGACAAATCTTACAAAAAACATAGGGCGAATCGATCGCCCTATGTTTTATCCCGGTGACGGCATTGTTTAAGCAACAAAAAACCAATAATTTCCGCCCGTCAGATATATACGGCTCATTAACGAGCGGATAAGTGGTGGGGGTAGGCCCTATGCTAAATACTCACGCTAAGAATGTGCTGGGTTCGGGCGGTACGCGTCTGATAGGTCTGGTCGCCAGATTCAGCGTCATAGCAAATGGATCACTTGATCGGTACTCGAAGATACATGTTTAATAAAGAATCATCGACGTCCAGCATGAGTTGTAACTCTCTTCGACCATACTCATCATTGAATTGGTCGATTTCGCTTTATTTTTAGATAATAAGCCCCGAGACGTGTGAGGTGCGTGAATGAGATGGAGCCTGAGTCATTATCCACTGACACCATGATAATAAAGATGAAATCGATGCTCCGAACGGTTTTCACATATTCTGTCAGATATTGCTAACATCATTCGCCCGGATTCATTTTCGATTTCATCTTAATTCTGGTCAGAGCGAATGGATCATTCAATCGGTGCTCAAAGATAGAAGTTTAATCATAGAATCATTATATACGCGACAAAGACGAAATCGACGTCCGGCTTCATTTTTCGGCACGAGTTTTGTAACCCTCTTCGAACATATTCATCATTGAATCTATCAACTTCGCTTTATTTTGAAGTAATAAGCCCCGAGACGTGTGCGGTATGTTACTGCAAAGGGGCCTGAGTCATTCCGCTGACATCAAGCGAATTAAGCTGAAAACGATGCTCTGAATGATTCCCTCATATTCGGTCAGATATTGCCAAGATCATTCACCTAAGTTCGTTTTCGATTTAATCTTATTTCTGGTCAGAGCGAATGGATTATTTGATCAGTGCTCGAAAATACAAGTTTAATAATATAATTATTCTTTACGCGACAAAGAAGAAATCGACGTTTGGCTTGATTTTTTAGCATGCGCCGTAACCCTCTTCGGACATACTCATCATTGAATTTTTCCATTTCATTTTATTTCTACTTCGAGCATCGATCAATGATTCATTCGCTCTGATCGGAAATAATATGAAACTAAAAATGAATTTGGGCGAATGATCTTAGCAATATCTGATAGATTATGCGGAAACCGTTCAAAGCATCGTTTTCGTCTTTATTCGCTTGATGTTAGCGGCTAACGACTCAGGCTCCTCTTTAGTAACATACCTCACAGGTCTCGGGGCTTATTACTTCAAAATAAAGCGAAATTAATCAATTCAATGATGAATATGTTCGAAAAGAATAAAAACTCATGCCGACAAATCAAGCCGGACGTCGACTTCGTCTTTGTCGCGTAAAGAATGATTCTATGATTCAACTTGTATCTTCGACCACTGATCAAGTGATCCATTCGCTCTGACCGGAAATAAGATGACATCGAATATGACCCCTTAAAACAAGTATTTGACTATCGCATCACAGCGAAACCGTTTACTCGCACACGTGGATGGTTAGCTGTCTCCATTTTTACGAAATGCCTCCACTGAACTCGGACACAGTGCCGGGCTTACGTTTTTACTCACCCCTCGACATGTGGCTTTTGAATCGGGCGGTACAGCCGAATTGATTTGTTGCATTGGAATATTGGGTCCATGTTAGATTGAGTCCATTTCCTTAAAATCCTCAAGGCGATTCTATATAAGATTGTCATTTACCTGCCATCAGATTGAACCCCTTAAGCCATGTTTTTAAAGTCAAAATCTGTACAGGGTGCAACCCGCACCGAGAACCGATAGATACACTGCATTTCATTTTAACGAAAGAAGACAAATTTAGCACACATAGCTCTCCTCAATATGATACCTTAATTGAGGTTCTGGAGTCGAGGCAAACTTAAGTCGATATTTTGCACCTGGAAAGAGTACATTGTCTATATTCCATATTTCCATGAACTCGGTTAACCCGTGCCTAGGAAAAAGGCGAATGCCGTATTTCTCTTAACTTGACCCCTTAAATGCGATGTCCCAAAGTCGAGTTTTTTTCGTTCGTCCAGCGTAACTGCCAAACATTAATTTTTGCTGATCACTAGGTTTTTGCAATTAACATTCTATAATTCATTAAAACTTAAAAAAAAAACAAAAATACCGATCGCTGCGATATCCGCTCACTTCCCCTTGAATCCCCGGGAATGTTATAGAGGTAATAAGAGAATTTTTCTGATCATCTGTCGAAAATCGAAAAGTTAGACTTTGCGTAAAATTGCCGTATCTGAATTTTCGCGAAGTTCAAAGTCTCAGGACAGTATGAAAGCCTACATGCATCGGCCTGGTTTTTGGTGGAATGTTCCTATGTACCCTTAGCTTTAAGAAAACGTAAAAATCTTAAAGCTCTGTGTGTTGGTTGCGACGGTATTATGTAATAGACAGAAAGTGTAAAAATCGGCATTTTACACGTTTTTTGAAATCGATTTCACGGTATTTAAAAATAATACGTAAATTATTTCACACCTTACGTTTTATACAAAAAATGCAAGCTTTCCAACGATATCATTATGAATGCTGTACGATGATTTGGACAAGAGTTCTAACCGTCCAAAATAAACAAAGGCATCTTTTTCATTTGGGCAGTGATAACTAGGTGAATAGAAATCGCACAGAGGTTCGAAGAAATGAAATAAGTGAAGAAGATGTACGCTTTCAAATGGTTGAAACGGATTTTCTTTACAAAAATTTCCGTTCCCCGTGTAACCCAGCAAAGTTGGTCAAATTTTTTGAATTCCCGTTTTTCTTGCTTACCAACCATATTTTTGGTTGAAAAAAGTAAGCGTTCTGAAGTTGACAATTAACGCTACAAAATGCTTTTGTTATTTATTTTTTCCCATTATTTACAACCGCGATATGGCCGTCCGAAAAAGGGCAATTTTTTAACGATGAAAAAGTCATCCTTTAATTTTTTCATTTAATGTAATTAAAGGCGCAGAAAATTAGAAAAAAGTTAGTATTTTTAGTGACAATAGGGATTTTAAAGCTTGCAGTTTGTAGTTTTGAAATCTTTCGATGACATTTTTTTTTGGTAGAATTTATTGCCCAATCAAAATAAATATCAGGAGACAAAACTATTCCTATTGTCTTTTCTCTCAAGTTGTCCCTGGGCTCAGAATATTTTTTTCCGACTGAATCAATATTAGGCTCATTGAAACTAATCATTTACGTGCAGTTGGGTTTTTTTAGCTCGGTACGACAATTAGTTGCTGTAATATCAGCCGCTGAATGAAAAGTCACCCTTTTGTCTTTGATCATGGATATCCCATGAAGTATGAGAATTAACCATTATAGTACACCAGTACAGCAAATTCCATTTATTAACCATTATAGTACAACCAGTACAGCAAATTCACCGGCAGTTTCTGAAACTTTAATAAATTCCCTTTGAAGCCTGACTATTACTTTGGAGAATTTTTTCCATGCTCGCCATTGATTTGAAAAAAGTACAAAAAAAAATACCTTTTCCTGACTTAGAAATCCCTCCGCTACCTTGCAAATATTGATTTTTAGGAAACCCTCCGCTATCTTGTAAATATTTTACAGGGTTATTTACAAGAGCCCTGTAAAATTCCAAATCGATCCGGTCATGCGTCTCTTTCCGGAACGATCCGTTTTAAAAAAAATTAAGAGCACGTTTAATGTTCCTTAAACTTAATTTAATGATTATTAAGATGAAAAACATTATTGTTCTTACAATTTGGCATTTAATACTCATCAAATTTCGAGAAAAAACCTCAATTACAAATTCGCTATTCGAAATAAAGAAATCTATTTTCTACCGCCAGTATTATCAGTACCAAAAGCGTACCACGTCGAGGTTTTCAAATGAGGAAAATTTACAAATGGGATTTTTTGTCTTTTTACTTACAACTTTGCATCGTATACTCAACCTTCCTTGACACACTTACATTTTGCCACGACTTTGATACTCTGGGTCATTTTTACCCGGATAGTACTTCATCCACCTGCCCTTAACAACCCATCGGTTGGTTCTTATTGAAGTAAATTCGGGATAAACTTTAAACATTCCTTAATACGTCTGCATAATTAAAATTGGAAAATGTAAAATTGAATTGTTGTAAAAAATTATTGAAAACGTTTGTGTATGGAAAAGTGAGCATTTTATTTCAAATTTTGTCTGGGTCAACATTACCCAGTGTGTCAAGGAAGGGTTAACAAATCTCGAAAAAAAAGATTTTTTTTCCTGAGACGAAAAAAATGTGCGATTTGAAAGCTATTTCTATTTGAAAATGGTTTCAACAAGTGAAACTGTTTTTCCAGTAATTCTGTAAGCGTATGACCGTTTTCAGTGCTCTCCGATGGACATGAGTGTCATTAAAATCGAAGGCGGGCACCAAAGGAACGAAAGTGCGACAAATAGGGATCGACGACATCCGAAAAAACAAGTCATGCTCAGACGCGCGGCTTAACTCATGCTCTGAACTTGCGTACCCAAGATGGGAAAAAATAATAGCAGACAATACGCGAAACGTCACAATGGCAGGGCAAACAAGACAGATGCCTATCTACCTTGCTGTCACCTGTTACATTTCTCGCGCTCAGACCCATTCCTTGAGTGGCGTCGTCGTCAAGGGCAGACTGCAGCCCTACAACAATCCTTCGAATGCTTAAATTCGAATCGCTTCCATTCAAAAAACATTTGACGGAGACAAAAAAGCCTTGACGGTTATACTCGGGGTACCCCGCTAAACCCGCCAGTTCCGGGTGTACAGGTTATTATGAATCACCCTGTATATACAGGGTGAGGCACTAATTGTTGCCACCTTGAATATCTCTGTAATTATCGACATCACAAAAAAATGTTTGAAACAAAAGTTGTACCGCATGAAAGGGGTCATCAAATGCGGCCATTTATTTTATCTCAGTGGAGGCGCTGTCGCACAGTAAAGGTCACCTCCACTTTTTTAAATGGGACGGTACATTTTTTTTCAACTATCTTGTAGAGCATCGAAAACTGCATAAAAAACATTTAGGGATCAAAGTCGTTCAAGGTAATTTAAGATCAAAAAGTGACATGTACTTTATTTTTATGTGAAATTACCTTTATTCACAGTAGATGTTCAAAGTGGTTGTCATTGGAATAAATGCAGTATTGCAATCTCCTCATCAAGAATTTCTTATAACTTCGGCACTTATCGCTGAAGTCTTGCCATTGGCTTGCATGTAAACAACGACACCAAACCTACAATGTACACGGATCATTGTACAATGTTTCGCCCAAACAAACCCAAGATAAAGATAGTAAGAATGGTGAGACTAGTATTAATGAATCAAGCGAATGTAAATGATGTATTCGTTTGAAGAGCAAATTGATATACTTCTAATTTACGGAGAATGTCAGAAAAATGCAGTGAGAGCTAGAGACTTATACGCTGAAAGATTTCCTGAACGTTCTCATCCTACACGCCGTACATTTCAAATTTTGTACACTAAACTAAGGACAACTGGATCCTTAACCTGCGGGAAAGTAACCGATAAAAGCGAGTTACTGACGAAGAGATGGAAATTGGTGTTCTTGCCGTGGTTCATCGAGACCCTTGTGCGAGTTCTCGTCAAATTGCGAGGGAATCTGGCGTAAGCCAAAGAAGTATTCTACGTGTTCTACATCGTCATAAATATCATCCTTACCACATCAGTCTCCACCAGGAATTAACTGGTACGGATTTCATGAATCGCACTGAATACTGCCGATGGGCTCAACCCCAGATGCAGAGAGATGACTCATTTATTAATCGGATTTTATTTACTGATGAGGCAACATTTACGAATCATGGAAATATTAACTTGCATAACATGCATTTGTGGTCAACTGAAAATCCACATTGGCTGCGGCAAGTTGCACACCAACGACCGTGGTCGGCTAGTGTATGGTGTCGGATTATTGGGGATAGAATCATTGGCCCTTATTTCATTGAAGGGAATCTTAATGGTAGGAAGTACACCACAATCCTTCAAGAAACATTGGGCCCGTTATTGGAAGAAATACCTTTAGAAACAAGAAACAGAATGTGGTATCAACACGATGGGTACCCGACACATTTTTCGCTGATAGCTAGGAATAAATTGCAAAAGAGATTTCCAAATCGTTGGATTATACGCGGAGGAGCTGTATCGTGGCCGGCTCGCTCGCCAGACTTGACGCCTCTAGACTTTTCCTTGTGGAGATACTTGAAAGATCTTGTTTATAAAGAACGTCCAACTACGCCGGATGATATGCGTGAGAGAATTCTTCGAGGCTGGGATTCGATAAGTGCCGAAGTGATAAGAAATTCTACACAATCCGTGATGAGGAGATTACTATACTGCATTGATTCCAGTGGCAATCACTTTGAACATCTACTGTGAACAAAGGTAATTTCACATAAAAATAATGTTCATGTCACTTTTTGATCTTAAATGCCCTTGAACGACTTTGACCCCTAAATGTTTTTGATGCAGTTTTTGATGCTCTACAGAATAATTGAAAAAAATGTACCGTCCCATGTAAAGAAGTAGAGGTGACCTTTACTGTGCGACAGCGCCTCCACTGAGATGAAAAAAAATGGTCGCATTTGATGACCCCTTTCGTACGGTACAAATTTTGTTTCAAATATTTTTTTGTGACATCGATAATTACAGAGATATTCAAGGTGGCAACAGTTAATGCCTCACCCTGTATATTTTTTTTATATTATATTAATAGACTCTATCGCTTCGGGCAACGCACTTCCTTAGTTTGCACTGGAAAACATTCACCTACCCCCGGGGGTTATGCTCGGTCTTAATCTAGACCGGAACGATAACGCTGGGCGATACTCGAAGGTTCCCACACCACCTCGGCTGCCGCCCAGTCAAAAAGACGCGCGAAAAGTCCAATATCGCTCGGCGATAGCCGCTCCCTCAAGCCAGAGGGTGAGCGGCTACCGCAGTCCACAATCGTGTTGCCTGAGTAAACGAAGGGATCCAAGTATGACCGCCTTCAGCATCCGATCCGCTAGCAACCGGACATCGGGTTTGCAAACCGGTATGCCAGCGAAGCCCGACACAAAATATTCTTCCATGCCCTCAAGCGCGCCGATAATGAGGACAACGAGTCACCCTGAATCCCTGATGCAAACGACTCAGCTTGGCCAGAAGAGGCTGATACTTGAGCCATTTCTCCTCTTCCTTTTGCGACACGTTCACTTCGGTCGGAGCCGAGAACTCAATGACGTATGTCATCTTGTCATCGAAATCGAAGAGCACAACATCTTGTAACAACGATGGTCGCGAACGAGAAGTGCCGATAAATATTGTACCTCTCTACCACGACAACGGACTCAATATTTCCTGGTAAATAACGCAACACGAGCTCCCGGTCTATCCCATGAGATTGCCGTAGATGGTAGTACAACACCCTTAGGGCCGCGCTATGGCGATGGATATAGCCGGAGACTCCATAAACCGGGCAGGCCGACAGTAGATGCATTTAGTGTCTTCGGCGATTGTTTGCATGTATGACACAAAATGGTCTGCAGAGGCTGACATATAACGCGACTGCGATAGACCAGGGTGTTGATGACTCCGTCTTGGCAGGCGCAGATAAACCCTTCGGTCTCGGACATCAGTCCAGCTGACCGCAAGAAAGAAGAGGTTAGCTGGGTGGACAGCCCTTACTCCTCGATGTGGTGGAAAAACACACCATGCATGGGTCTGTCCACGTGCTGCCGAGTCAGGACATTTTTTTATTCATATTGTGCTCACTTTAGTTTGTGTCGTGGTATGCGAGTTTACACTCATTCACCACCTGGATTCTTATTTAAAGTTTGTATATTAGTTCGCCGTATAGTTTACAGGGTCTTGTATGACTCTTAGCCCCTAGGGGAGGATCCCCAGGGTTTCCGTCCCCAGCCACGTGGAAGCGGTCATACAACTTTCTTGCCCTCAAAAAGTATTTGTTTAATTTATTGATTTTGTCGACAAGGATCTATGCCCCGAGCTCATTTAAAGTCTCATATTAATTAGGTTTGCTTTACCCCGTAGGGCCACTTTCTTTACCTGTCCTGCTTTAGATATTCGGGACATTCTTTCGATTTAACGTGGTGATTTACGGTCTTGCGTCTGTTCCTCTGGCAGTGCGCGCACTTTAGACTGTCCTTATTTTCACATTTCTCCTTGAGGTGCTCTTTGGAGCCGCAGCTTTCACAAAGCTGGTCCGGCACGTTGCAGTTCTTAGCCATGTGGCCGAAGCCTAGGCACCTGAAGCATCGGGTGATGTTCAGGTACTCCGCGATTCGATAGACACTCCATGCCAAATAAATTCTTCCTCTTCTTATTATTTGGTCCATGTACTTGGCCGGGAGTTCCACAATCCAGTTATTGCTCCTCTTTTTGTTCTTGAAGTGGTGCCTGAAGTTGAGGCACTCACTCAGGGTCTTCCTTTCTTCTGTCGTCTGGGAAGTTTTTTGAGATGAAGTCAGCCTTTAAGTCCTCTCCTTTGTTCTCCGTCTCTACATCATATATGATGATGGAAGGCCGCAATTTGGGTGGCTCAACGACGTTCAGTCGCACCTCCGTTAGGTCCATGTTTTTTATCATCGCGAAGTTTTCCGTTGTCTCGACGTGACCCACCAGGCCCTTGGGTCTGGTGTTCCGTGTCGACGAGATCCTCACCTTATCTCTGACTTTTCCCAGTCCTTTGAGTAGGTCATTCTTGATCTGCATGTATCCGCGGGGATCCTCGTCACCCACGAGTTTCACGAGAATCGCCTTACGGTCAGTGCAGCCAGATCGCGCGCAAAAGTTACCCCCTCTCTAGTATCTTACGCGCCCATCACACAATCATAGTAGCGCGTGTCCGTGAGCGAGCGACGCTCGGACATCTTCGGAAAGAGCCGAGCGCGGTCGAAGTTTCTTGACCGCGCCTTTGGCAGCTACACTAATACATGGACGCTGAGCACGTTCATGTGCGGCCAAGCCGAAACGAAGGCTTCGAGGGAAAAAGCAATTTGAGCACGACTCGCGCGTGACGTCACCCGACGGCACACGCGAGGCTTTTAGATGATTTCAATGCTTATTTAACTCTTGATTCTCTGCGTTATTAATGTATACAAAAAAATGTTTCGCGCACTCTGATCGCTTATTTTTTTAGTTTATACGTTAATTTAAATATAATAATAAATCTAAATTACAACTGATTTATCTTAAAAAAATTGTTTACCCTTTACTCACACCCCTCCTTGTGCCAAATAAATTATAATTCATAAAAGTAAGCCGAAATAAATTTATATTCGTATTACTATATTAATTTTCATACTTTCATCAAGCGATAAAGCATTATCCCCAAAACCAGCCAATCATCCATCCGGCCGCGAATCGTAAGTACCAGAAAGTGCACATTTTCTACAAGCGATGAGATATTCCCGTTGGTAGCGTTCCTGGCGTTGGTCCGCAGGGGCGCGGGATCACTCCCCGCGCTCAGTGCTTTTTTAAAAATTATTATTACTATCAATTCTTATTTGATTAGTTATTTTTATTAGTTATCATTATTATTTTAGTTAGTTATCTTTTGGTTTCAAAAAATTTATCGCGCATTCTGACTGCTTATTTTATTAGTTTGTACGTTAATTTAAATATAATAATAAATCTAAATTACAACTTATTTATCTTCTAAACAATTGTTTGCGCTTTACTGACACCCGTTCCTATGCCAAATAAATTGTAATTCATAACAGTAAGCGGAAATATATTTATATTCGTATTATTATATTCATTCTTAGGATTCACTCGGGTACCCGATGTTCGAGTCGGGTTGGGTACCCGACAGGTTACGTTTTTGAATTACCCGCTTCTATCGGGTACCCGAATTCGGTACTCTGGTACTCTCAAATTTTTGGTGCTCGTAAACGTCAAGTACTCTTAAAATTCGAATATTCGTAAACGACTCGGACATCCATACATATTATTTACTTTTTTTTTTATTCAGGTGTATCGGCCGAATAATGGGAGAAAACGAAAACTCGAAGAAGGCGATAAAACGAATAAATGATAATACTGTAAAAAATCTTTTTTCGTCTCACTTTTCTAGCCTCTGTCTGTGTGTGTGTGTGTGTGTGTGTGTGTGTGTGTGTGTCGAGTTTCACTAGGCTCTCTGAGTAACCCGTGAGCGGATCCCGCGCGCTGCCGCCAGAGGTCGGGCGTCGTTTTACCGACGCGTCCCAAAAACCATCGCATCCGCGAATCTAGCTGCGACTTTGTGTCATCCCCGTGCGCGCTCTGTCGGCCGTTGTCCCGCCGACGAGTTGTAACCGTAGAGTCGCTCAACCGTCAACAACTTTTTCCACCTTTGTATTACTATAAACCTATTACGCTAATAAAGATAATTACCAAAGCCATCTACTTTGTCGAGCGTGCAAGATCGAGAGAAATCGCAAACAAATTGGTCCAGTCGAGCCAAATAGCGAAACTCTTAACTACAGTCCACAACGCAACGATCGTAGTCCGACAAGCCAGCATGGAAGGATTACGCAAGGTACGCGGAACAACGAAAGGCAAGCTAACGAAACTGGAGAAAAAGGTCGAGAACGAGCTAAGTTCTGGTCAGCGCATCTCAAAAGCGCGAATCGAGGTCTACCTAGCAAGATTGGACGAAATCCACGCAGAGTTCGACGACGTGCAGCGGAAAATTATTATCGCCCACGTGGGTGAGCCGACGGTCGTCGATACGCCGAGGAAGAGGACTTCGAAGAAAGGTACCTAAATTTGAAAATACAGCTAAAAGAAATGTCAACCAGTGCGAACGTGCAGAAAGACGAAGCACGCCCAGCGGCGAACGACGAAGCGTTCGCGCGCGTGTTACAGCAGCAAGCCGAGATGATGCACCAATTCACGAGCAATTGCGGTGGCAGTTCTCACGCCTCCGCGGCGACCAACGACGCCATTACGGAGCTCGTCGCGCAGCAAACCGAGCTGCTACGAAGACTCACGAACAGTGGTGGCGTTGTACGCAACGAGGCAAACGTGAAGCTACCTGTCATGAATCTGTCGACATTCGATGGTCGCATAGCGGAATGGAAACGGTTTTCCGAAACATTTCAATTACTTATACACAACAATGAGAGTATTTCGCCGTTCAAAACTTCCAGTACCTAATCACGTCTCTCTCCGGTGCACCTGCAAAGATCATCGAGTCGATCGAGTTGACGAGCAACAATTACATGTTCGCTTGGAATTTATTGACGAAACGCTACGACGGTCCACGAGCCATCAGGAAGAAGCACATCCAGTGCCTCTTTAACATGCCGCGAGTGGAAAAGGAATCATCGAGTGCCATACGCGAGCTAGTCGATTACACGCTCAAACATTTGAGGACCCTGAAGTCGATGAATTTACAAACGAATTCTTGGCACGAGTTGATCATCCATACGATCGAATCGAAACGAGAGATCGTGACACTTCGCGCATGGGAGCAGAGTGGAAGTTTGTCTGACGCAACATTCGACAACCTAACCGACTTCTTACAAGCGCGGTGTCAAGTCCTCGAACGCATCGAGGCAAGATCAAAACAAAAGGATGGCGCGAGCAAAGGTGAGCCCGAGAAACAACAATCAAAGCCGCGCGTCAAAGGAAAAACGGGACAAGCCGAAAGACCATCGCCGCTGGCAACCTCGGTGAGCTCCGGTTAATGTTTCCTCTGCCAAGGAGATTATTTTTTGTATCGTTGCGACAAATTTATCGCAATGCCGGTCGACACAAGGATCAAGGAAGTTCAACGATTGAGACTATGCATCAACTACCTACGAAACGACCATTTTCTTAAGTCTTGCCGAATGGGATCCTGCAGGGAATGCCCAGAGCGACACAACACGCTGCTACACATTCCCGACCAGAAGGGGGAAACCATCGTCAACGTGACAGAGTCCAGTTCAAGTAGCAAGCCGAGGAGCAACGTGTCGGTCCATCATGCATCGAATCGCCCCAAGAATTAATGAGTCATCGTGGCCACGGCGGTGGTCAACGCAGCGCGTGCCAATGGTACCAACGTCGCTATCCGTATCCTTTTAGATAGTGCTAGTGAGGCGAACTTTGTGACACAATCGACGTGTATTAAACTCGGCGTAAAACAAAATAAGACGTCGGCAATCGTCACTGGCCTAAACGACATGGAAAGCCAAATATCACAGAATTGAAATATCGTCATTCAGTCGAGACATTCGGACTATCGAGTAAACGTTCACTGTTTCATAGTACCGACTATTACGAAAACTTTACCATCGGTACAAATTGACCGAAACGCGATACAAATTCCGTCAAACGTCAAGCTTGCGGACACAGAGTTTCATAAGCCAAGCTCAATTGACATGCTCGTAGGCGCCGAATTCTTTTTCGATTTACTAGAAGCCGAAAAAATAGAGCTTGGAGAAAACCTTCCGTCATTGATAAACACAAAACTCGGGTGGGTAATCGCTGGAACCGTTGCACGCAATCATACGACAAGCCTAACTTGCACCCGCGGCGCGATCGCGACACTTCATTGCTCTCTAGAAATTTGCGAAACGTTGAACAAGAACCTCGAAAGATTTTGGGAAATCGAAAAGTACAATCCGAGACGAATCCGCACTTGTCGGCAAGCGAAAGAGAGTGCGAAGAGTTCTTTGATCAAACGACAACGCGGGACTGCGACGGCCGGTTCGTAGTACGGCTGCCATATTGCGGAAATACGAGTCTCTTGGGTGAATCACGAGGCATTGCGACCAGACGACTGGCTCAGTTGGAGCGTCGTTTCGCAAAAGATCCCACTTTGCAAGAGCGGTACATGAAATTCATGCGCAAATATGAGGCCCTGGGCCATATGTCCCTACCAAATGACGTTACACCAGCAATCGCATGACCGATAGTGCATTTACCACATCACGGTGTAATAAAAGAATCGAGTAGTAGCACGAAACTTCGGACGGTTTTTGACGCGTCTAGCAAAACCGACTCCGGATTAGCGCTTAACGACGTGCTCCATGTAGGTCCTTGCCGAACAGTCAGAAAATCAGTATCCTATAGCGGCACGAGTCGTACTTGATGCAATGTACGTTGATGACATTATGACAGAGGCGAACCACGTTCTTAGCATCGCCGAAGCGCAACAGCAACTCGCGGCGCAAACGGGTGGATTCGAAATCCACAAATGGTGCTCGAATCGCGCTGAAGGTCTGGCTCACGTGCCTCGAGACAGAAGAGAGGAAGTTTCGGCACGCAGTACTGACGCGAACGAGACGATTAGGACTCTCGGTCTCCAATGGAGCCCGCACGACGACAACTTTCAATTCTCGGTGCAGAAAATCGAAGTAGCTGCCGCGAAACGACAAATCCTCTCAGCCATTAGCAAATTCTTTGATCCCCTTGGATTGATCGGATTGATACTAACGTCGGCAAAGCTGCTGATGCAAGCAACGTGGCGAATGGACTGCAATTGGGACGAGCCGCTTCCGACGACATTTGTCAAGAAATGGGAATCGTTTCGACAGGATTTAAAGGCAGTAAAGATGCTGCTCATCCCGAGGCGAGTCATCTCATGCGACAAACCGATTCGAGTGTTCCTGCAAGGCTTCTGTGATGCTTCCGATGGAGCGTACGGCACGTGCCTGTACATCCAGGCCGAGGACGAGCACGGATCTCTCAATTCCAGGTTGCTGTGCTCCGAAGCCCGAGTCGCACCAATAAAATCAATGTCGATCCCGCGACTGGAACTATGCAGCGTGGTCCTATTGTGACGATTAATTTCGGTCGTTCAAAGGAGTTTATGAGTACGGATCGATGGCTCGCAAGCATGGTCCGATTCAATTGTTGCTCTTTGCTGGATTCGTGCCGAGGTGTCTTGTTGGAAAACATTCGTCGCAAATAGAGTCGCCGAAATCACTCAAACAGTACCAGCGAAGCAGTGGGGTTACATCAGAGGCGAAGAAAACCCGGCAGATTTGATCTCCCGCGGAACAAGCCCACGGATCCTCAAGGACTCCGAGCTGTGGTGGTCAGGACCCCCGTGGCTCAAGCAAAGACTTCCCGTTTCGTACGATGATATGAAGTACGAACCGCCGAGCGAGGTAATTGAAGTAGTCAAGGCAGAAGAGCGAAAGCCAGCTATGACATGCAACGTCAGTACCGAGAAACATTCGACACTGCAGGAGATCATCGACAAGTATTCCTCGCTTGGAAAAATCGAACGTGTTCTAGCTTATTATCTGCGATTTGCATCGAATCGCAAGAAGCAGCATACGGGACCAGCGCTCGGTCAACTCTCAGTGATGGAGTTACAAGACGCTCATCGACGCAGCGTCAGGCATGCTCAAGCTGCCGAGTTCGCGGAGGAAATCTCAGCTTTGAAGACCGGACGTCAACTGAAAACGTCCACCAAGTTGTTTTAACTACACCCATTTCTCGACGAAAACGGTGTTCTCAGGGTGGGCGGTCACTTACAGCATGCGCCATTGCCATTCGAACGTAAGCATCCGATCGTCCTGCCGGCAAGTCATCGAGTGACTCGCCTTCTCTTCGAAAGAGAACACTTACGCTTACTGCACGCGAGTCAGCTGTTGCTATTAGCATCCATCAAGGTAAAATATTGGCCGCTTAAGGGCCGAAACTTGGCACGAACCTCGGGATTCGTTTCAACTCATGGGATCGCTGCCCAGCGATAGGGTGCATCCGAGCCGCGCTTTCACCGTCACATGCATCGATTTCGCTGGTCCGATTACGACGCTTGTCAACAAAGGCCGGGGATGTAAAACAAACAAATCTTACATCGCGGTATTTGTTTGCTATTCGACGAAAGCTATTCATCTAGAAGCGACGACCGAATTCACAAGCGCCGCATTCATCGCCGCGCTTCGCCGATTCATCAGTCGACGAGGAAGACCCCGTACAATATATAGCGATAATGGAACCAACTTTGTCGGCGCTCATCGCGAGATGAAGGAAGTCTACGAGTTCGTTACATCTCAAGTGAACAAAACAATTGGAAGTCTATTCGGAAACAAAAACATCGTATGGAAATTCATCTCTCCTGGGTTGCCTCACGTGGGTGGATTTTGGGAAGCCGCCGTGAAGTTCTACAAGTATCACCGCAAACGAGTCATGGGCTCTCTTCACGTTCGAAGAATTGTCCACAGCATTAAGTCAAATAGAGGCGTGTTTGAATTCGCGTCCTATCTCCGCAATGTCGACCGATCCTACCGACCTACAGATACTCATGCCTGCGCACTTTCTAGTCGGCGAGCCGTTGACGATTCTTCCTGACATAGACGTGAGCGAGATTCCAATGACCCGATTGAATCGGTGGGCAATGATCCAGAAATGTCGACAAGATTTTTGGAAACGGTGGTCGGTAAAGTGCCTCTCTACCCTCCAAGGTCGCACAAAATGGCGAACCCCGCAAGACAATTTGAAAATCGCAGACTTGGTCCTCATTCGAGACGAACGCCTTCCTCCCTTGAAGTGGATACTGAGTCGGGTGGTCGAGCTTTATCCGGGCGGAGACGGCGTAGTTCGAGTCGCCACCTTACGAACAACCGGTGGCAATGTTAAAAGAGCGATTGCAAGGCTTTGCAAGTTGCCGTTCTCTTCGAGCGTCGAAAAGGAAATTAGCCACGCTAATTTTGTGGGCGGAATGTCGAGTTCCACTAGGCTCTCCGAGTAACCCGTGAGCGGGTCCCGCGCGCTCTCGCCAGAGGTCGTTTTACCGACGCGTCCCAAAAACCATCGCATCCGCGAATCTAGCTGCGACTTCGGTCGTCCCCGTGCGCTATGTCGCACAGTGGGGCAGAATCCCAAAAAGCTGGCCAGAAGTCAAATTTTTGAGTTGTATATATTCGTCTATATATGTTCAGATCTTGTTTACTGATAGTCCTAGGACGAAATTCTGGACCGGGCAGGTTTATACCTGCTCTAGGGTCGCCTCGACATCAGTCGACATTCAGCCGCCGTTCGGTACGCATTAAACAAGCGTACGCGTCGAAAAATTCTTGCCTGTTTCGAAGTGCTGTGAAACGGACGAAACTGTCTCAATTTTAATTCTGCAAAATGGAAAAACTTTCTGAAGGTATGCAGAAAATATAATTATGCACAGTTATTGCTTATTTTATGTTTGAAATATCTAAATTTTGCAACAAGTAAACATAAAAAATTATACATTTTTTTTCGAAAATCGATTTTCTAAAGTAGTTTTAAAAATGTCTTCGCGAGTCTTGACCTTGTTTCAACAAGAAACTGATAGTGTACAGTACTAAATATAATATACTAAAAAACTGGCTGCTCAGGAGTGCTCAACGAATAGTTAGACTAATTTTTAGGGAGAAATACGTGGCGCGACATTAACGGACGTGTGAATGTAATCCATTGATTATTACGTTACAGCGCGTTGGTATATTTTCTGTCTATTAACATAGATTAATATTTATTTATCAATTCCATTTGTAGTATGTTCATTTATTGATTAATATTCATAGATCATTTAAATTTTAATACAGTAATTTATTATTCTAAATGTACGCTTTACGAAAATCTCAACATTTTATAAAATATTCCTGCAAGAACTCTCACAAGGAACATCCCTCAGGTGTCCGCCTCCGATTTTGTTGAAACTCATATATGTGATAGAGCATCGAAAACTTTGAGACACGTATTTTTTTTTATCGGCGGAAAAAGGGATTTAAGGGGGGAAACTGCCCCTCAAAAAAAGGCGTGTCGAGGGGAGATTTTGCAGTTTCACCCAGAAGCAATCCACCGATCTGAATGAAACAAAAACGAAAATTCTTCTAATGAAAAGCGAGGAAAAATCCACTATGAAGATGTTAAGAAAAAATTAAATTAGGGGGTAAACCACCCTTTAATTTGCCTTTTTTCACCCCACACTTAAGGGGGTTGTATGCAAATTAATAAAACAGGTATCATTTTGAAGGGCAATTAAAATTAAAGTTGACGGGTTTTTGCATTATGGCGGCATAGCAAATTTAAGGGGGTAAACCACCCCTAACATAAATTTATTTATCATGGTCGTTTTTTCTGTGTTTAAAGTATATCCGCTGATTTTAAATATTTCTATAAGCTACAATTCAATGTTTTACCATATGTCAAA
Source organism: Ophion obscuratus (assembly GCA_964007375.1). Lineage (NCBI taxonomy): Eukaryota > Metazoa > Arthropoda > Insecta > Hymenoptera > Ichneumonidae > Ophion > Ophion obscuratus. The sequence goes on from OZ023314.1 coordinate 56,662,686, forward strand.
TTTATTACATTCGTGTTAAGGGGTAACTACCCCTCTGACGAGAAACATCATTGAAGTTTCCGCTTTCGATTTCGTTGAAACTCATATATGGGGTAAAGCATTGCAAACTATTAAACATGTTTTTTTTTGTATCGTCAGAAAAACGGCGTTAGGGGATGAAACCACCCCTCAAAGTTTCTCCTACAAGCAGTCCACCGATCTGAATGAAACAAAATCGAAAACTCCTCTAATATTAAGCGATGAAAAATCCACTACAAGAATGTTGATTAGAAATATAATTAAGGGGTAAACCACCCCTTCATTTGCCGTTTTTCACCCCACGCTTAAAAAGGTTGTATGAAAATTAATAAAACATGTATCATTTTTAAGGGGAATCAAAATTCAAGTTGACGCGTTTTTGCGTTTCAGCGGGACAGCAAATTTAAGGGGGTAAACCACCCCTAATATAAATTTGTTCATCACCGTCGTGTTTTCTGTGTTTAACATGTATCCGCGGATTCAAAATATTCTGACGCGTTTTTAAATTATTACGTTTTGAAATTTTTACATTTTCATGGTAAACTACCCCCTCTAATTGCTTTTCGTTTGAAGTTTCGCGAAAGGTTTCACGAATTTCGTTAAAACTGTTTTCATTCCATCGGTAATATCTATTTTATGTTTGTGTGTGCAGGCATATTCGTTTTGAGCTTTAGGAGCGGTACTTTGGGAGTGGGGACGTGGGGCTACCCCTTACTCATGAGACTGATGTTTTCGTGTCGAAACGCTTCCGATTTTAATATGCACGTCCATTAAGCATCTCCATAGGAATAAACGTACACTTCTACTATATCATTAATTATAATAATTTCCAGAATAAGTTATAAGGCTCACTTCGTATATTTCGGAACGATGATGCGCCTGGATCAAGGGACAATTTAGTCAGCAACGTAGTTTTGTGGAGGCATGTATATTTTTATTATTTTACCGTTTATTTAATTAAACATATTAATGAAACTGAGGGTTTTATAGTAGGTTAAGGAACATGTTTTAAATATATTTTGACATATTTTATTTGGTAATCATTTCAGCTGATTTAATTAATAGTACTTGTGAAAAGTATTGCAGTCATATGCCGTCAAATCATTTTCTTGTGATATATACTTTTTTTTCTAGTCTATCAACTATCAACCATCAACACTCATGGCTCATAATTCCTGCAATAATGATAATCGTAAAAAAAATGCTTTAAACACAACGATTTTTTGCACCATGCACATCTGATAATGGCCAAATTATTGCAACCGGGTATTTCACAATGTGTGTTCGATTCACCAAAACCAAAGGTAACAGGATTTTCAAAATCTTCTGATTTTTTTAATGAATGGAAATGAGCAAATTTATGTTAGGGGTGGTTTACCCCCTTAAATTTGCTATCCCGCTGAAACACAACAACGCGTCAACTTGAATTCTGATTCCCCTTCAGAATGATACCTGTTTTATTCATTTTCATACAACCTCCTTAAGCGTGGGGTGAAAAACGGCAAATGGAGGGGTGGTTTATCCCTTAATTATATTTCTAATCAACACTCTTGTAGTGGATTTTTCATCGCTTAATATTAGAAGAATTTTCGATTTTGTTTCATTCAGATCGGTGGACTGCTTGTGGGAGAAACTTTGAGGGGTGGTTTCATCCCCTAACACCGTTTTTCTGCCGATACAAAAAAAACATGTTCAATAGTTTGCAATGCTTTACCACATATATGAGTTTCAACGAAATTGAAAGCGGATACTTCAATGATGTTTCTCGTCAGACGGGTAGTTACCCCTTAAGACGAATGTAATAATTTTGACATATGGTAAAACATTAAATTGTAGCTTATAGAAATATTTAAAATCAGCGAATATACTTTAAACACAGAAAAACGACCATGATAAATTAATTTATGTTAGGGGTGGTTTACCCCCTTAAAGTTGCTATCCCGCCAAAACGCAAAAACCCGTCAACTTTAATTTTAATTGCCCTTCAAAATGATACCTGTTTTATTAATTTGCATACAACCCTCTTAGGTGTGGGGGCAAAAAAGGCAAATTGAGGGGTGGTTTACCCCCTAATTAAATTTTTTCTTAACATTTTCATAGTCAATTTTTCATGGCTTTTATATTAGAAGAATTTTCGTTTTTGTTTTATTCAGATCGGTGGATTGCTTCTGGGTGAAACTGCAAAATCACCCCTCGACACGCCTTTCTTTGAGGAGTGGTTTCCCCCCTTAAATCCGTTTTTCCGCCGATAAAAAAAAATACGTGTCTCAAAGTTTTCGATGCTCTATCACATATATGAGTTTCAACAAAATCGGAGGCGGACACCTGAGGGATGTTCCTTGTCAGTAGCTAGAACTGTGTTTCTCCCATGTTTGTACGGCGTAACGGTTTTCGGCAGTAAAGGTGTATTAGTGTATACGTACATAGTGTATACGTAGTGTAGACGGCGATTCGGCAAGGACTGACGAGGGGCTCCTAGAGCAGCCATGTATGAAAGAAAGGAGCCCGCCTGCTGTTCAGGTTTTATTATACCTGTAGTATACTGACACAGAAGTGATTCTCGTAAAGACAGATTTCATGTAATTTCGGTTTTTTTTTCGTGCAGAATGTATGTAAATATATTTGTTAATCATTTATATCATAAATATTCGTTTTCTTTATAAATATAAAATCATTTTTAGTAGTAATAAATTATTTTTGTACATTTCGAGTCAGAACACCGTATATAGTTTTGTTAAGTATAAAATGATTTCAAAATAATGTCATTCAATTTTGTACATGTTTATATTGGTATTTTACAGAGTCTTCCCAATCTTCAAATATGGAATTATCAAGAAGAGATGTTTTTTTCATGGTGAAAGACAGTTTAAAAAACGAACAGAAATTCGTTATTGGAGTTTTGAAAGATGCAATTTTCAAGAAAACAGAACATGTGATACAAGTAGACGAGGATGAAAAGTCATTAGGACTGTTATTTGCAAATTTTCGATCCAGATGGAAAGCAGCAAACAGAGGCCAAGAAAAGTTTCTAAAAAATAACGAAGAATGGTTGAATGGCACCGTATGTTTTTCAACATTATCCGATACTGAATGCACAACATCAACATCTGAGAAGATTGTGAAGAATGATGAAAAAGGAACATCTGGACGACCTTCGAAATCCTTTCCTTCATCCAGCGATAGATCTAAGAGGCGAAAGACTGAAGAAATACGTTCTACTTTATCTACAGAAGAATTGACGTATGCTGCTCAAATGAGTTTAAGGACTTCTGGTCAAGTGGATGCTGCTCAAGTTCTTAAAGATGTCACATTAACCAGCCCAACAAGAGCCTCAAAATATATAGCTGCTGTTCGGTCAAAAAATGAGACACCTTTAACCCCAGACGAAGCACTTTCTTTGATGATCGAGAAAGGAGAATCAAAGCGCTCTTATCAGCTATCAAGAAATGCAGCTAGAGCACGTAAATGCAAATTATACCCATCATACCATGAAGTAGAAAAAGCAAAAAATCGTTGTTATCGATCAGTTGTGTACATGAATATTACTGAGTCGTGCGCACAAATTAAACTACAGGCTTTACTTGATCATACCACATACAGAATTATACAACTTCAGGCTGATGTCATCGATACTCTAAATTCTGAAATTCTGCAAAAATTAGTACTTCACTGTAAATGGGGATGTGATGGAAGCAGCGGTCAAAGTGTTTATAAGCAAAAATTTGATGAGGCTGGAAAATCTGATGAAAGCATTTTTTATACTTCTCTGGTACCTTTGCAATTAATCTACAACAATCACGAGACGGATGAAGGAACTATTGTGTGGAAAAATCCTAGACCTTCATCTCCTCGATTCTGCAGACCAATACGATTGCAGTTTGTACATGAAGATGTACAATCAACATTGAAAGAAGTTACCGACATTGAACAGCAGATTGCGGGTCTTGCACCATACACTACTGAACAAAATGAAAAATCAATTTCAGCAACCTATTGTATGTCGTTTACGATGATAGACGGCAAAGTCTGTAACGCTGTAACCGGTACCACTTCTGCACAACGCTGCTTCCTGTGAAAAGCCACCTCTAAAGATTTTAATAACATCGACAAAATTATAAAAATGGACATTACTACAGATAATTTAAGATTTGGCATATCTACATTACATGCGTGGATTCGTTTTTTCGAGCGCTGTTTGCATTTGTCGTATAAGCTCACAACTCAAAAGTGGCAAGCTCGTGAAGAGGAAGTGAAAAAGATTGTGAAAGTACGCAAGGAAGACATACAGACTCAATTTAAGACAACACTGGGGCTTATCGTTGATCGACCAAAGCCAGGATATGGCAGCTCAAACGATGGAAATACCGCCCGCCGCTTTTTCGAAAATGCTAATATATCTGCTGAAATAACAGGAGTCGATGAAAATTTAATTCACCGATTTCATGTTATTTTGCAGGCAATTTCGAGCGGGTATGATATAGACGAAGAAAAATTCAAAGACTATTGTGTAAATACTGCCCGTTTATTCGTTGCTTTATATCCATGGTATTACATGCCAACATCTGTGCACAAAGTGTTGATGCACGGAGCAGAAATTGTAAAATATGCCCTTTTACCGATCGGACAACTTTCTGAAGAGGCCCAAGAGTCACGCAATAAGGACATAAAGAACTACAGGTTACATCATTCAAGAAAATGCTCTCGAGAATCGAATATGAGAGACATTTTCTATAGGCTCTTAGTATCATCAGATCCATTTCTCTCAAGCATCAGGAAATTGCCCCAGAGACTGGCGAAATCTTTACATAAAGAAGCTATAGAAATGTTAAAACAACCTGAAGTCACCAGACAAGAGATAAGGAACGATTCCGATTTGGATACAAGTGGGTCAACATCAGAATCCGAATCGAATGATTCCAACATTGAAGATGACATACAAGATTTTTGTTACTAGAAGTAAATAACAGATATTTGATTTATTGCAAATTTTGTACTCAAGAAATTGTTCAAAAATAAAAACATGGCTCAAGAGATTTTCTACTCATTTAAACCTAAAAATATTATGAAACATGTTCTATTAAAAAATATTTAAAAATTGAAAATTTTTGTGGAATCGTCTATATATCGCGTCTGCTATTTTGAAAATTAACATTCCTATAACAAATTCGTAATCAGCGATCCCAAAAACCCTTAAGAAATATGATTGGGTATTTTTTACTGAATTATTTGACTAATTGGTTGAATTATGTCCGCCATTTTGGATCCGCCATTTTGAAAATCGTAATTCTGATAACAGATTCGTATTCAGCGACCCCGAAAACCCCCGAGAAGAGAATTGGAGATCATTTTGGACACTTTCCGAATTTTGGCCAGCTTTTTGGGATTCTGCCCCACTGTGTGTCGGCTCATCAGGGCAATACCATTATTACGCGGCCATTGTCCCGCCGACGAGTTGTAACCGTAGAGTCGCTCAACCGTCAACAACTTTTTCCACCTTTGTATTACTATAAACCTATTACGCTAATAAAGATAATTACCAAAGCCATCTACTTTGTCGAGTGTACAAGATCGAGAGAAATCACAAACAGTATGTCTGTTAGAGCGGAGTGAAAACGATCAATTTTGGCGGATCGTATCGTAATAGCGTGGGAAAGTTACGTTTTGGCATAACTAAAAAGTGTGCTAAAGGAAAAAAATTACAATAAATATCTTCTGTTCCGGCAAACGCCTTAAAGTTTTGAATTTTTATGTGGGTTTTAAATGGAGAAATAACCCAAAAAGACCAAGATTCACCGCCTTGCGTTTATTCGAAGCGGGATGAATGTGGCTTCCATTTGACAATTTAAAAGTGAAAATATCTTGGTTAGTTTCAGAGATATAAGCGTTTGAAGAACAAGTTTTACCTGGAAAAAATTTAAACGAAGACGAAGAATCTTGCTTTTATTCAGTTTTTCGACATTCAAATATCTCAATATTTCCTGAAATGCGAGTGACTTAAAAGAAGTTTGCCGAAAACAATTGTACATACATACTGTGACCGCAAAATCGAGGGAGCTGGGGAAAAGGACCGAGAGAGTCACAAAACTCCCCTCCTCCCGTCCCGACAATTTATATAGGGTGCCAGTCGAAAATCGGTTTGTCGGGATGAGAAAAGGGAACGCAGTGTCCGGCCAAACTGCAGTCTCGTGGATAAGGTAGAGGGGATGGGTCGGGTTTCAATCACGCGCGGCAAGAAAAATCTATCGTCAGGGAATTTATTTGACATTTCGTTAATAATTCCCCTCCTTCGCAAGGAACACCGGGACAAAAATCGGAAAACAAAATATATACAATATGCACGAAATCTCGCGAGACAATTACGGTCGGACGCACACTCACACCCATTCCGACCGGGGCCTACACACACACACACACACACTATATGTCGAGCTCGTTTTGGCCTCTCCTCTATCACCCCTATCGGCCACACTAATATTACAAAACCGGGCCCCCGCTAATCGGTTACCCGGCTGAGCGTTAATTAAAGAAAGAAATATCCCTGGAAAAATACTCCGGTCGTTACTTACGTGGACGCCGACGCTCGACAACCTCTCCTCCGCGACAAAGCCGAGAAAATCCTTACACCGGAGAAAGGGGCACCCGGTAGATGCTGTTAATATGGACGGGAGCCCGCACGGGTTCGAACCCGCACCCCGATGATAAACGGGAGGCTAGTTCTCCGTGAAGACGTCCTGACTTGAGGGCAATCTCTCCCCCTTTCCCCTTGCGCAACCCTCGCCGCAGGCCGAGGGATCACCGAGGACGACACGTCCCAGTTTTCCAGGCACACGTTCACTCATACTTTTTACGGACTAAACGAAGGATTCGAGCCGAAGCTCGTCGCGAAACGGGATTGAGCTTCCCGCGCGCAACCACGCCACAATTTCCCGACAATACGCGCTAGCTACGTGAGACGGGGTTCGATGATTACGGAACGCGACAGAGGCCGTGGCCACGGTAAAGATGCGCGAGGTCGTGAGCCGACCATACAGTCGAAAATTACCTGGATTGTTGCCGAAGGCATGGCCGAGCTCACCGGCTGCGTAATTCAGTCGCTTCCCATTGTCCCGGCCCACGTCCGTGCGGCTCGACACCTCGCAGGAAGCTAACGCAAAAGCCGGCCGACGTGCGAGAAGCGTACCCCCCCTTTCTTTAGTTTCTGTTCTTATGATTACCCCAAAGCGAACAGACCCGTATCGAATAATTTTCGGGAGTGCGCTTATCGATCAAGCGCGGATTTCGAATCCTGAACCTGACGTAACGGAAAATGAAAAGTTCGTTCTTCCCGCGGGCCGTATTTCATGTCCTAGTGGAGCCTTGTCCTTCCCTGGATGATGTTTCGTAACGGTCGACCTTGGCGACGACGGCAGTAAGGACCGCGACCGACGCCAGACTTATTATCGGCCGAGGGTGACAATTCGGCCCCTGTCCAGAAGAGACAGAAGACGTGAAGGGGGGGCCTGAATCACGGCCCTGGGCAGGTAATTTTCGCGGGAATCGGTGTCTTTCCGAACGTTTGACCATAGTTGGGCCACCGCGTCTTCCCGATCTTTGGCCTTGGGAGAATGTTCGGCCTCGCCTTCTTTCCATCTCGCTCTTCCTGGCCGTGGGTACCTTGGCTCGTGTAAGCCAGACGTTGAGGTGGCGAAAATAAAGAAAATAAATAGAATATTAAATCAAAATCGCTTAGAGAACCCTACGGAATTATGTCGTGATCGCGATGACGGTCCCGAGCCGGAGGACGGTTTTGCTGCAGCGGCCATCATGCCAGGCGGGTCAGCGGAGTACTAAAAAAAAAATACGTTACAATACATAACAAAAATACAAAAATTATTTAATCAATTATTTGTCTTTCTTATGGACTCCAACCTATCGGCGAAGGGTAGAGAACATAGAGCTGGAATCTATATGGTCCGTCTTCGTACGTTTCCGTGGCGCTATCTATACTATGAAACGAAATTTTGTTCCGGCAACACGACTTATCGAGTACCCAATGTGAGTCAAGCGATAAAGCAGGTTTGCCGACTGCCATAGCCTGCAACACAGCAGGCTCTTGATCGAGCTTGATTGAGTTTAAATAGACTGAGCAAATCCGGTGCGACAATCATCGCAGTATCATGCTCAGCCAAAAAAGTCGCGAAACGAATTTCAGCAACTTGTACTCGTTCATTAAAGTCAAATTCAGCACCAAAGGCAGCGAAAAACTCTCTTGAGTACAAGTTGCTTTCGGAACACACGCAGAAGGCGTAGTGTTCCCCGAATCGAGCGATCCTACACCTAATACACTCATTTTTCACACGCACTTCTGACATGGAATGCCTCTCTATCTCACGATGGCCACGTGACAGCGTTGTTCCGCACGCAAGGAAATGACATTTATCAGGTTGCGATGCAACAGCTTTAACCCATTTCTTTTCCCACTTCCCACTCTGGATGCTGATCGTACCATTGATGTTGAAAATGTTTATTTTTAGTCGGGTTCGGCTTTTTACTGCGGGCTCACCCATGAGGAAAAAATCAAAAGTTGACAAACAGAACCCAAATGTCGAATAAACGAGAAAAAAATAATTAAAAAAACACCAATGTCACGAGGCACAGAGTAAAAAAATCGCGTTTCACAAAAATCCCGAATCGCCTATCACGAAAATCACGAATCGCGTTGCAACAAAAATCCCGGATCGCGGTTCACAAAAATCCCGAAACGCGTATCACGAAAATCACGAATCGCAAATTATGTACGCTTCAATTTTTTAATTATTCCGATCGGTACTAAGGCCATATGAAATACGAGACCATCGAAACAATCCAGTCGAATAACGGCGAAACAGCATGCTTTCCCTTATGAGGCGTCGAAATTGAAACATAAAAACAAAAACGAGTGAGCTACGTTTGTTGGAAAAAATGTGGCAGAGTCAGATTTTTTTACATTTGGATATATTGTATGATTTCACGAATACACAATTCGCCCCATACAAAAATAAATTTAAAAAAAACAGAAATGTACTGAGAGCGAGATCGATCCCGTGCCCCTGCGAACCGAAGGCAGGAAGGCCACCAACGTGACCATCTTATCGCTTGTGTTAAAAATGCACTTTCTGGCACTTGTGATTCGGGGCCGGATAGATGATTGATTCGTTTTTGGGGATAATGCTTTATCGCTTGATGAAAGTATGAGAATGAATATAATATTATGAATGTAAATTCATTTCCACTTACTTTTATGAATTACAATTTATTTGGCATAGGGACGGGTGTGAGTAAAGCGTAAACAATTTTTTAGAAGATAAATAAGTTGTAATTTAGATTTATTATTATATTTACATTAACGTACAAACTAATAAAATAAGCGGTCACAGTGCGCGATAAATTATTTGACATTTAAAGATAACTAATTATAATAATAATGATGACTAATGAAAATAACTAATCAAAGACACCGATGTGTTGGTCTAGTGGTTAGCGTACCTGCCTCTGAAATCAACACATCGGGAGGTCGCGGGTTCGAATCACCGTCTCGTAGTTTCGGCGAGAAATAAAAACACAGGCGTGACGTAGCTCCAGTTGTACACAGTTGCCGCGCACACGGACCGGTACGTGTGTGTGTCGGATGTGTATGGCTGTAGCCTGTGAGCTATTTCTCGACGAAACGCGACTAGCTCCGAGGCTGGGAAGCGAACTCGTGACCGGCTGTATTGGTATAGGTTTTCCGCAGTTTCCCTATATCCATGACAACAAAAAGTCATGGTGAATGCGATACAGAGGGGGAAGTCGGCTGCGGCCGCAAGGTGGGGATCGTTTAGGGATGTGGATTGGAGAAAATGGTGGGAAATGTAAAAAGGGGGAAAATCCCTGTACATGGAAGCTAAAATTGGCGCAGCGTTCGCCGTAGCAGATACAGTAAAAAAAAAATTATTATTTTTAAAAAGCGGAGAAGAAAGAAAAACTTCCTTGCACAAAGCTCTAGATATAAATACAATAACCAAAAACATTCTCATACAAAGATCTATATATACAATAATAAGACACACATTCTTTCCTTCTTCTATAGTCTACATAAGACTCTAATCCAAAGATTGCACCTACCAACACCGCAACCGTTTAAGAATAGGCTAATGACGATATTGAGATAACCTTTAGAACATTCAAAATAATTGAGCGGGACGCTCAATCTTAAACCGGGGATGTGTTACATCCTAGCGAATATGCCTTCTTTCGTTTATTCCCAATATCCTCATTTGCCGTCATAAGCGTATTAAATGTATAAATCTATGAATAAGACGCGTAACAGCATTAAATGGAACTTGCGTACGTTCCGCGAGCAAATTCAAATCACACCGATAGCCGCATCGCCACAGTCATCGACTTTTCCTATCCCATTGGCTGTCAACAAGAACACGATCTCAGGCGCATATTCCAAGAAGAGCTGTCGAATGAAAAATCAACCACCAGCTCGATCAACAGACCCCAAAAATCCTACGCCGGCCCATCTGCATGGTGACCAAGAGAAGCCTCAACCCTAGATTATTTAAACATAACATAGACTAGACTGCTCAGACGAACTCATAACTCCCACTACATAATAAGACATCCGGTCTCGCAGCGTAGTCCGATATACAAACTTCTCGATATAAGAAGTCTCCAGAGCCATAAATTGACAGAACACAAACCATGCGAATGCTTAGGTCTCAGGTATCGAAATCTTTATCCCATGCGCTTTTTCGCCGAAACACGGGACAAAGGTCCCCTGCCTTCGATACGTGCAATTCTATATAAGGAATGATCGAGATCGATTCTGCGAATCATGATAATCGCGACCAATCATGCTAAACCTTAAAGTTCCTTCTCCTACCATGGAACCCCTACTAATTTTCATACCAAGGAAGACTTCCTTCCTGAAGTCCATCAATTTCCATCGCGTTCAGATCAAGTCTTCCAACAATTTCCGTCGCGTTCAGATCAAGTCTCCCGACAATCTTCATCAAATACAGATCTCAGTCTCGCAAAATCTTCCATCAAATTAACTTCACTTCTTAATCTTGTTCTGACAGAATTCGAAGTGCAGTACCGGTATCATAGAGTTTTAAATGTTGTACAACTTCGGGTTTTGACCGAAGTGTCGTATAAAAGTTTAGTCGATTCTCACGGCCTCGAGTCCGTAAAATAGTTCAAGTGCTGTTTACTACGCGTATATACATAAATACTCTCAGCGCCCGAAAATTCTGGTGCTGGTGACCACTTTCCGAACGCTAAGCGTGGCGTCCGTCAACGAGGCCCTTACCTGCGACCGTCAACCGATATCCTTGCGAGCGAGCGTACCTACACACCGATACGCTCACAAACACAGTGACCAATGTAAGCTACAAGTTTCATTTTATGTTAATGCGGTTGTTCCCCCGGCTTCATAGTCATTTTCATTGTCAATTTTTCTGTATAAGCAACTTTATTCATCCGATCACTTATTTGTAATAAACCTTTCGTTAAGTTTGTACAAATGCGTCGGATTATTTCTAAATACCAACCAACCTTCCTAATTTTTAACTCATTCCAAGCACAACCCCTTTTTACCTTCATCCCGTGCTATTGCGCTTGTCGTAGGCAAAAAAGGAGGGAATCAAAGAATATATGCCCACATCCCTTCCGGACGTGACATAACCACGAACGCCCTCTTATCATTGCGTGTCCGAGGCGGCGCCTCAACAGCCGCATGAGACACAGCTCAGTTCAAACTGAGGGGACCAGCAGTCTCAGGAATTACTGCTTCAAGAGACTCATTTTTCACTTCCAGGCAACCAGGCTGAAGAGAACATTTCCCAGTGATTCTCTCCGCCCTTGGTCCCCAGTCCTGGGGGGGGGGGGGGGGGGGGGGTTCTGACTTCCGGGGGACCGATCTTGACACCGTCCGGCAGAGCTCCGCACTGAACGTGCGGAAGAGCGCCTCCGTAAAAAGTAACTCCCACCAGAGCTGCCCGGCAGGCGCTCTTCCGCACGTTCAGTGCGGAGCTCTGCCGGACGGCGTCAAGATCGGTCCCCCCAGCAGTCGGACCCCCCCCCCCCCCCCCAGGACTGAGGAACAAGGGGGGAGAGAATGACTGGGAAATGTTCTCTTCAGCCTGGTTGCCTGGAAGTGGAAAATGAGTCTCTTGAAGCAGTAATTCCTGAGACTGCTGTTCCCCTCAGTTTGAACTGAGCTGTGTCTCATGCGGCTGTTGAGGCGCCGCCTCGGACACGCAATGATAAGAGGGCGTTCGTGGTTATGTCAAGTCCGGAAGGGATGTGGGCATATATTCTTTGATTCCCTCCTTTTTTGCCTACGACAAGCGCAATAGCACGTGATGAGGGTAAAAAGGGGTTGTGCTTGGAATGAGTTAAAAATTAGGAAGTCATGCAATCGTTGGTATTTGGAAATAATCCGACGCATTTGTACGAACTTAACTAAAGGTTTATTACAAATAAGTGATCGGATGAATAAAGGTGCTTATACAGAAAAATTGACAATGAAAATGACTATGAAGCTGGGGGAACAATCGGATTAACATAAAATGAAATTTGTTGCTTACATTGGTCGCTGTGTTTGTGAGTGTATCGGTGTGTAGGTACGCTCGCTCGCAAGGATATCGGTTGACGCTCGCAGATAAGGGCCTCGTTGACGGACGCCACGCTTAGCGTTCGGAAAGTGGTCACCAGCACCAGACTTTTCGGGCGCTGAGAGTATTTATGTATATACGCGTAGTAAACAGCACTTGAACTATTTTACGGACTCGAGGCCGCGAGAGTCGACTAAACTTTTATACGACACTTCGGTCAAAACCCGAAGTTGTACGACATTTAAAACACTCTGATACCGGTACTACACTTCGAATTCTGTCAGAACAAGATTAAGAAGTGAAGTTATTTTGATGGAAGATTTTGCGAGACTGAGATCTGTATTTGATGAAGATTGTCGGGAGACTTGATCTGAACGCGATGGAAATTGATTACTTATTTAATTAGGGGACCTTTGTCCCGTGTTTCGGCGAAAAAGCGCATGGGATAAAGAGTTCGATACCTGAGATCTAAGCATTTGCATGGTTTGTGTTATGTCAATTTATGGCTTTGGAGACTTCTCATATCGAGAAGTTTGTATATCGGACTACGCTGCGAGACCGGATGTCTTATTATTTAGTCAGAGTTATGAGTTCGTCCGAGCAGTCTAGTCTATGTTATGTTTGAATAATCTAGGGTCGAGGCTTATCTTGGTCACCATGCGGATGGGCCGGCGTAGGATTTTTGGAATCTGTTGATCGAGCTGATGGTTGATTTTTCGTTCGACAGCTCTTCTTGGAATATGCGCCTGCGATCGTATTCTTGTTAACAGCCAATGGGATAGGAAAAGTCGATGACTGTGGCGATGCGGCTATCGGTGTGATTTGAATATGCTCGCGGAACGTCCGCAAGTTCCGTTTAATGCTGTTACGCGTCTTATTCTTAGATTTATACATTTCAAACGCTTATGACGGCAAATGAGGATACTGGGAATAAACGAGAGAAGGCACATTCGCTAGGATGTAACACATCTCCGGTTTAAAATTGAGCGTCCCGCTCAATTATTATGAATGTTCTAAAGGTTATCTCAATATCGTCATTAGCCTATTCTTAAACGGTTGCGGTGTCGGTAGGTGCAATCTTTGGATTCGAGTCTTATGTGGACTATAGAAGAAGGAAAGAATGTGTGTCTTATTATTGTATATATAGATCTTTGTATGAGAATGTTTTTGGTTATTGTATTTATATCTAGAGCTTTGTGCAAGGAAGTTTTTCTTTCTTCTCCGCTTTTTTAAAATAATTATGAATATAAATTTTTTATTTTGCGCTAAAAAGTATGGGTACGAGTTTTCTCCTTTTAGTTTTTCCTCGGGCATAGATGCTTATTTACTTATCTTACACTATCTCCTAATTGACAAGGTTAGAGGAACGATGACAAAAAAATTATTAGCATGATCAGAATTATCTCAAATCTCCTCGAGCGAATTTAAGAGAAGGAACGAGGTTCGGAGGATTGGTTGTTTTCTGGATGATCGGAGATGACAGGGATCATGTGTTGCAGCGTTGATATTGGCCTTCTCGTTCAGCTGGAGGGGCCGACACGAGTTGATGAAGTTCTTGACCACTCACTGCATCCGTTGACGTTTTCTTCTTGGGTTGTTTAGCAAGGTGCATCAGGAGGTACGTCACCGAGTCCCATACGGCGCCGGTGAGATAACTTGACCAGCCCTCCACAGGGTGTAGGCTGTATGCATGGATCGCCGTATCTACGAGGACCTCGATCGCTCGCACGACGAGTGAGGTTCAGGTGAATCCAGCGGTTGCTGTACCGAATTGAATGAATTTTCCCAAGTGTGATTCCAGATGGAGTCTGCTTGGTGTTATAGATTGTGCTTATCCAAGAGATTTAACAACTTGTCCTCCGGTTTGGTAGTGTTCTGACCACTGATGCCCCATGCCATATTGCTTACGACAGCGGGTTTCTCCACGGGAAACATTACGCAATATCGTACGTTGTCGATATCTTCTTTGGAGTACATTGCACAGGGTGCTGATGCTGTTGGGTTGATGCATTGTCTAGCAGACTTCGTCGTCAATTCCGTGACTGCAGGTGGTGTGGCTTTGACCAGAACGGGGATGGCTTGTACCAAGTGTCTCCGAAAAGGTAATATGGGGGAAGTAAGGAATTGCAGGTTATTTAAGTTTTTCTTTTGGTAATTGGTTATATGTGAGTTCTAGGAATAAGGAGATATTTTTCGTTTCCACGAGTGACAGGAAATTAATCGTAAAATTCTTTTAACCTGATCAGATTTTCTTGTTTTGTTATACGATGAATAATGTGTACTCTTTCGGCAGCAAGTGCGGCTATATGTAGCCGAGTTGTAACTTGGCTCTTGTATACAATACGTCCGAGGATTGGATCGCTAATAACAAATTGTTTTGGAGCATTTGGCGCTCTTTGGTACACTGTTGCGTATGCATATCGTAATATAATAATTTTCTAATGTAATATAATAACGACGTGTATGAATTTCGAATTCATGTAGGTGATTATATCCAGGTTCGCGACTGCAAATTTTTGTCGAATTGTGAATCAGTTAGATCGGCAAGTTTTGAATGTTCACAAGTTCGAATGTTCTTTACTGAGGATACTGCAACTAGAAGATTTGATCTAGTTCTCTGGTTGCAAGTGCAAAAGTGATATCGTTAGACGACAATGATTGGTAACAGTCATCTGAAAAACAGGATAATTATTATTATTACTTATTTAATTAGGATTAAAATCGGTTTCATCGACTCGAGTCGACTTGGGTTTACTCTTGGGTTTGGCTTCGACGTTAATGTGAGAATGTCGCAGACGATGTTCATGAACTACTCGCGTTTTATTGTTGTATTGAAATTTTACGTTGCCCTTCGCAAATTTTTCTAAGACCTTATGTGGTCCGGTATAATGATCCCCGAGTTTTCCCAGTTTAGGACCCCTTTGAAGATAGACGAAATCTCCTACCTTGAAACTTTTGGGATTCGCGTTTTTGTCGTAATATTTTTTTGAGCTATGTTTGGACGAGACCAAATTTTCGTAAGCGATGTTTCGGATTCCGTTTATACGTGTGATCAATTCAATTAAATAACCGCGATATGTTGGTAGCTGATCTGATTCCCGAAGCGGTTCGCTTGATGGAACTCTTGTAACTTTGCCGAAGACTACCTCATAGGGAGTGTACTTCGTGCTTTCGTGAACGCTAGTATTGTACGAGAGCATTGCCAATTCTAGCTATTGATCCCACTCGTTATCCTTATCTGTGTATTGCTTCAAAAATTCGGCTAATACGTGTTGAGATCTTTCGAGGGCACCATTGGACTGCGGGTGGAACTCCGTTGTCCTACATCGCTTAATTTGGAAACGTATTGCGACCCTTCTCATTAGACCGCTCAACAGATTGCTTCCTTGGTCTGTTAATAGTACTTTTGGCGCACCGAAAACGCGAATGAATCTTTTTATGAATGCATCAGCGACCGTAGTCGCCAGCGCATTTGGAAGCGGTATTGCAACACAATATTTTGAGAGGTGGTCTTGGATCGTGAGAATATACTCGTTTCGATTTGACGTGCGTTGCATAGGTCCAACAATATCCATTAATATTTTCTCAAAAACGGTTCCGGGAGTGTCCGTTATTATCATTGGTTGTTTGGTTTTTACTCGGACCAATTTCTTACTTGACATTGAAAACATTGCTGCACTCTGCTTTGGATATCTGACTTTAAATCTTCCCAAAAATATTGGCGCTTGGTTCTGTTATACGTTTTTGAAACACCCTTGTGTCCTCCGATTGGGGACTTATGCATTTCATAAAAAATCAAATCTCGTATTTCGATTGGCACGTACTGTAGAGTTCCCAGACAAATGATTATCTTTACTCCACTATTCTTAAAGGATTCTTTTATGATGTTCATAATGTCGTTCCATACTATGTGTTCGACATGATTCGTTTGGCAAATACTCCATGATTCAAGTTCAAGGATTTCGCAACGATCTCGTAATTCCTTTACGCTTTCTTTATTGTTCTCTGATACGAACGATAATGATCCTGAATACTCGCCTTTGATAACGAGGGCGATGTGATATTTTTTCCAACTTTTTTGCTGTAAGCTTGGCAAACCGTCAAATTCTTTCAGAGGGGAAGTTTGTATAATTCTAACAACTTTTGTGCTCCAGAGTCACATGGTTTGCCAGCTGAATCGACAAAATAGACTAGGTGATCGTTTCGAAAATGGAACAATTCCTTGGTCGTAATGTAATTAGCAATTTGAAATTCTGATATTTTTCTTTCCTCCGTTGGAGGGATCTCGTCTTCAGAAAGTTCTGAATTGAGAGAGCTAAAATCTAAATTTGTCGAATTATCGGAATTGGAATCGGTGGAGGTTTAGGAGTGAGAGATAGGAGGTGATTTGCGCTGGTTCGGGCCATTGAATGTTTTTGGGCCGACAGCCTTCTTAGGTCGGGTGACGCGTGCGGGTCTTATTATATATTATTATAGGCCGGCGGCCTGGTTTCGCAGATATTGTTGTTAGAGGCGTGCAACCTCTGGGCGCACTTGGCTCCACAGGGCCTGCAACCTCGTCATGTAGCCCCGCCGCGACGGTACGCTATCCCTTCAGCAGCGGATAAGGTCCTCCTTGAGTTCCTCCGTCAACTCGAGGCGCCGATTTCTAGCCGTGGTCGTTGCCGTGGATTCTATCTAGGTGCCCCTCCCGACTGATCCTTGGTCCGCATCCGAGAGGGACCGGTTGTGGGGGGCCAGACTCGGCGATGGTCGAACGTAGTTTTCGGCGTGATAGGTGGTTGGCCTGGCACGCCGGTGGCTATTGCGACGGAGTTATACTTCCCCGGTCGATGGGCACGCCAGCTTCCCTACGCCTCATGTAGGGATTATTATTATTATTATGTTCCTTCTTTTAATTGGATCTGAAACAGCCTTAGTTCTGATTAGTTTAAGTGTTAGTGGGCATAGGTTATCCAGGATCCATTAAGGTTGTTCGTCGGTTGACCAATGTCACGGATGAACGATACCTATTCAATCTTGATTAAAAATGATTATTTAGCTTTAATGCTATGGGTAACCCATACATTGGTTAATAGTGTTGTGGCTGTCTTGATGGTTTGAAAATAAGCATAGGCTGAGCATTTAATAAGGAATGGAAGTTATAATGTATTTTATGTAGCTGCCGTTTATGCAATGTTACTGATGTACTTGTTTAATGCGAGTACAATCTTTATGGATTGTAAAGCAAGGAAAAAGAAAATAAATTATCAAGGAAATAGGAAAATAGTAAGGAGGAATAATTCTGTATATTATACTTTAATATCTTTCTCTTGCATATCCATCTCTTTAAGGAGGCAAGTCTAGTTAGAATTTTCAAAAAATCGATTTTTTTCATTTTCTCAAAGTATATCTTACGAGTATTTTCCGACTAATTGAATGTAAATCAGACCATTATTTGCCGAAATACATAACTTTGAAGGACGCCGTGTTTGAGCCATATAAAGTAAACAGGTAGCGGCAGCTGTGCGCTCGACTCCAAAGGGTCGCTGAAGGTCTTCGTTGTATTTCATACCTATATATATATATATATATATACACAGGGTGTCCCAGAACTCAACGTTAAGGTCTTCGTTGTATTTCATACCTATATATATATATATATATATATATATATATATATATATATATATATATATATATATATATACAGGGTGTCCCAGAACTCAACGTTAAGCCGAAACGGGGTGACAGGATTGATTGTAACCATCATGAGAAAAATCAGAAAAAAATAAAGGAGAAAAAAAATAAAGCAGGGCCTTTCAAAGCAGACAAATTTTGAAAATTTTAAATTCATAGTTTAACAAATAGCCTTAATTCTAGGAAACTTGGGTTTGTTTGGGTTTGTTTGGGTTTGTTTCACAATAACCGAAAAATGGTTACAGTTTGACCAAATTTCTAGGTTTTTCTTAAATGCCCATAATTTTCAAACTGCATGGAATAGATTTTTTTCGGATTTTTCTCATGATGGTTACAATCAATCCTGTCACCCCGTTTCGGCTTAACGTTGAGTTCTGGGACACCCTGTATATATATATGTATATATATATATATATATATATATATATGTATATATATATATGTATATATATATATATATATATATATATATATATATATATATATATATATATATATATATATATATATATATATATATATATATATATATGTATGTATGTATATATATATATATATATATATATATATATATATATATATATATATATATATATATATATATATATATATATATATATATATATATATATATATATAGAAAATGAGAAATAACTTTGTAGTTCGAAATACTGTTTCAGAAGCAGTTAGATTCGAAACGTTGAACCGTGCGAACGTTTATATTCGGAACAGTTTCTTGAGTTTTTCAGTGCAAAATGGATAAAAAAGTATCGCGAGAAGACAGGAGAAATCGACGAATTTATAAGTCGCGAACCTTAAAAAGGAAACAGCATTTCAATCCAAAAACTGTGGAGACTGATGATGGCGGAGCGAGTACGTCAGCAAAAAAATTGAGAGATCAGGATGAAAACCATGTGCCAAAAACGGATGCAGTTGATTACAGAATAATCAATTTTTTTTACCGTCTTTTTCGGCGATCACGAGTCTTGTGAAATGTGCAAAGTGCAACAGCAAAATATCATTTGGTATAGTAAGCGAACGTGGACTTGGGTTCAAAATTTCTGTTGTGTGTGATAAGTGTACTCCTCAATACATACCATCATGCAATTTTATTAACCATTCTTTTGAAATTAATCGAAAGTTCGCATTAGCGATGCGTGTCATAGGCGTTGGTTATAAAGGTGCAAACAAATTTTGCGCATGATGGACTTCCCGCCATGGTTGGCTAAATCTACGTACTACATATTACTGAAGCATATTTGTGAAGCGAGTAAAAATATGGCTTAATTTTTTTTGAAGAAGGCTTCTAAAGAAGAGATAAGACGAATTATATGGCCCAGGAATAGACGACTCTATGTAAGTTACAAAAAATATTTATCTGCATGCAAATCGTACTCGAAACTTTAAACTCGTGTTTCTTAAAACCATGTTTTCGAAGTCGGTGATCAATGTAACTCGAGAACGGCTTTACCTATCGGGTTGAAATTTATATTACTTCTTCTATACATAGTTTTCCTCCGGATGAACGAAGGATTCTTTTTTTGGACAATTATTTCTTTTTTATAGTCAATTTTTGTAAGTGAAATTTTGTTCAAAACAACACTTTGGACTTTCAACGTCCGCCATTTTGTGAAGAATGGAAAATTTTCAAAACCCTTCGTTCAACCGGAGCATTATATCATTAACTAAAGATCCCCCCCTGTTTTGTTGGTTTCAGATAATCCGTCACAGCGTGAGAGTGATCACCGCAAAACCTGTTTTTTTTGCAGCGTCCTCGGTCATTGATACGTATCGGCTTATTTTGAAACACATTTCTTTAAAAAAATTATAATGTTTACTTCAAATATATATCTTTTAAACGGAAGAGCTTTTGTTGTAAATTATTTTATCGTTTGGCCGAAAAAAAATAGGAAAAAGGCCTTTTTTTAACGTTCCAACTAGACCTCACTTCTTAAGTGCATTTGGATACTGACCGCTCCAAGAATCCAGAAGTAATACCGATTTTGGACCTGTATTGAATATATACTTTTTGGAACCAACGCTTGAAATGATTGGTGGTCAATTTTTTAGATTTCGAAGCCAATATAAATATATTTTCGGCTCTGAACATAGTTTGTTCCACTCGAGGACCAAATTTGCCAGTAGGTTCGTTTAAAACGATCAACATAGGTGCCAAAAGATTGCCACTCGCAGAAATCAAAGCCTGTGCAGTATAACTGTGCGTTGTTGATGTTTTCGATTGCACTACTGTCTCAACGGATTTCTGCCCATCTTTCGCCAATGTGCGGCTTGTATGTAGCTCTAAATTGAATCCACTCTGGTCAGAATTAAATGTGTTTTCAGCCCCAACGTTGGCTATGTTGACTTTCACCATTTCTATAAATTCGATGGCTTTGTTTTGAAGTCTATCAACGTTTGATAATTGTTGTTTTGTTACATATTTAGTAATCTTCCGTGACACAATTCCACGTTGGTTTTTGAATGTCCTTAGCCAAGAAGGAAATGCTTGGAAATTTACGGCTGGCATTTCTACAATTTCTCGTGCACGTAAGGCCCATCGTCGAATATGTATATCATGGACAGGCAGGCTTTTGTCCAAAGCACAATTAAAATTGTTTAACGTGTAGTGAGCAATTTTTGTTAACTTTTCTTTATAGGTGCCACCCTTATTTATACTATGGGCCCACCGGCGTAACTGCGGCTCTGATTTTACCTTTTTAAATTTCGTTTGAACAGATGATAACTTTCTATTCCCATTTGCCCCGGATCTCCAGTAATCTACAGCACTTGTCTTGTATCGGTACCTCAATTCTTCTATATCTTGGGTACATACATTCTCATCAATTTTTGGATCCAGGTATCGTTGTCCGTGCCAATCTCCTTCACTATCATCTTCCATTGCGGCTGCTTCATGAATTTCATTTGGTGAAAGAAAATCCAAATCAGTAATGCCTTCGATACACTGAGCGGAGCGGAATTTCCTCGTAAATAGACAATTGCAATCCCGTTTCTTCCCGAAGCACGAAGTCAGTCCGTGATTGCGAATCTTACCTGTGCCCATATTAGTGGAAAACTGCAAAGTGATTTTTCACAAGTAATTCACGAATTATTACAATAAACAACGCTTTACTCATTATTATCATCATGAACGTCTAGTAGTCGAAGAATACAACATTTTTTCCCTTCGAACTTTATTTTTATTTCGTCCCGTTCACGAGCTATAGAAAGTACAAACTTTTTAAGGGTGAGTTGACCCCTTAAGAGTGTTGTTCCGCCAAAACGAGAAAATGTGCATAGACTATTTTGACTGATTGTACGTTCGTTGTAATCCATTTTTATTTATACAAATTTTCGTCCATTCCGCACGGTAACAACTTAGAACGTTTGCCTTTCGAGAGGGGGACCGTGGGGGGGGGGGGGGGGGCTGCAATGTTACAAATATACAATTGCGTCATAACACGAATATATATTGACGTGAATTTAGACGAAATGTCAAAAGGCTAGCTGATCATACGATGCTCTTGGCTAAAAAAGCGACGGGCAGTTTCAACCCCTTAATTGTGAGATATCGGAAGACGACAAAAATCCGTATCCGCACTTTTCCATTCTCTACATGCATGCAAATTTAAATCCCAATCGATTAAAAATTCTCGGAGATACGGTTGAAAAAATTGAATTTTTGCAATAAACAATATGAATTTGTTGCTATCTGCATCGTTCTCATCTCCAATCTATAGTACACGAAAAAATAAATATTGTTACAATTTAAAGTTTTTTTCGAATCTCCTACCGTTAAATCGTTATCGACGAAAAACGAATAACACCCCAATTTTCGGGGGTACGTTTCTACCCGTAAAAATCGGGTTCCGCCGATATAAAAATACGTGTCACCTATTTTTATCTATTATACAAGCATGCCAAATTTCATCGAAATTGGAGACATCGACCTCGCAACGTTTTCTTGTTAGTGCAATTTTTTAATGTAATTATTCAAAGAGGTGTGCGTGACAACATATTCGGCCTTTATTTGATCTTCGTAAACCAATTTGCCTCTGTTTGTGTCTAACTGGATTTTAAAAAATCATTCTCGTCGGTTATTTCTAGAATTTTGAATGGAACCGTATTGCTACTGTCAAGATTCATTTTTTTACTCCTTTAATATCAATAATTTTTCGAAAATACGAGTTGTCGAGTTTGACATTTTTGGTAATTTCGTTCATCTGTCAGAATATTGTTTTTCTGTTCATTTTACTCGGAATTGTTTTCAGATTGCCGATTGTGGAACGTCGTTACGGTTTCGGTTCAATATTTAAACATATTCGTCGAATGGTAATAGTTTTCTTAAGTGGTATACATTTTCATGGTAAGAAGCTTAGTGCAGTGACTATTTTTAATTAATAACGATTTCTTTATATGCATTGCATTCTAAAGTATTCCTATTTTTTCTAATGTGGTTTTACGAGGTTCACCGGGCCTATGTTTAGCCGGTGATGTTGGTGGCTGATTTCCAGCGGTTTTCCCCCGTAGCCTGCCAGCTCCACTTTTGGTAGTTGTTGATGTTCAGGGTTGATTGACATATTTTTGCGTAGTCTGCTAGGTCCATGCTTGGCAGTTGATGTTAGTTTTTGGATTGACTATTTTTTTTTTATTTTTGGGGCCTTCCAGGGCCACTATAGCGGTGAGCATCGACTTTTGGTCAATCAGGTTCTTTCGTGGTCTGCCACGTCCGCATTTAACCCATTAACGCCCAAGAATGACGATTTTTTCCTTCAATTTCAAGCCAGATTTTTAACCTGTGTGAACTTGGCAACTGACTTTACGGAAAGTAATTTTTTTTTTTGCATTCGTTTGTACTCGGTTTGTACCCGTTTGTACCGCCTTAAATTTCGTTTGTACCTTAAGGGGGAAAAAAGTACGAGGGTATGGAAAAATGGACCGCAACCCATTTAGAACTAAACAATTTTAATAAACGCGATTGAAAAGAGAATCGTTTGTACCCGTTTGTACCGTCAAACATTTTTTTTTTTGAATTTTTTTTTTCAAATTTTTTTTTGGAAATTTTTTTTTCGATTTTTTAATTTTTTTATTTCCGTTCGTACCGACAAGTATATCGTCTGTATCACCTAGCAATTGTTTCTACTCATTCGTATCGATGAGTATATCGTTTCTACCACCGTGTAATCCTTTGTACCCAGTCGTACTGACGAGTATATCGTTTGTACCACCGAGAAATCGTTTGTATCCGTTGGTATCGACGAGTATACCGTTTATACCCCCTCGTACTGACGAGTATATCGTTTGTACCACCGAGAAAACGTTTGTACCCGTCTGTACTATCGAGCAATCGTTTGTACCCGTTGGTATCGACGAGTATATCGTTCGTACTATCGAGTAATCGTTTGAACCAGTTCGTATCGACGAGTATATCGTTTGTACCACCGAGAAATCGTTTGTACCCGTCTGTACTATCGAGCAATCGTTTGTACCAGTTCGTATCGACAAGTATATCGTTTGTACCACCGAGAAATCGTTTGTACCCATTTGTACTATCGAGCAATCATTTGTACCCGTTCGTATCGACAAGTATATCGTGTGTACCACAGAGAAATCGTTTGTACCCGTCTGTACTATCGAGCCATCGTTTGTACCCGTTCGTATCGACGAGTATATCGTTTGTACCATCGAGAAAACGTTTGTACCGGTCTGTACTACCGAGCAATCGATTGTACCCGTTCGTATCGACAAGTATATCGTTTGTACCATCGCGAAAACGTTTGTACCGGTCTGTACTACCGAGCAATCGATTGTACCCGTTCGTATCGACAAGTATATCGTTTGTACCAACGAGAAAACGTTTGTACCGGTCTGTACTATCGAGCAATCGTTTGCACCCATTCGTACTGACGAGTATATCGTTTGTAGCAACGAGAAAACGTTTGTACCCGTCTGTACTATCGAGCAATCGTTTGTACCCGTTCGTATCAACAAGTATATCGTTTGTACCGTTGAGAAATCGTTTGTACCCGTCTGTACTATCGAGCAATCGTTTGTACCCGTTCGTATCAACGAGTATATCGTTTGTACCATCGAGAAAACGTTTGTACCGGTCTCTACTATCGAGCAATCGTTTGTACCCATTCGTACTGACAAGTATATCGTTTGTACCAACGAGAAAATGTTTGTACCGGTCTGTACTATCGAGCAATCGTTTGTACCCATTCGTACTGATGAGTATATCGTTTGTACAACGAGAAAACGTTTGTACCCGTCTGTACCATCGAGCAATCGTTTGTACCCATTCGTACTGACCAGTATATCGTTTGTACGAACGAGAAAACGTTTGTACCCGTCTGTACTATCGAGCAATCGTTTGTACCCATTCGTATCGAGGAGTATATCGTTTGTACCACCGAGAAAACGTTTGTACCCGTCTGTACTATCGAGCAATCGTTTGTACCCGTTCGTATCGACGAGTATATCGTTTGTGCCATCAAGAAAACGTTTGTACCGGTCTGTACTATCGAGCAATCGTTTGTACCCATTCGTACTGACGAGTATATCGTTTGTACCAACGAGAAAACGTTTGTACCCGTCTGTACTATCGAGCAATCGTTTGTACCCGTTGGTATCGACAAGTATATCGTTTGTACCGCCGAGAAATCGTTTGTACACGTCTGTACCTATCGAGCAATCGTTTGTACCCGTTCGTATCGACGAGTATACCAACGAGAAAATGTTTGTACCGGTCTGTACTATCGAGCAATCGTTTGTACCCATTCGTACTGACGAGTATATCGTTTGTACCACCGAGAAAACGTTTGGACCCGTCTGTACTATCGAGCAATCGATTGTGCCCATTTGTACTGACCAGTATATCGTTTGTACCAACGAGAAAACGTTTATACCCGTCTGTACTATCGAGCAATCGTTTGTACCCATTCGTATCGTGGAGTATATCGTTTGTACCACCGAGAAAACGTTTGTACCCGTCTGTACTATCGAGCAATCGTTTGTACCCGTTCGTATCGACGAGTATATCGTTTGTGCCATCGAGAAAACGTTTGTACCGGTCTGTACTATCGAGCAATCGTTTGTACCCATTCGTACTGACGAGTATATCGTTTGCACCATCGAGAAAACGTTTGTACCGGTCTGTACTATCGAGCAATCGTTTGTACCCATTCGTACTGACAAGTATATCGTTTGTACCGCCGAGAAATCGTTTGTACCCGTCTGTACTATCGAGCAATCGTTTGTACCCATTCGTATCGACGAGTATATCGTATGTACCATCGGGAAAACGTTTGTACCGGTCTGTACTATCGAGCAATCGTTTGTACCCATTCGTACTGACAAGTATATCGTTTGTACCAACGAGAAAATGTTTGTACCGGTCTGTACTATCGAGCAATCGTTTGTACCCATTCGTACTGACGAGTATATCGTTAGTACCAACGAGAAAACGTTTGTACCTGTCTGTACTATCGAGCAATCGATTGTACCCATTCGGACTGACCAGTATATCATTTGTACCAACGAGAAAACGTTTGTACCCGTCTGTACTATCGAGCAATCGTTTGTACCCATTCGTATCGACGAGTATATCGTTTGTACCACCGAGAAAACGTTTGTACCCGTCTGTACTATCGAGCAATCGTTTGTACCCGTCTGTACTATCGAGCAATCGTTTGTACCCGTTCATATCGACAAGTATATCGTTTGTACCGCCGAGAAATCGTTTGTACCCGTCTGTACTATCGAGCAATCGTTTGTACCCGTTCGTATCGACGAGTATATCTTTTGTGCCATCGAGAAAACGTTTGTACCGGTCTGTACTACCGAGCAATCGTTTGTACCCATTCGTACTGACGAGTATATCGTTTGTACCATCGAGAAAACGTTTGTACCGGTCTGTACTATCGAGCAATCGTTTGTACCCATTCGTACTGACAAGTATATCGTTTGTACCGCCGAGAAATCGTTTGTACCCGGCTGTACTATCGAGCAATTGTTTGTACCCGTTCGTATCGACGAGTATATCGTTTGTACCATCGAGAAAACGTTTGTACCGGTCTGTACTATCGAGCAATCGTTTGTACCCATTCGTACTGACAAGTATATCGTTTGTACCAACGAGAAAATGTTTGTACCGGTCTGTACTATCGAGCAATCGTTTGTACCCATTCGTACTGACGAGTATATCGTTTGTACCAACGAGAAAACGTTTGTACCCGTCTGTACTATCGAGCAATCGATTGTGCCCATTCGTACTGACCAGTATATCGTTTGTACCGCCCAGACATCGTTTGCACCCGTCTGTACTATCGAGCCATCGTTTGTACCCGTTCGTATCGACGAGTATATCATTTGTACCATCGAGAAAACGTTTGTACCGGTCTGTACTATCGAGCAATCGTTTGTACCCATTCGTACTGACAAGTATATCGTTTGTACCAACGAGAAAATGTTTGTACCGGTCTGTACTATCCAGCAATCGTTTGGACCCATTCGTACTGACGAGTATATCGTTTGTTCCATCGAGAAAACGTTTGTACCCGTCTGTACTATCGAGCAATCGTTTGTACCCATTCGTACTGACAAGTATATCGTTTGTACCGCCGAGAAATCGTTTGTACCCGTCTGTACTATCGAGCAATTGTTTGTACCCGTTCGTATCGACGAGTATATCGTTTGTACCATCGAGAAAACGTTTGTACCGGTCTGTACTATCGAGCAATCGTTTGTACCCATTCGTACTGACAAGTATATCGTTTGTACCAACGAGAAAATGTTTGTACCGGTCTGTACTATCGAGCAATCGTTTGTACCCATTCGTACTGACGAGTATATCGTTTGTACCAACGAGAAAACGTTTGTACCCGTCTGTACTATCGAGCAATCGATTGTGCCCATTCGTACTGACCAGTATATCGTTTGTACCGCCGAGACATCGTTTGCACCCGTCTGTACTATCGAGCAATCGTTTGTACCCGTTCGTATCGACGAGTATATCGTTTGTACCATCGAGAAAACGTTTGTACCGGTCTGTACTATCGAGCAATCGTTTGCACCCATTCGTACTGACAAGTATATCGTTTGTACCAACGAGAAAATGTTTGTACCGGTCTGTACTATCCAGCAATCGTTTGGACCCATTCGTACTGACGAGTATATCGTTTGTTCCATCGAGAAAACGTTTGTACCCGTCTGTACTATCGACCAATCGTTTGTACCCGTTCGTATCGACAAGTATATCGTTTGTACCGCCGAGAAATCGTTTGTAACCGTCTGTACTATCGAGCAATCGTTTGTACCCGTTCGTATCGACGAGTATATCGTTTGTACCACCGAGAAGACGTTTGTACCCGACTGCACTATCGAGCAATCGTTTGTACCCGTTCGTATCGATAAGTATATCATTTGTACCGCCGAGAAATCGTTTGTACCCGTCTGTACTATCGAGCCATCGTTTGTACCCGTTCGTATCGACAAGTATATCGTTTGTACCACCGAGAAAACGTTTGTACCGGTCTGTACTATCGAGCAATCGTTTGTACCCATTCGGAATGACGAGTACATCGTTTGTACCAACGAGAAAACGTTTGTACCCGTCTGTACTATCGAGCAATCGTTTGTTCCCACCTGTAATATCAAGCAATCGATTGTACCCCCTCGTACTGACGAGTATATCGTTTGTAACACCGAGAAAACGTTTGTACCCGTCTGTACTATAGAGCAGTCGTTTGTACCAGTTCGTATCGATAAGTATATCGTTTGTACCACCGAGAAATCGTTTGTACGCGTTTATACTATCGAGCAATCGTTTGTACCCGTTCGTATCGAGGAGTATATCGTTTGTACCACCGAGAAAACGTTTGTACCCGGCTGTACTATATCGAGCAATCGTTTGTGCCCATTCGTACTGACGAGTATATCGTTTGTACCGACGAGAAAACGTTTGTACCCGTTTGTACCACCGAGAAAACGTTTGTACCCGTCTGTACTATCGAGCAATCGTTTGTACCCGTCCGTATCGACGAGTATATCGTTTGTACCAACGAGAAAACGTTTGTACCCGTCTGTACTATCGAGCAATCGTTTGTACCCGTTCGTATCGACGAGTATATCGTTTGTACCACCGAGAATATGTTTGTGACCGTCTGTACTATAGAGCAATCGTTTGTACTCATTCGTATCGACAAGTATATCGTTTGTACCGCCGAGAAATGGTTTGTACCCGTCTGTACTATCGAGCAATCGTTTGTACCCGTTCGTATCGACAAGTATATCGTTTGTACCGCCGAGAAATCGTTTGTACCCGTCTGTACTATCGAGCAATCGTTTGTACCCGTTCGTATCGACGAGTATATCGTTTGTCCCATCGAGAAAACGTTTGTACCGGTCTGTACTATCGAGCAATCGTTTGTACCCATTCGTACTGACGAGTATATCGTTTGTACCAACGAGAAAACGTTTGTACCCGTCTGTACTACCGAGCAATCGATTGTACCCGTTCGTATCAACAAGTATATCGTTTGTACCATCGCGAAAACGTTTGTACCGGTCTGTACTATCGAGAAATCGTTTGTACCCATTCGTATTGACCAGTATATCGTTTGTACCAACGAGAAAACGTTTGTACCGGTCTGTACTATCGAGCAATCGTTTGTACCCATTCGTACTGACGAGTATATCGTTTGTACCAACGAGAAAACGTTTGTACCCGTCTGTACTATCCAGCAATCGTTTGTACCCGTTCGTATCGACAAGTATATCGTTTGTACCGTCGAGAAATCGTTTGTACCCGTCTGTACTATCGAGCAATCGTTTGTACCCATTCGTATCGACGATTATATCGTTTGTACCATCGAGAAAACGTTTGTACCGGTCTGTACTATCGAGCAATCGTTTGTACCCATTCGTACTGACAAGTATATCGTTTGTACCAACGAGAAAATGTTTGTACCGGTCTGTACTATCGAGCAATCGTTTGTCCCCATTCGTACTGACGAGTATATCGTTTGTACCAACGAGAAAACGTTTGTACCCGTCTGAACTACCGAGCAATCGATTGTACCCGTTCGTATCAACAAGTATATCGTTTGTACCATCGCGAAAACGTTTGTACCGGTCTGTACTATCGAGCAATCGTTTGTACCCATTCGTATTGACCAGTATATCGTTTGTACCAACGAGAAAACGTTTGTACCGGTCTGTACTATCGAGCAATCGTTTGTAGCCATTCGTACTGACGAGTATATCGTTTGTACCAACGAGAAAACGTTTGTATCCGTCTGTACTATCGAGCAATCGTTTGTACCCGTTCGTATCGACAAGTAAATCGTTTGTACCGTCGAGAAATCGTTTGTACCCGTCTGTACTATCGAGCAATCGTTTGTACCCGTTCGTATCGACGATTATATCGTTTGTACTATCGAGAAAACGTTTGTACCGGTCTGTACTATCGAGCAATCGTTTGTACCCATTCGTACTGACAAGTATATCGTTTGTACCAACGAGAAAATGTTTGTACCGGTCTGTACTATCGAGCAATCGTTTGTACCCATTCGTACTGATCAGTATATCGTTTGTACCAACGATAAAACGTTTGTACCCGTCTGTACTATCGAGCAATCGTTTGTACCCATTCGTATCGAGGAGTATATCGTTTGTACCACCGAGAAAACGTTTGTACCCGTCTGTACTATCGAGCAATCGTTTGTACTCGTTTGTATCGACGAGTATATCGTTTGTGCCATTGAGAAAACGTTTGTACCGGTCTGTACTATCGAGCAATCGTTTGTACCCATTCGTACTGATAAGTATATCGTTTGTACCAACGAGAAAATGTTTGTACCGGTCTGTACTATCGAGCAATCGTTTGTTCCCGTCTGTAATATCAAGCAATCGATTTTACCCCCTCGTACTGACGAGTATATCGTTTGTAACACCGAGAAAACGTTTGTACCCGTCTGTACTATAGAGCAATCGTTTGTACCAGTTCGTATCGATAAGTATATCGTTTGTACCCTTTCGTATCGAGGAGTATCTCGTTTGTACCACCGAGAAAACGTTTGTACCCGGCTGTACTATCGAGCAATCGTTTGTGCCCATTCGTACTGACGAGTATATCGTTTGTACCGACGAGAAAACGTTTGTACCCGTTTGTACCGCCGAGAAAACGTTTGTACCCGTCTGAACTATCGAGCAATCGTTTGTACTTATCTGTAATATCAAGCAATCGTCTGACCCCCTCGTACTGACGAGTATATCGTTTGTACCACCGAGAAAACGTTTGCACCCGTCTGTACTATCGAGCATTCGTTTGTACCAGTTCGTATCGACAAGTATATCGTTTGTACCGCCGAGAAATCATTTGTACCCGTCTGTACTATCGAGCAATCGATTGTACTCGTTTGTATCGAAGAGTATATCGTTTGTACCACCGGGAAAACGTTTGTACCTGTCTGTACTATCGAGGAATCGTTTGTACCCATTCGTAACGACGAGTATATCGTTTGTACCACCGAGTAATCCTGTACTCATCTGTACTATCGAGGAATCGTTTGTACCTATTTGTACTGACGAGTATATCGTTTGTACTACCGAGCAATCGTTTGTACCTATTGGTACCACCGAGAAATCGTTTGTACCTGTCAGTACCAATGAGTAATTCGTTTGTACCAGCGGGAAATCGTTTGTACCCTTACGTATGAACATGTATATCGTTTGGACCACCGAGCAATCATTTGTACCTGTTCGTACCGACAAGTATATCGTTTGAAGCAAGGAGTAATCGTTTCTACCCGTTCGTACCACCGAGCAATCGTTTGTACCCGTTCGTATCAACATGTATATCGTTTGTACCACCGAGTTATCATTTGTACCCGTCCGTACTAATGCGTAAATCGTTTGTACCGCCGAGTAATCGTTTGTACCCATTCGTATCGTCGAGCATATCGTTTGTACCGACGAATAATCATTTGTACCTCTTCGCACTGGCGAATATATTGTTTGTACCGGCGTGCGATCGCTTGTACCCGTTCGTACTGACGATTATATCGTTTGTACCACCGAGGCATCTTTTGTACCCGTTCGTTCCACCGAACAATCATTTGTACCTATTCGTAACATCGAGTAAATCGTTTGTACGGGCGATCAATCGTTTGCACCCGTTCCTACCGACGATTATGTCTCCATAACCCGCTATCAATCGTTTGTAGGCGTTCGTCCCACCGAGCAATCGCTCGTACCCATTTGTAACATCGAGTAAATCATTTGTACTGGCGATCAATCGTTTGTCCCCGTTCGTACCTGCGATTGTGTCTTTCGAACCCTTGATCAATCGTTTGTACCCGTTCGTACCATCGAGTAAATCGTTTCTACTCGCTCTTGCTGACTAGTATATTGTTTGTACCGGCGAGTATTTGTTTGTACGCCTGCGTACGGACAAGTATATCGTTTGTACACGTTACTACCGTTGACTTTTTTTCGAATTTATTTTCAGTTTTCAAAACTGTTTCGATTCCTTTTTTTGTTTAATTGTAATCGGCGCGTAATTGACGGTAACGCGGTTAATTTCGTTTGCACATTAAAGGAAACTAAATTACAGAGTGTAAATAAGACAAAAAACTCGGTCCCGACCTGGTACAAACGATATATTCGTGGATACGAACGGGTACATACAATTACTAGCCGGTATGAATAATATACTTTTCAGTACGAACGTACTCACAGGATTTACTCGTTCGTACAATCTCATACAAACGATTACTCAGTGGCACAAACAATTACTCGCCGGTATAAACGATATACTCGTCGATACGTTCGGCGAAAAATGATCCGAAAACGATTTCCGTCGGCCAATTTCGATTATTACCCTAAATGGACTAGGTATGTCTCAACTAGACTTTTGGTCGACATATCTATTCGGCAGCTTAAAAGTAGGATTGTAATACGCGATGGTACAAACGGACGCCATCGATCAGAAAGTCTCATCAGCAGAATTCAACGATTATTCCAAACGGCTACATCACGACATAAATACACTTTCGACTGATGTGTATAGTCGTCTTTTGGTATAAACGAAACGTTCAGGAGTATAATCGGGTAGTAATGAAGTAGATCCGGATGTAGGTAATGATGAATACTGATTTCATGGTGTTCACGTTGGATTGCGTCTACTATCACGAATAAAAGACTCGATAAAAGACGGAAAGTCTTTTATCGAGTATTTTTTTCAATCAATTGCGTCCAATTTCCGCTTCAATACAGGCTCCTTTATTTTCATGGTAATTCGTGATGGAACTATGAAATGATCTGTCGACACTAGTCTATACTGTGGTGGGCCTGAAGTTTCGGTTTTATTTATTTGCTCGACTTGTTATTTTTCCATAACTTCCTGCACATTTCAGATTTAGTTTCTCAAAAAATATCGATGTTTTTTATGAATTCGACCATTGGGATCCACTTTTATCGAGGGCTGAAAGTTTAAAAAAATCCTGTCCTGCGGGTTGAACATAATCGTTTCTTTTTTAAATTGGCGCGGTTTGTACTTTGGCCCGTAAGGAGCCCCTGAAAAAAAATACGAACCAACGTTGGTATTTTTTTGGGGGGCTCCTTTCTGCCAAGTTGTAAACCGTGCCATTAAAAAAAATGACTATGTTCAACCCGTAGGAGATAAGATTTTTTTGTACGTTTACCCCCCTATAAGGGTGGGTTCCAGATAATTAAAATCGTTGGTATTTTTTTCAGGGGCTCCTTCCGGACCAAGGAATAAATCGCGCAAATTACAAAATTATCATGTTTAACTCGCTGGAGATATGATTTTTTCGTTCTTGCACCCCCGTATAAGAGTGGGTTCCGGATAGTCAAAATCGTTGGTATTTTTTTGTGGCTCCTTCATGGCCAAGGTACAAGCCGCGCCAGTAAAACAATGATTATGTCCTACCCACGGGAGATAGGAACTTTGTAAGTATCCCCCTCCCTTCTAAGGGTGGGTTCAGGAGAATTAAAATCGTTGGTATTTTTCTCGGAGCTCTTTCCGGGCCAAGGTACAAACCGCGCCAATTAAAAAAGAAAAAATATGTGCAACCCGCGGGTGATAGGAGTTTTTTGTACATTCACCCGCCTATAGGGGTTATTTTTCAAGGGCGAATTACAATCGACACATTTTTTTTCGCGAGCTTCTTCGGGGCCAAGGTACAAATCGCGCGAATAAGAAAAATGATTGTGTTGAACCCGTATGCGATACGGTTTTTGTCAATTTTCACCCCATCCCACCCTTAAGGTTGGGTTCCGGAAAATTGAAATCGGTTGTATTTTTTTAGGGACTCCTTCCGGGCCACGGTACAAACCGCGCGATTTGAAAGAATTATTTTGGTCGACCCGTGGGAGATAGGATTTTCAACTTACACTCTTCGATAGGGGTGTGTCCTGGTTAAATTTATACGACGATATTTTTCAAGCAACTAGAGCAGCAAAATTATAGAGAACTAAAAAGTTCAGAAAGAAATCTACAGATATCACACAAAGTGCAACTATCTCATAGCATTGAAAATGTAATCAGACATTTCGGCTAATCAAAGACAGCTGACCATCCATCCATCCATCCATCCATCCATCCATCCATCCATCCATCCATCCATCCATCCATCCATCCATCCATCCATCCATCCATCCATCCATCCATCCATCCATCCATCCATCCATCCATCCATCCATCCATCCATCCATCCATCCATCCATCCATCCATCCATCCATCCATCCATCCATCCATCCATCCATCCATCCATCCATCCATCCATCCATCCATCCATCCATCCATCCATCCATCCATCCATCCATCCATCCATCCATCCATCCATCCATCCATCCATCCATCCATCCATCCATCCATCCATCCATCCATCCATCCATCCATCCATCCATCCATCCATCCATCCATCCATCCATCCATCCATCCATCCATCCATCCATCCATCCATCCATCCATCCATCCATCCATCCATCCATCCATCCATCCATCCATCCATCCATCCATCCATCCATCCATCCATCCATCCATCCATCCATCCATCCATCCATCCATCCATCCATCCATCCATCCATCCATCCATCCATCCATCCATCCATCCATCCATCCATCCATCCATCCATCCATCCATCCATCCATCCATCCATCCATCCATCCATCCATCCATCCATCCATCCATCCATCCATCCATCCATCCATCCATCCATCCATCCATCCATCCATCCATCCATCCATCCATCCATCCATCCATCCATCCATCCATCCATCCATCCATCCATCCATCCATCCATCCATCCATCCATCCATCCATCCATCCATCCATCCATCCATCCATCCATCCATCCATCCATCCATCCATCCATCCATCCATCCATCCATCCATCCATCCATCCATCCATCCATCCATCCATCCATCCATCCATCCATCCATCCATCCATCCATCCATCCATCCATCCATCCATCCATCCATCCATCCATCCATCCATCCATCCATCCATCCATCCATCCATCCATCCATCCATCCATCCATCCATCCATCCATCCATCCATCCATCCATCCATCCATCCATCCATCCATCCATCCATCCATCCATCCATCCATCCATCCATCCATCCATCCATCCATCCATCCATCCATCCATCCATCCATCCATCCATCCATCCATCCATCCATCCATCCATCCATCCATCCATCCATCCATCCATCCATCCATCCATCCATCCATCCATCCATCCATCCATCCATCCATCCATCCATCCATCCATCCATCCATCCATCCATCCATCCATCCATCCATCCATCCATCCATCCATCCATCCATCCATCCATCCATCCATCCATCCATCCATCCATCCATCCATCCATCCATCCATCCATCCATCCATCCATCCATCCATCCATCCATCCATCCATCCATCCATCCATCCATCCATCCATCCATCCATCCATCCATCCATCCATCCATCCATCCATCCATCCATCCATCCATCCATCCATCCATCCATCCATCCATCCATCCATCCATCCATCCATCCATCCATCCATCCATCCATCCATCCATCCATCCATCCATCCATCCATCCATCCATCCATCCATCCATCCATCCATCCATCCATCCATCCATCCATCCATCCATCCATCCATCCATCCATCCATCCATCCATCCATCCATCCATCCATCCATCCATCCATCCATCCATCCATCCATCCATCCATCCATCCATCCATCCATCCATCCATCCATCCATCCATCCATCCATCCATCCATCCATCCATCCATCCATCCATCCATCCATCCATCCATCCATCCATCCATCCATCCATCCATCCATCCATCCATCCATCCATCCATCCATCCATCCATCCATCCATCCATCCATCCATCCATCCATCCATCCATCCATCCATCCATCCATCCATCCATCCATCCATCCATCCATCCATCCATCCATCCATCCATCCATCCATCCATCCATCCATCCATCCATCCATCCATCCATCCATCCATCCATCCATCCATCCATCCATCCATCCATCCATCCATCCATCCATCCATCCATCTATCCATCACCCCCCCCCCCCCCCAACCACTGTACTACAACAAAGTGGCAGTGGAGTGGGGATAGCGTTAGTTTCATGTGACATCTTGCTAACTCTGACCTCTATACCCAACCAACCTCAACAAGCATATACATTTTTAAAAAATGCCTATACTAAAAGCGAAAGTTTCGTAACAACGATGCAAACTTTAGGCCCATACACTTCGAGAAAATGTTTCCGACCGTGTGCAGTTATAAATGTCGACTATGGTTGTGACTATAATGTGCGCTATATTCCTTCAAATTTTCGACGCCGGAGATACTCTGCTCAATTGTTGTTGACCACGTACATTTTATAATTCTTCAGGAATCGCGCATGAAAGTTTCGAATTGTTTTTTCACTTAACAGAGGTTTTCTTTGGGGGACGGTAATTCACCACTCCACTTAATTTTTGTTTCTTTAAATAACCAAAATCTACATTACGTTTGCGATAGTGAACATCTTATTTGTATCTTAAGACAACGCCAGAGATAAATAGACGGATTCGGTAATGGTATCTGGAGAGGTTTTTTAAAGAAGTAAAACGAATATATTTTTCGGATAGTTTCATCACTTTTAGCATATAAGTATCAAACAAGCGCTTAATTGACGCTAAGCTTTTGAGCATTTTGCAATTTATCTATATTTTATTTCTGCGGCATAACGGGTTGTAGTGGAGATCTGAAAAAATTCTTCTGCACGTGATAAGTATTCGAGATTTTCGAGAGGTACAGTTGGGCTCTCTGTTAGGCAGCGGTGGAATCTGCAGATTGTGCACCACATACGGTAGGTGCTTCTCACTACGCACAGTAGTCGATCGAGCTGCTGCAGGCAGGTCACTCGGCAACGAGACTTGGAGCAGAGGCGGCCAATATATCCATTATTCAGGAAAACAAATTTAACAATTAGCGCACATTAATATTTTCATCCATCTGCTTTTACCTGCACAAAGCTGAGTGGAATACTTGCAGCCCACGCACTGCATCTAATTTTCTTTCTTATCTCCATGGTACTAC
Organism: Ophion obscuratus; assembly: GCA_964007375.1. Classification (NCBI taxonomy): domain Eukaryota; kingdom Metazoa; phylum Arthropoda; class Insecta; order Hymenoptera; family Ichneumonidae; genus Ophion; species Ophion obscuratus. The sequence goes on from OZ023314.1 coordinate 56,699,640, forward strand.
ATCGAACACTGTCACATGGTACCATTTTATTCTAACGTCTTTTCATTTCTAATAATCGTAACTCTTTAGCCAAAAAAATAACTTCTTAACATATATAATGTAGCATACAATGTATTGTCGGCCGTTTTTTTTTGAATTTTGACAAGCCCGTAAACGCGATATTACGATGAAAACTAAAAATGTTTACCCTTCTTTTATAAGGCTTGATTGATGATATTAATCCGCAGATAACACTTATCTCTGACACGACGTATTGCTTTTTCCAAGATCATATACATTTTGTTTCCCTGGAACACATCCTTATAAAATGCCTGCACTGCCGATCTACACAGTTGAGGAGATCTTTGAAGCGGTCAAGGATCTGAATTTTTATCAGGTAGTTGAGAAAGACGAGTCTAAGCTGTATCCATTATCTGAACAAGTATGGGATGACGCACACGAAAAATTACCAAACATCAGTAAAAAGTACATTTATCTGTACATCTCCACTAAGCGGAACGGAATTCATGAAAAACTCGTAAAGCACCATAATCTTCCGGACAGCAATACTTCAAAAGCAGACCTAGAGGGTAGTTGCCATTCTAACTGGTCGATGACCGAGTCGGAAAAGATGCCATTCCCTCCTCTGCGGACGACTATATACGTGTCGAAAAACGAGTACCCGAAAATAAAATCTATGTTTTCGTACAATAAACACGACAGACCAACATTGACGCCTGGTTGGACGAGTATACTTTATGCTCTTTTGTGGCAAGATATTCATCTCCCATGCCCATTCGCGTTCAAATATGCAAACCTCAACGACAAGCCCGGGGAATTTTTTTTGACAATACGCGGTGAATGTCGAGAATACGGCAATATTATACACGTATACATACCAACGATCGAATTTTCAAGCACAGGGTTGGCGATAAACGTCTCCACTTTCGATACGAACGATGTTGTACATAAAAAAAAACGGTTTTTATCCGGTACTGAACGATCGGCCGTTGTCAAAGAGTTGCAGGCAGACAGTACATACACCTGGCGAAGGAAGCGTGCAAACGAAACTATGCAGTTCGGTGACAGGGAGCCTGCACATCTGTATTCAGATCACGTCCTGAGAAAAGCGAAACAACTCGGAAATGATGCACAATTGGGTCTTGCTAACGTGTCCGATCCGATCGAATCTGTGCTTAACTTGAAATATGAGGCTGAATTTGCTGGCTTCATAAAAGAATTAGCAATTGACAAGTTCTATGTATTTTACTGGAGTCCTGAACAGATATATTTGTATAAGGAGAGTGCCAAATGTAATAACAACGACGTTGGCGCTCTATCACTTGACGCAACGGGATCTCTGATAAGCCGAATAAAAAAACCAGATGGATCCAGCAGCCCTATATTTCTGTACCAAGCAGTTGTTCCATTCCACGGTAAGATTCTACCTGTGTGTCAAATGGTTTCGGAAAAACATGACGCCAACATAATGACCTATTGGTTGCGAGAGTGGCTGCGCTGCGGTGTACCGCATCCCACAGAAGTGGTAACGGATTATTCATTGGCATTACTAAATGCAGTTTGCTTAGCTTTTAACAACAGTTCGCTGAGCTACTACGTCGATAGCTGCATCCAAACGCTTCAGTCACCTGATGAAACTGCACAACCACTTTGCATCATACGCATCGACATCGCACATATGATAAAATTAGTGTGCCGGTGGAAGTGTTTCCAGGGCAAGCATTTCAGTGTGAAGGATTTTTTCGTAAGATGCATTGGAATTTTAACGAAATGTGCTGATATAAATAGTTTTCGGGCCGTATTCAGCGATGTACTAATAGTTGCTTTGACGGAGACAGAGTCCATCAATGGCAATGACCGGAACGGCAGTTTTACAGCACAAACACGCCTCGTGAGAGCCATTAAAAGCGATGCTCATTGTTATCAATACGAGACTGATTTTACTGAGCCTGAAGATGTCGACAGCAATGAGAATAGATTCGACGATTGCAACACCGCGTCAAAATTCATTCAAGATCTTGTTGCTGAATGTGAATCCCTTCTAATCAATGGAGAGCGACCAAATCCGTACCACTGTCCTGAGTTTGCAATCAGTTTCATTAGAATAGCGAAACATTTCCCTCTCTGGACAGCTGTTATGTCGCAAGATAAATCGTCAGTAGCTACATCATCGTATAGTGAGGAGTATTTTCGAGAGATCAAACAGCTAGTTTTTAAAGGAAAAAGAGCTATGCGGGCGGATAAATTTTTGGTAGTACATATGCGATCACTCGCAGGGGCGACGAAAATTCTGCACGCTTTACATCAAGATAGAGGTGATAGATTTCAGACTCGACGCAAGATAAGGAAGCTCGACGACGTCACGATCGACGATGAAGAATTCACGGAAGACGATAAAGTGGGTTCACAAAATGACGAGCAATTCGCAAAGCATGCCGAGGAAGTCACCGAGGACAACTACGAGGACGAAATCACGGGGACCGAAGCCGAAGCGACGAGAGAAGATACGGAGATTCGTATGAAGAAATCGGTTGGGACCGAGGGAGACGCAAAAGACAGTCACGATCCTATGGTCGATATAAAAACATTGGAGGCTCTCGAAATAGTACACACGGATTTTGAAGATGCGAGTTCCGAGCTCGCAGGAACTAAAAGTTTCGAAGAATCGGGCCGAGCATCATCATCACAACGAACCGTGAAAACGATGGTGACATCAGAAGTCAAAGACGACTGTAACGACACGACAAATTCTAAAAATAGCGATGGCCCAAATACGTATCTCAATGAGATTGAAACGTGGAAGGGAATGAATCAGGACCCAAAAAAACGTGGAAAATTTTTACGTCCATGCCCCGACATTCAACATCAACATAATCGACCAAAATGTATAACTTACACTGTACCGTTATTAAAAAACGGATCGCTCCTCGGACCCGTTACAGTGAAAAATAGAAACATCATGGTTCGTAACACATGTCCAATCGACTCAGTTTCGCAATCGATACTAGTCGCATATCGAGACTGGGCAAGTTATCAAGATCACGTCAGATGTACGCGAAATACTTTCTTCGACTTTGTGAAACTGCTAGATACGTTGGGCTGCACGAAAAAGATTTATAAGGAGAGGGCGCTTATTGTGATGGACATGAAAAAAATCGATGGTGGGGTCCTCAACTGCATGATGAATATAAGCAACCTTATAAAGAATTATCTATTGGCAGATCAGGCATCGTACACCATACATCACAAATGTAAGTCCTGCGAGCATAAATATGATGAGCAATCTGTCGTCGTCGAAATCGATGTAAAGCCGTTCTATACTCATGGTGTGAACATTCTGCAGCAAGCCCTAAAACATCGTCTAGAAAGGAAGAATCAGTGCACTATTTGTCGATCAAGTGCCGTCGCTTCAACGATTACAACCGGTAACCTCATTATTGTCGACATCGAGTGCCTACAATGGACTCAGCTTGCGGCGAATCTCGGGCATCCAGATTGGTCAGGAACGTTGACGATAGGTCAAATGCCGGAAAAAATTGAAGTCGGAGACGTGACTTACACTATATTGTCCATAATAGAATACGTTGGTAACTCAGAGTCGACTCGACACAACGATGTACCAATGGGACATTATATTGCTCATGTGCGTCGTATCACAGGTCGATGGGAAGTTCACAATGATCTTCTAAGTGATAACAAGCCATTGCTGGCCACGTCTCGGATGATACTCGATAAGAAAAAATTAGCTCTCGTTATGTACGTAAAAACGATATAAATAAGAAACGGTTCCACGAGCACTACGCCTAGTTCTTCTATCAGAAGCAAAATAGGTACACTTACAGAAAAAAACAGAGACTTGAAAACTAAGAGAAAAACTGTTTTTCATCCTTGAAAAAAAAATATTATGAAAACCAAACAAGAAAGAAACTATAGATATTCAAGAAAAATATAAAAAACAAAAACAAAAACAAAAAAAAACAAAAAAAACAAAAACAAAAAAAAATGTTTAAATAAAATAAAAAAAGAACAAGTTTTTTAATTGCATTCAGAAACATGACTTAAATGTAGTTCAATAACAAATAGTGTTAATATTGTCCATGATAGGATACATTGATAAATCAAAATCGACTCGTCACTACGATGTACAGTCGGAAGTATTAACAAAAGATTATGTCGCTCACGTGCATCCTATAACAAGTCCGTGGGAACGTCTTGGATTATATTCGATAAGATAAAGTAAGCTGTTGTATAACGCTAAAAAATATATGAATAAAACGGTTTCACCAGCACTGTGCCTAATTCTTCAATTAGAAGAAAAATAACTAACCATACGGAACCAAAATAGAGAACTACAGATATTCAGGAAAATATAAAAAATAGAACAAAAAAGAAAAAAAAAAGAAAAAAACGAAAAAAAAACTTTTTTTAAATACAAAAAAAATACAAAAGAAAATACAAAAAAATACAAAAAAATAAAAAAAAACCTCTACAATTACTACAACCTTGACGACTGGTGTAGGGGCTTAAGTTCAAATATATCGAGCGAACCAATGTAGTATATAAAAATAAAAATGTTGACCATGATAGATATTTTATCGACTGTCTGAATCCAAAGAAAAGAAAAACTCTCAGCTGTACAAACACGTACAAGCGGCCAGAAAGCGAGTCCCGGTTGCATTCCGATAAGTGTCGTAACTTGTCCATTTAGAGAGATAATCGGAATCTGATAAACGTACTCTCTTTCTGATGGTTTTTACCCGCCCATAGCGCTCGGTAATTCGATTGTCAATCCAGGCTGTCGACTGACATCAATCTAATCGAAAACATCATTGAGAGTCTCGTTACATTTTAACCCGCTTATTTGGAGTCATAATCGAGACCTGCAAACAGGGATCGCATGTAGCAAAATTTAAAGATTCCGTGACGACACTAAAAAATTGAGCTCTCCATGTGGTAGGGAAGTAGAAATGATTGCTTGGTGGTACAAACGACATACTCGTCAGTATGGACCGAAAGCCATGATTAAACGCTGGTACAAATAATTTACTCGTTGGTACAAACGGGTACAAACGATTGCTCGGTGACAGAGCCCCGAACAAACGATTTCTCGGCGGTACAAACGGTCTGCTCGTCAGTACGAATGGGTACAAACGTTTCCTCAGTGGTACAAACGATATACCTGTCAGTACGAATGGGTACAAACGATGCTCGATAGTACAGACGGGTACAAACGTTATCTCGGTGATACAAACGATATACTCGTCGATAGAAACGGGTACAAACGATTGCTCGATAGTACAGACGAGTACAAGCGTTTTCTCGGTGGTACAAACGATATACTCGTCGATACGAACGGGTACAAACGATTGCTCGACACTACAAATAGGTATAAACCTTTTCTCGGTGGTACAAACGACATACATGTCGATACGAAATGGTACAAACGATTGCTCGATAGTACAGACGGGTAGAAACGTTTTCTCGTCGGTACAAACGATATACTCGTCAGTACGAATGGGTACAAGCGATTGCTCGATAGTACAGACGGGTACAAACGATTTCTCGGTGGTACAAACGATATACACGTCGATACGAATTGGTACAAACGATTGCTCGATAGTACAGACGTGTATAAAAACGTTTTCTTGTAGGTACAAACGATATACTGGTCAGTACGAATGGGTACAAATGATTGCTCGATAGTACAGACGGGTACAAACGTTTTCTCGGTGGTACAAACGATATACTTGTCGATACGAACGGGTACAAACGATTGCTCGATAGTACAGACGAGTACAAGCGTTTTCTCGGTGGTACAAACGATATACTCGTCGATACGAACGGGTACAAACGATTGCTCGATACTACAAATAGGTATAAACCTTTTCTCGGTGGTACAAACGACATACATGTCGATACGAAATGGTACAAACGATTGCTCGATAGTACAGACGGGTAGAAACGTTTTCTCGTCGGTACAAACGATATACTCGTCAGTACGAATGGGTACAAGCGATTGCTCGATAGTACAGACGGGTACAAACGTTTTCTCGGTGGTACAAACGATATACTCGTCAATACGAACGGGTACAAACGATTGCTCGATAGTACAGACCGGTACAAACGTTTTCTCGTTGGTACAAACGATATACTGGTCAGTACGAATGGGTACAAACGATTGCTCGATAGTACAGACTGGTACAAACGTTTTCTCGATGGTACAAACGATATACTTGTCGATACGACCGGGTACAAACGATGGCTCGATAGTACAGACGAGTACAAACGTTTTCTCGGTGGTACAAACGATATACTCGTCGATAGAAACGGGTACAAACGATTGCTCGATAGTACAATCAGGTGCAAACGATTTCTCGGTGGTAAAACGATATACATGTCGATACGAAATGGTACAAACGATTGCTCGATAGTACAGACGGGTACAAACGTTTTTTCGTCGGTACAAACGATATACTCGTGAGTACGAATGGGTACAAACGATTGCTCGATAGTACAGACGGGTACAAACGTTTTCTCGTCGGTACAAACGATATACTCGTCAGTACGAATGGGTACAAACGATTGCTCGATAGTACAGACGGGTACAAACGTTTTCTCGGTGGTACAAACGATATACTCCTCGATACGAATGGGTACAAACGAATGCTCGATAGTACAGACGGGTACAAACGTTTTCTCGTTTTTACAAACGATATACTCGTCAGTACGAATGGGTAAAAACGATTGCTCGATAGTACAGACCGTTACAAACGTTTTCTCGGTGGTACAAACGATATACTCGTCAGTACGAATGGGTACAAACGATTGCTCGATAGTACCGACGGGTACAAACGATTCCTCGGGGGTACAAACGATATACTCGTCAGTACGAATGGGTACAAACGATTAATCGCCGGTACGAACGGGTACAAACGATTTTTCGGTGGTACAAACGGTATACTCGTCGATACGAACGGGTACAAACGATTGCTCGATAGTACAATCGGGTACAAACGTTTTCTCGGTGGTACAAACGATATACTCGTCAGTACGAGGAAGTACAAACGATTGCTTGATACTAAAGAAGGGTCAAACGATTGCTCGGTAGAACAGACGGGTACAGACGTTTTCTCGGTGGTACAAACGATATACTCGTCGATACAAATGGGTACAAACGATTGCTCGATAGTACAGACGGGTACAAACGTTTTCTCGGTGGCACAAACGATATACTCGTCGATTCGAACGGGTACAAACGATTGCTCGATCGTACAGACGGGTACTAACGTTTTCTCGGTGGTACAAACGATATACTCGTCGATACGAACGGGTACAAACGATTGCTCGATAGGATAGACGGGTAAAAACGATTTCTCGGCGGTACAAACGATATACTTGTCGACGCGAACGAGTACAAACGATTGCTCGATAGTACAGACGGGTACAAACGTTTTCTCGTCGGTACGAACGATATAATCGTCAGTACGAATGGGTACAAACGATTGCTCGATAGTACAGACCGGTACAGACGTTTTCTCGATGGTACAGACGATATACTTGTCGATACGAACAGGTACAAACGATTGCTCGATAGTACAGACGGGTACAAACGATTGATCGATAGTTCAGACGGGTACAAACGTTTTTTCGGTGGTACAAACGGAATACTCGCCAATACGGACCGGTACAAACGATTGCTCGATAGTACAAACGTTATACTCGTCGATACCAACGGGTACAAACGATTGCTCGATAGTACAGACGGGTACAAACGATTTCTCGGTGGTACAAACGATATACTTCTCAGTACGAATGGGTACAAACGATTCCTCGATAGTACAGACGGGTACAAACGATTTCTCGGTGGTACAAACGATATACTCGTCGATAAAAACTGGTACAAACGATTGCTGACGGGTACAAACGATTGCTCGATAGTACAGACGGTCACAAACGTTTTCTCGGTGGTACAAACGATATACTCGTCGATACGAACGGGTACAAATGATTGCTCGATAGTACGGACGGGTACAAACGTTTTCTCGTTGGTACAATCGATATACTCGTCGATACGGACGGGTACAAACGATTGCTCGATAGTACAGACGGGTACAAACGTTTTCTCGGTGGTACAAACGATATACATGTCGATACGAAATGGTACAAACGATTGCTCGATAGTACAGACAGGTACAAACGATTTCTCGGCGGTACAAACGATATACTTGTCGATACGAACGGGTACAAACGATTGCTCGATAGTACAGACGGGTACAAACGTTTCCTCGGTGGTACAAACGATATACTCGTCAGTACGAATGGGTACAAACGATTGCTCGATAGTACAGACCGGTACAAACGTTTTCTCGATGGCACAAACGATATACTCGTCGATACGAACGGGTACAATCGATTGCTCGATAGTACAGACGGGTACAAACTTTTCTCGGTGGTACAAACGATATACTCGTCGATACGAATAGGTACAATTATTGCTCGATAGTACAGACGGGTACAAACGTTTTCTCGTTGGAACAAACGATAGACTGGTCAGTACGAATGGGTACAAACGATTGCTCGATAGTACAGACGGGTACAAACGTTTTCTCGTTGGTACAAACGATATACTTGTCAGTACGAATGGGTACAAACGATTGCTCGATAGTACAGACCAGTACAAACATTTTCTCGTTGGTACAAACGATATACTTGTCAGTACGAATGGGTACAAATGATTGCTCGATAGTACAGACCGGTACAAACGTTTTCTCGATGGTACAAAAGATATACTCGTCGATACGAACGGGTACAAACGATTGCTCGATAGTACAGACGGGTACAAACGTTTTCTCGTTGGTACAAACGATATACTCGTCAGTACGAATGGGTACAAACGATTGCTCGATAGTACAGACGGGTACAAACGTTTTCTCGTTGGTACAAACGATATACTGGTCAGTACGAATGGGTACAAACGATTGCTCGATAGTACAGACGGGTACAAACGTTTTCTCGTTGGTACAAACGATATACTCGTCAGTACGAATGATTACAAACGATTGCTCGATAGTACAGACCGGTACAAACGTTTTCTCGGTGGTACAAACGATATACTCGTTGATACGAACGGGTACAAACGATTGCTCGATAGTACAAACAGGTACAAACGATTTCTCGGTGGTACAAACCATATACATGTCGATACGAAATGGTACAAACGATTACTCGATAGTACAGACGGGTACAAACGTTTTCTCGTTGGTACAAACGATATACTGGTCAGTACGAATGGGTACATACGATTGCTCGATAGTACAGACGGGTACAAACGTTTTCTCGTTGGCACAAACGATATACTCGTCAGTACGAATGGGTACAAACGATTGCTCGATAGTACAGAGCGGTATAAACATTTTCTCGTTGGTACAAACGATATACTTGTCAGTACGAATGGGTACAAACGATTGCTCGATAGTACAGACCGGTACAAACGTTTTCTCGATGGTACAAACGATATACTCGTCGATACGAACGGGTACAAACGATTGCTCGATAGTACAGACAGGTACAAATGATTTCTCGGCGGTACAAACGATATACTTGTCGATACGAACGGGTACAAACGATTGCTCGATAGTACAGACGGGTACAAATGTTTTCTCGGTGGTACAAACGATATACTCGTCAGTACGCATGGGTACAAACGATTGCTCGATAGTACAGACCGGTACAAACGTTTTCTCGATGGCACAAACGATATACTCGTCGATACGAACGGGTACAATCGATTGCTCGATAGTACAGACGGATACAAACATTTTCTCGTTGGTACAAACGATATACTCGTCAGTACGAATGAGTACAAACGATTGCTCGATAGTACAGACCGGTACAAACGTTTTCTCGTTGGTACAAACGATATACTCGTCGATACGAACGGGTACAAACGATTGCTCGATAGTACAGACAGGTACAAATGATTTCTCGGCGGTACAAACGATATACTTGTCGATAAGAACGGGTGCAAACGATTGCTCGATAGTACAGACGGGTACAAACGTTTTCTCGTTGGTACAAACGATATACTCGTCAGTACGAATGGGTACAAACGATTGCTCGATAGTACAGACGGGTACAAACGTTTTCTCGTTGGTACAAACGATATACTGGTCAGTACGAATGGGTACAAACGATTGCTCGATAGTACAGACGGGTACAAACGTTTTCTCGTTGGTACAAACGATATACTCGTCAGTACGAACGAGTACAAACGATTGCTCGATAGTACAGACCGCTACAAACGTTTTCTCGGTGGAACAAACGATATACTCGTTGATACGAACGGGTACAAACGATTGCTCGATAGTACAAACAGGTACAAACGATTTCTCGGTGGTACAAACCATATACATGTCGATACGAAATGGTACAAACGATTACTCGATAGTACAGACGGGTACAAACGTTTTCTCGTTGGTACAAACGATATACTGGTCAGTACGAATGGGTACATACGATTGCTCGATAGTACAGACGGGTACAAACGATTTCTCGTTGGCACAAACGATATACTCGTCAGTACGAATGGGTACAAACGATTGCTCGATAGTACAGAGCGGTACATTTTCTCGTTGGTACAAACGATATACTTGTCAGTACGAATGGGTACAAACGATTGCTCGATAGTACAGACCGGTACAAACGTTTTCTCGATGGTACAAACGATATACTCGTCGATACGAACGGGTACAAACGATTGCTCGATAGTACAGACAGGTACAAATGATTTCTCGGCGGTACAAACGATATACTTGTCGATACGAACGGGTACAAACGATTGCTCGATAGTACAGACGGGTACAAACGTTTTCTCGGTGGTACAAACGATATACTCGTCAGTACGCATGGGTACAAACGATTGCTCGATAGTACAGACCGGTACAAACGTTTTCTCGATGGCACAAACGATATACTCGTCGATACGAACGGGTACAATCGATTGCTCGATAGTACAGACGGATACAAACGTTTTCTCGTTGGTACAAACGATATACTCGTCAGTACGAATGAGTAAAAACGATTGCTCGATAGTACAGACCGGAACAAACGTTTTCTCGTTGGTACAAACGATATACTCGTCGATACGAACGGGTACAAACGATTGCTCGATAGTACAGACAGGTACAAATGATTTCTCGGCGGTACAAACGATATACTTGTCGATACGAACGGGTACAAACGATTGCTCGATAGTACAGACGGGTACAAACGTTTTCTCGTTGGTACAAACGATATACTCGTCAGTACGAATGGGTACAAACGATTGCTCGATAGTACAGACGGGTACAAACGTTTTCTCGTTGGTACAAACGATATACTGGTCAGTACGAATGGGTACAAACGATTGCTCGATAGTACAGATGGGTACAAACGTTTTCTCGATGGTACAAACGATATACTCGTCAGTACGAATGAGTACAAACGATTGCTCGATAGTACAGACCGGTACAAACGTTTTCTCGGTGGTACAAACGATATACTCGTTGATACGAACGGGTACAAACGATTGCTCGATAGTACAAACAGGTACAAACGATTTCTCGGTGGTACAAACCATATACATGTCGATACGAAATGGTACAAACGATTACTCGATAGTACAGACGGGTACAAACGTTTTCTCGTTGGTACAAACGATATACTCGTCAGTACGAATGGGTACAAACGATTGCTCGATAGTACAGAGCGGTACAAACATTTTCTCGTTGGTACAAACGATATACTTGTCAGTACGAATGGGTACAAACGATTGCTCGATAGTACAGACCGGTACAAACGTTTTCTCGATGGTACAAACGATATACTCGTCGATACGAACGGGTACAAACGATTGCTCGATAGTACAGACAGGTACAAATGATTTCTCGGCGGTACAAACGATATACTTGTCGATACGAACGGGTACAAACGATTGCTCGATAGTACAGACGGGTACAAACGTTTTCTCGGCGGTACAAACGATATACTCGTCAGTACGCATGGGTACAAACGATTGCTCGATAGTACAGACCGGTACAAACGTTTTCTCGATGGCACAAACGATATACTCGTCGATACAAACGGGTACGATCGATTGCTCGATAGTACAGACGGGTACAAACGTTTTCTCGGTGGTACAAACGATATACTCGTCGATACGAATGGGTACAAACGATTGCTCGATAGTACAGACGGGTACAAACGTTTTCTCGTTGGTACAAACGATATACTGGTCAGTACGAATGGGTACAAACGATTGCTCGATAGTACAGACGGGTACAAACGTTTTCTCGTTGGTACAAACGATATACTCGTCAGTACGAATGATTACAAAGGATTGCTCGATAGTACAGACCGGTACAAACGTTTTCTCGGTGGTACAAACGATATACTCGTTGATACGAACGGGTACAAACGATTGCTCGATAGTACAAACAGGTACAAACGATTTCTCGGTGGTACAAACCATATACATGTCGATACGAAATGGTACAAACGATTACTCGATAGTACAGACGGGTACAAACGTTTTCTCGTTGGTACAAACGATATACTGGTCAGTACGAATGGGTACATACGATTGCTCGATAGTACAGACGGGTACAAACGTTTTCTCGTTGGCACAAACGATATACTCGTCAGTACGAATGGGTACAAACGATTGCTCGATAGTACAGAGCGGTACAAACATTTTCTCGTTGGTACAAACGATATACTTGTCAGTACGAATGGGTACAAACGATTGCTCGATAGTACAGACCGGTACAAACGTTTTCTCGATGGTACAAACGATATACTCGTCGATACGAACGGGTACAAACGATTGCTCGATAGTACAGACAGGTACAAATGATTTCTCGGCAGTACAAACGATATACTTGTCGATACGAACGGGTACAAACGATTGCTCGATAGTACAGACGGGTACAAATGTTTTCTCGGTGGTACAAACGATATACTCGTCAGTACGCATGGGTACAAACGATTGCTCGATAGTACAGACCGGTACAAACGTTTTCTCGATGGCACAAACGATATACTCGTCGATACGAACGGGTACAATCGATTGCTCGATAGTACAGACGGATACAAACGTTTTCTCGTTGGTACAAACGATATACTCGTCAGTACGAATGAGTACAAACGATTGCTCGATAGTACAGACCGGTACAAACGTTTTCTCGTTGGTACAAACGATATACTCGTCGATACGAACGGGTACAAACGATTGCTCGATAGTACAGACAGGTACAAATGATTTCTCGGCGGTACAAACGATATACTTGTCGATACGAACGGGTACAAACGATTGCTCGATAGTACAGACGGGTACAAACGTTTTCTCGTTGGTACAAACGATATACTCGTCAGTACGAATGGGTACAAACGATTGCTCGATAGTACAGACGGGTACAAACGTTTTCTCGTTGGTACAAACGATATACTGGTCAGTACGAATGGGTACAAACGATTGCTCGATAGTACAGATGGGTACAAACGTTTTCTCGTTGGTACAAACGATATACTCGTCAGTACGAATGAGTACAAACGATTGCTCGATAGTACAGACCGGTACAAACGTTTTCTCGGTGGTACAAACGATATACTCGTTGATACGAACGGGTACAAACGATTGCTCGATAGTACAAACAGGTACAAACGATTTCTCGGTGGTACAAACCATATACATGTCGATACGAAATGGTACAAACGATTACTCGATAGTACAGACGGGTACAAACGTTTTCTCGTTGGTACAAACGATATACTCGTCAGTACGAATGGGTACAAACGATTGCTCGATAGTACAGAGCGGTACAAACATTTTCTCGTTGGTACAAACGATATACTTGTCAGTACGAATGGGTACAAACGATTGCTCGATAGTACAGACCGGTACAAACGTTTTCTCGATGGTACAAACGATATACTCGTCGATACGAACGGGTACAAACGATTGCTCGATAGTACAGACAGGTACAAATGATTTCTCGGCGGTACAAACGATATACTTGTCGATACGAACGGGTACAAACGATTGCTCGATAGTACAGACGGGTACAAACGTTTTCTCGGTGGTACAAACGATATACTCGTCAGTACGCATGGGTACAAACGATTGCTCGATAGTACAGACCGGTACAAACGTTTTCTCGATGGCACAAACGATATACTCGTCGATACGAACGGGTACGATCGATTGCTCGATAGTACAGACGGGTACAAACGTTTTCTCGGTGGTACAAACGATATACTCGTCGATACGAATGGGTACAAACGATTGCTCGATAGTACAGACGGGTACAAACGTTTTCTCGTTGGTACAAACGATATACTCGTCAGTACGTATGGGTACAAACGATTGCTCGATAGTACAGACCATTACAAACATTTTCTCGTTGGTACAAACGATATACTTGTCAGTACGAATGGGTACAAACGATTGCTCGATAGTACAGACCGGTACAAACGTTTTCTCGATGGTACAAAGGATATACTCGTCGATACGAATGGGTACAAACGATTGCTCGATAGTACAGACGGGTACAAACGTTTTCTCGTTGGTACAAACGATATACTCGTCAGTACGAATGGGTACAAACGATTGCTCGATAGTACAGACGGGTACAAACGATTGCTCGATAGTACAGACCGGTACAAACATTTTCTCGGTAGTACAAACGATATACTTGTCAGTACGAATGGGTACAAACGATTGCTCGATAGTATAGACGGGTACAAACGTTTTCTCGGTGGTACGAACGACATTCTCCTCGATACGAATGGGTACAAACGATTGCTCGATAGTACAGATAGATGGGTACAAACGTTTCCTCGTTGGTACAAACGATATACTGGTCAGTACGAATGGGTACGAACGATTGCTCGATAGTACAGACGGGTACAAACGTTTTCTCGTTGGTACAAACGATATACTCGTCAGTACGAATGAGTACAAACGATTGCTCGATAGTACAGACCGGTATAAACGTTTTCTCGTTGGTACAAACGATATACTCCTCGATACGAATGGGTACAAACGAATGCTCGATAGTACAGACGGGTACAAACGTTTTCTCGTTAGTACAAACGCTATACTCGTCAGTACGAGGGGGTGAAAACGATTGCTTGATATTACAGACAGGTACAAACGATTTCTCGATAGTACAGACGGGTACAAACGTTTTCTCGTCGGTACAAACGATATACTCGTCAGTACGAATGGGTACAAACGATTGCTCGATAGGACAGACGGGTACACACGTTTTCTTGGTGGTACAAACGATATACTCCTCGATACGAATGGGTACAAACGATTGCTCGATAGTACAGACGGGTACAAACGTTTTCTCGTTGGTACAAACGACATACTGGTCAGTACGAATGTGTACATACGATTGCTCGATAGTACAGACGGGTACAAACGTTTTCTCGTTGGTACAAACGATATACTCGTCGATACGAACGGGTACAAACGGTTGCTCGATAGAACAAACAGGTACAAACGATTTCTTGGTGGTACAAACGATATACTCGTCAGTACGAATGGGTACAAACGATTGCTCGATAGTACAGACCGGTACAAACGTTTTCTCGATGGTACAAACGATATACTCGTCGATACGAACGGGTACAAACGATTGCTCGATAGTACAGACGGGTACAAACGATTTCTCGGCGGTACAAACGATATACTTGTCGATACGAACGGGTACAAACGATTGCTCGATAGTACAGACGGGTACAAATGTTTTCTCGGTGGTACAAACGATATACTTGTCAGTACGAATGGGTACAAACGATTGCTCGATAGTAGAGACGGGTACAAACGTTTTCTCGTCGGTACAAACGATATACTCGTCAGTACGAATGGGTACAAACGATTGCTCGATAGTACAGACGGGTACAAACGTTTTCTCGGTGGTACAAACGATATACTCCTCGATACAAATGGGTACAAACGATTGCTCGATAGTACAGACGGGTACAAACGTTCTCTCGTTGGTACAAACGATATACTGGTCAGTACGAATGGGTACAAACGATTGCTCGATAGTACAGACGGGTACACACGTTTTCTCGTTGGTACAAACGATATACTCGTCAGTACGAATGGGTACAAACGATTGCTCGATAGTACAGACCGGTATAAACATTTTCTCGTTGGTACAAACGATATACTTGTCAGTACGAACGGGTACAAACGATTGCTCGATACTACAGACCGGTACCAACGTTTTCTCGATGGTGCAAACGATCTACTCGTCGATATGAACGGGTACAAACGATTGCTCGATAGTACAGACGGGTACAAACGATTTCTCGGCGGTACAAACGATATACTTGTCGATACAAACGGGTATAAACGATTGCTCGATGGTACAGACGGGTACAAACGTTTTCTCGTCGGTACAAACGATATACTCGTCATTACGAATGGGTACAAACGATTGCTCGATAGTACAGACGGGTACAAACGTTTTCTTGTTGGTACAAACGATATACTCGTCAGTACGAATGGGTACAAACGATTGCTCGATAGTACAGACGGGTACAAACGTTTTCTTGGTGGTACAAACGACATACTCCTCGACACGAATGGGTACAAACGATTGCTCGATAAGACAGACGGGTACAAACGTTTTCCCGTTGGTACAAACGACATACTGGTCAGTACGAATGGGTACAATCGATTGCTCGATAGTACAGACGAGTACAAACGATTTCTCGCCGGTACAAACGATATACTTGTCGATACGAACGGGTACAAACGATTGCTCGATAGTACAGACGGGTACAAACGTTTTCTCGGTGGTACAAACGATATACTCGTCAGTACGAATGGGTACAAACGATTGCTCGATAGTACAGACCGGTACAAACGTTTTCTCGATGGTACAGACGATATACTCGTCGATACGAATGGGTACAAACGATTGCTCGATAGTACAGACGGGTACAAACGTTTTCTCGTCGGTACAAACGATATACTCGTCAGTACGAATGGGTACAAACGATTGCTCGATAGTACAGACGGGTACAAACGTTTTCTCGGTGGTACAAACGATATACTCCTCGATACAAATGGGTACAAACGATTGCTCGATAGTACAGACGGGTACAAACGTTCTCTCGTTGGTACAAACGATATACTGGTCAGTACGAATGGGTACAAACGATTGCTCGATAGTACAGACGGGTACACACGTTTTCTCGTTGGTACAAACGATATACTCGTCAGTACGAATGGGTACAAACGATTGCTCGATAGTACAGACCGGTATAAACATTTTCTCGTTGGTACAAACGATATACTTGTCAGTACGAACGGGTACAAACGATTGCTCGATACTACAGACCGGTACCAACGTTTTCTCGATGGTGCAAACGATCTACTCGACGATATGAACGGGTACAAACGATTGCTCGATAGTACAGACGGGTACAAACGATTTCTCGGCGGTACAAACGATATACTTGTCGATACAAACGGGTATAAACGATTGCTCGATGGTACAGACGGGTACAAACGTTTTCTCGTCGGTACAAACGATATACTCGTCATTACGAATGGGTACAAACGATTGCTCGATAGTACAGACGGGTACAAACGTTTTCTCGGTGGTACAAACGATATACTCCTCGATACGAATGGGTACAAACGATTGCTCGATAGTACAGACGGGTACAAACGTTTTCTCGGTGGTACAAACGATATACTCGTCAGTACGAATGGGTACAAACGATTGCTCGATAGTACAGACGGGTACAAACGATTTCTCGGCAGTACAAGCGATATACTTGTCGATACGAAATGGTACGAACGAATGCTCGATAGTACAGACGGGTACAAACGTTTTCTCGGTGGTACAAACGATATAACTTTCAGTACGAGGGGGTCAAACGATTGCTTGATATTACAGACGGGTACAAATGATTGCTCGATAGTTCAGACGTGTACGAACGTTTTCTCGTTGGTACAAACGATATACTCGTCAGTACGAATGGGTACAAACGATTGCTCGGTAGTACAGACGGGTACAAACGATTTCTCGTCGGTACAAACGATATACTCGTCAGTACGAATGGGTACAAACGATTGCTCGATAGTACAGACGGGTACAAACGTGTTCTCGGTGGTACAAACGATATACTCCTCGATACGAATGGGTACAATTGATTGCTCGATAGTACAGACGGGTACAAACGTTTTCTCGTTGGTACAAAGGATATACTCGTCAGTACGAATGGGTACAAACGATTGCTCGATAGTACAGACCGGTACAAACGTTTTCTCGATGGTACAAACGATATACTCGTCGATACGAACGGGTACAAACGATTGCTCGATAGTACAGACGGGTACAAACGATTTCTCGGCGGTACAAACGATATACTTGTTGATACGAACGGGTACAAACGATTGCTCGATAGTATAGACGGGTACAAACGTTTTCTCGGTGGCACAAATGATATACTCGTCAGTACGAATGGGTACAAACGATTGCTCGATAGTACAGACCGGTACAAACGTTGTCTCGATGGCACAAACGATATACTCGTCGATACGAACGGGTACAATCGATTGCTCGATAGTACAGACGGGTATAAACGTTTTCTTGTAGGTACAAACGATATACTCGTCAGTACGAACGGGTATAAACGAGTGCTCGATTGTACAAACAGGTACAAACGATTTCTCGGTGGTACAAACGATATACACGTCGATACGAATTGGTACAAACGATTGCTCGATAGTACAGACGTGTATAAAAACGTTTTCTTGTAGGTACAAACGATATACTGGGCAGTACGAATGGGTACAAATGATTGCTCGATAGTACAGACGGGTACAAACGTTTTCTCGGTGGTACAAACGATATACTTGTCGATACGAACGGGTACAAACGATTGCTCGATACTACAAATAGGTATAAACCTTTTCTCGGTGGTACAAACGACATACATGTCGATACGAAATGGTACAAACGATTGCTCGATAGTACAGACGGGTAGAAACGTTTTCTCGTCGGTACAAACGATATACTCGTCAGTACGAATGGGTACAAGCGATTGCTCGATAGTACAGACGGGTACAAACGATTTCT
Source organism: Ophion obscuratus (assembly GCA_964007375.1). NCBI lineage: Eukaryota > Metazoa > Arthropoda > Insecta > Hymenoptera > Ichneumonidae > Ophion > Ophion obscuratus. Next base: position 56,718,788 of record OZ023314.1, read on the forward strand.
CGGTGGTACAAACGATATACACGTCGATACGAATTGGTACAAACGATTGCTCGATAGTACAGACGTGTATAAAAACGTTTTCTTGTAGGTACAAACGATATACTGGTCAGTACGAATGGGTACAAATGATTGCTCGATAGTACAGACGGGTACAAACGTTTTCTCGGTGGTACAAACGATATACTTGTCGATACGAACGGGTACAAACGATTGCTCGATAGTACAGACGAGTACAAGCGTTTTCTCGGTGGTACAAACGATATACTCGTCGATACGAACGGGTACAAACGATTGCTCGATACTACAAATAGGTATAAACCTTTTCTCGGTGGTACAAACGACATACATGTCGATACGAAATGGTACAAACGATTGCTCGATAGTACAGACGGGTAGAAACGTTTTCTCGTCGGTACAAACGATATACTCGTCAGTACGAATGGGTACAAGCGATTGCTCGATAGTACAGACGGGTACAAACGTTTTCTCGGTGGTACAAACGATATACTCGTCAATACGAACGGGTACAAACGATTGCTCGATAGTACAGACCGGTACAAACGTTTTCTCGTTGGTACAAACGATATACTGGTCAGTACGAATGGGTACAAACGATTGCTCGATAGTACAGACTGGTACAAACGTTTTCTCGATGGTACAAACGATATACTTGTCGATACGACCGGGTACAAACGATTGCTCGATAGTACAGACGAGTACAAACGTTTTCTCGGTGGTACAAACGATATACTCGTCGATAGAAACGGGTACAAACGATTGCTCGATAGTACAATCAGGTGCAAACGATTTCTCGGTGGTAAAACGATATACATGTCGATACGAAATGGTACAAACGATTGCTCGATAGTACAGACGGGTACAAACGTTTTTTCGTCGGTACAAACGATATACTCGTGAGTACGAATGGGTACAAACGATTGCTCGATAGTACAGACGGGTACAAACGTTTTCTCGTCGGTACAAACGATATACTCGTCAGTACGAATGGGTACAAACGATTGCTCGATAGTACAGACGGGTACAAACGTTTTCTCGGTGGTACAAACGATATACTCCTCGATACGAATGGGTACAAACGAATGCTCGATAGTACAGACGGGTACAAACGTTTTCTCGTTTTTACAAACGATATACTCGTCAGTACGAATGGGTAAAAACGATTGCTCGATAGTACAGACCGTTACAAACGTTTTCCCGTTGGTACAAACGATATACTGGTCAGTACGTATGGGTACAAACGATTGCTCGATAGTACAGACCGGTACAAACGTTTTCTCAATGGTACAAACGATATACTTGTCGATACGAACGGGTACAAACGATTGCTCGATAGTACAGACGAGTACAAACGTTTTCTCGGTGGTACAAACGATATACTCGTCGATACGAACGGGTACAAACGATTGCTCGATAGTACAAACAGGTACAAACGATTTCTCAGTGGTACAAACGATATACATGTCGATACGAAATGGTACAAACGATTGCTCGATAGTACAGACGGGTACAAACGTTTTCTTGTCGGTACAAACGATATACTGGTCAGTACGAATGGGTACAATCGATTGCTCGATAGTACAGACGGGTACAAACGATTTCTCGGCAGTACAAGCGATATACTTGTCGATACGAAATGGTACAAACGAATGCTCGATAGTACAGACGGGTACAAACGTTTTCTCGGTGGTACAAACTATATAACTTTCAGTACGAGGGGGTCAAACGATTGCTTGATATTACAGACGGGTACAAACGATTGCTCGATAGTTCAGACGTGTACGAACGTTTTCTCGTTGGTACAAACGATATACTCGTCAGTACGAATGAGTACAAACGATTGCTCGGTAGTACAGACGGGTACAAACGATTTCTCGTCGCTACAAACGATATACTCGTCAGTACGAATGGGTACAAACGATTGCTCGATAGTACAGACGGGTACAAACGTTTTCTCGGTGGTACAAACGATATACTCCTCGATACGAATGGGTACAATCGATTGCTCGATAGTACAGACGGGTACAAACGTTTTCTCGTTGGTACAAACGATATACTCGTCAGTACGAATGGGTACAAACGATTGCTCGATAGTACAGACCGGTACAAACGTTTTCTCGATGGTACAAACGATATACTCGTCGATACGAACGGGTACAAATGATTGCTCGATAGTACAGACGGGTACAAATGATTTCTCGGCGGTACAAACGATATACTTGTTGATACGAACGGGTACAAACAATTGTTCGATAGTATAGACGGGTACAAACGTTTTCTCGGTGGTACAAATGATATACTCGTCAGTACGAATGGGTACAAACGATTGCTCGATAGTACAGACCGGTACAAACGTTGTCTCGATGGCACAAACGATATACTCGTCGATACGAACGGGTACAAACGATTGCTCGATAGTACAGACGGGTATAAACGTTTTCTTGTAGGTACAAACGATATACTCGTCAGTACGAACGGGTATAAACGAGTGCTCGTTTCTACAAACAGGTACAAACGATTTCTCGGTGGTACAAACGATATACACGTCGATCCGAATTGGTACAAACGATTGCTCGATAGTACAGACGTGTGTAAAAACGTTTTCTTGTAGGTACAAACGATATACTGGTCAGTACGAATGGGTACAAATGATTGCTCGATAGTACAGACGGGTACAAACGTTTTCTCGGTGGTACAAACCATATACTTGTCGATACGAACGGGTACAAACGATTGCTCGATAGTACAGACGAGTACAAGCGTTTTCTCGGTGGTACAAACGATATACTCGTCGATACGAACGGGTACAAACGATTGCTCGATAGTACAAATAGGTATAAACATTTTCTCGGTGGTACAAACGATATACATGTCGATACGAAATGGTACAAACGATTGCTCGATAGTACAGACGGGTAGAAACGTTTTCTCGTCGGTACAAACGATATACTCGTCAGTACGAATGGGTACAAGCGATTGCTCGATAGTACAGACGGGTACAAACGTTTTCTCGGTGGTACAAACGATATACTTGTCAATACGAACGGGTACAAACGATTGCTCGATAGTACAGACGAGTACCAACGTTTTCTCGGTGGTACAAACGATATACTCGTCGATACGAACGGGTACAAACGATTGCTCGGTAGTACAAACAGGTACAAACGATTTCTCGATGGTACAAACGATATACATGTCGATACGAAATGGTACAAACGATTGCTCGATAGTACAGACGGGTACAAACGTTTTCTCGGTGGCACAAACGATATACTCCTCGATACGAATGGGTACAAACGAATGCTCGATAGTACAGACGGGTACAAACGTTTTCTCGTTGGTACAAACGATATACTGGTCAGTACGAATGGGTACAAACGATTGCTCGATAGTACAGACTGGTACAAACGTTTTCTCGATGTTACAAACGATATACTTGTCGATACGAACGGGTACAAACGATTGCTCGATAGTACAGACGAGTACAAACGTTTTCTCGGTGGTACAAACGATATACTCGTCGATAGAAACGGGTACAAACGATTGCTCTATAGTACAAACAGGTACAAACGATTTCTCGGTGGTAAAACGATATACATGTAGATACGAAATGGTACGAACGATTGCTCGATAGTACAGACGGGTACAAACGTTTTTTCGTCGGTACAAACGATATACTCGTGAGTACGAATGGGTACAAACGATTGCTCGATAGTACAGACGGGTACAAACGTTTTCTCGTCGGTACAAACGATATACTCGTCAGTACGAATGGGTACAAACGATTGCTCGATAGTACAGGCGGGTATAAACGTTTTCTCGGTGGTACAAACGATATACTCCTCGATACGAATGGGTACAAACGATTGCTCAATAGTACAGACGGGTACAAACGTTTTCTCGTTGGTACAAACGATATACTCGTCAGTACGAATGGGTACAAACGATTGCTCGATAGTACAGACCGTTACAAACGTTTTCTCGTTGGTACAAACAATATACTGGTCAGTACGTATGGGTACAAACGATTGCTCGATAGTACAGACTGGTACAAACGTTTTCTCGATGGTACAAGCGATATACTGGTCAGTCCGAATGGGTACAAACGATTGCTCGATAGTACAGACGAGTAAAAACGTTTTCTCGGTGGTACAAACGATATACTCGTCGATACGAACGGGTACAAACGATTGCTCGATAGTACAAACAGGTACAAATGATTTCTCGGTGGTACAAACGATATACATGTCGATACGAAATGGTACAAACGAATGCTCGATAGTACAGATGGGTACAAACGTTTTCTCGTCGGTACAAACGATATCCTCGTCAGTACGAATGGGTACAAACGATTGCTCGATAGTACAGACGGGTACAAACGTTTTCTCGTTGGTACAAACGATATACTGGTTAGTATGAATGGGTACAAACGATTGCTCGATAGTACAGACTGGTACAAACGTTTTCTCGATGGTACAAACGATATACTTGTCGATACGAACGGGTACAAACGATTGCTCGATAGTACAGACGAGTACAAACGTTTTCTCGGTGGTACAAACGATATACTCGTCGATACGAACGGGTACAAACGATTGCTCGATAGTACAAACAGGTACAAACGATTTTTCGGTGGTACAAACGATATACATGTCGATACGAAATGGTACAAACGATTGCTCGATAGTACAGACGGGTACAAACGTTTTCTTGTCGGTACAAACGATATACTCGTCAGTACGAATGGGTACAAACGATTGCTCGATAGTACAGACGGGTACAAACATTTTCTCGTTGGTACAAACGATATACTCCTCGATACGAATGGGTACAAACGATTGCTCGATAGTACAGACGGGTACAAACGTTTTCTCGGTGGTACAAACGATATACTCCTCGATATGAATGGGTACAAACGATTGCTCGATAGTACAGACGGGTACAAACGTTTTCTCGTTGGTACAAACGATATACTGGTCAGTACGAATGGGTACAAACGATTGCTCGATAGTACAGACGGCTACAAACGTTTTCTCGTTGGTACAAACGATATACTCGTCAGTACGAATGGGTACAAACGATTGCTCGATAGTGCAGACGGGTACAAACGTTTTCTCGTTGGTACAAACGATATACTCCTCGATACGAATCGGTACAAACGATTGCTCGATAGTACAGACGGGTACAAACGTTTTCTCGGTGGTACAAACGATATACTCCTCGATACGAATGGGTACAAACGATTGCTCGATAGTACAGACGGGTACAAACGTTTTCTCGTTGGTACAAACGATATACTGGTCAGTACGAATGGGTACAAACGATTGCTCGATGGTACAGACGGGTACAAACGTTTTCTCGTTGGTACAAACGTTTTCTCGCTGGTACAAACGATATACTGGTCAGTAGGAATGGGTACAAACGATTGCTCGATAGTACAGACTGGTACAACCGTTTTCTCGATGGTACAAACGATATACTCGTCAGTACGAATGGGTACAAACGATTGCTCGATAGTACAGACGGGTACAAACGTTTTCTCGGTGGTACAAACGATATACTCCTCGATACGAATGGGTACAAACGATTTCTCAATAGTACAGACGGGTACAAACGTTTTCTCGACGGTACAAACGATATACTGGTCAGTACGAATGGGTACAAACGATTGCTCGATAGTACAGACGGGTACAAACGTTTTCTCGTTGGTACATACAATATACTCATCAGTACGAATGGGTACAAACGATTGCTCGATAGTACAGACCGGTACAAACGTTTTCTCGTTGGTACAAACGATATACTGGTCAGTACGAATGGGTACAAACGATTGCTTGATAGTACAGATAGGTACAAATGATTTCTCGGTGGTACAAACGATATACATATCGATACGAAATGGTACAAACGATTGCTCGATAGTACAGATGGGTACAAACGTTTTCTCGTCGGTACAAACGATATCCTCGTCAGTACGAATGGGTACAAACGATTGCTCGATAGTACAGACGGGTACAAACGATTTCTCGGTGGTAAATCGATATACATGTCGATACGAAATGGTACAAACGATTGCTCGATAGTACAGACGGGTACAAACGTTTTCTCGATGGTACAAACGATATACTTCTCGATACGAACGGGTACAAACGATTGCTCGATAGTACAGACGAGTAAAAACGTTTTCTCGGTGGTACAAACGATATACTCGTCGATACGAACGGGTACAAACGATTGCTCGATAGTACAAACAGGTACAAATGATTTATCGGTGGTACAAACGATATACATGTCGATACGAAATGGTACAAACGATTGCTCGATAGTACAGATGGGTACAAACGTTTTCTCGTCGGTACAAACGATATCCTCGTCAGTACGAATGGGTACAAACGATTGCTCGATAGTACAGACGGGTACAAACGTTTTCTCGCTGGTACAAACGATATACTCGTCAGTACGAGGGGGTATAAACGATATCGTCGATACCAACGGATACAAACGATTACACGGTGGTAGAAACGATATACTCGTCATTACGAATGAGTAGAAACAATTGCTAGATGATACAAACGATATACTTGTCGGTACGAACGGAAATAAAAAAATTAAAAAATCGAAAAAACAATTTCCAAAAAAAAAATTTGAAAAAAAAATTCAAAAAAAAAAAAATTTCGACGGTACAAACGGGTACAAACGATTCTCTTTTCAATCGCGTTTATTAAAATTGTTTAGCTCTAAATGGGTTGCGGTCCATTTTTCCATACCCTCGTACTTTTCTCCCCCTTAAGGTACAAACGAAATTCAAAGCGGTACAAACGGGTACAAACCGAGTACAAACGAATGCAAGAAAAAAAAATTACTTTCCGTAAAGTCAGTTGCCAAGTTCACACAGGTAGATTTTTATTATATAAAAAAAATCATAAAAAATGAAGACATACGTTCCCTAGTATTTTCGGGGGTGCTCTTTCAGAATCTGGGGTCAAAATCGGGTTTTGTCCATTAGGAAAAAAAATATGACGGCTTTTAAACAAACAAAAAACCGGAAAAATCGATGACACTTTTTTTTCTAAATTTTTTTTCACCTCGAAGCCGTTGAAAAGTCCGGTTTTTTTTCAACCATGGGTGCATAGAATAGTGACGATTGAATAATTAATTTTTCAATTTCGTCGTTGTCAACATTTTCACCCCCAAAATGGCGCTTTTCACCCCCTGAGTGACACGAAAAATTTCACGCTTGGTGTCCCAAATGAAAAGTAGTTGGATTTGGACGAAAATTGGTACTCGGAGATTTTTGAGGTCGCTGATTACGATTCTGTTCTCAAAATTCCGAAATTCAAGATGGCCGATCCAATATGGCGGACACAAATGCAAAAGTTCATTTGAATTGGATAAAACGTGGTACTCGGGGGTTTTCGAGGTCGCTGATTATGATTCTGCTCTCAAAATTCCGAAATTCAAAATGGCGGATCCAATATGGCGGACACAAATGCAAAAGTTCATTTGGATTGGATAAAACATGGCACTCGGGGGTTTTCGAGGTCGCTGATTATGATTCTGCTCTCAAAATTCCGAAATTAAAAATGGCGGATCCAATATGGCGGACACAAATGCAAAAGTTCATTTTAATTGGATAAAACATGGCACTCGGGGGTTTTCGAGGTCGCTGATTATGATTTTGCTCTCAAAATTTCGAAATTCAAAATGGCGGATCCAATATGGCGGACACAAATGCAAAAGTTCATTTGAATTGCATAAAACGTGGCACTCGGGGGTTTTCGAGGTCGCTGATTATGATTCTGCTCTCAAAATTCCGAAATTAAAAATGCGGATCCAATATGGCGGACACAAATGCAAAAGTTCATTTGAATTGGATAAAACGTGGCACTCGAGGGTTTTCTAGGTCGCTTATTATATTTCTGCTCTCAAAATTCGAAAGCCTTTGAGTATTTAAATACCTGGTATTTTCAGGTATTTGAATACCCAAAGGCTTTCAAATTTTGAGAGCCGAATCATAATCAGCGACCTCGAGAACCCCCGAGTGCCACATTCCATACGATACAAATGAACTTTTGCATTTTTGTCCGTCATATTGGATCCGCCATTTTTAATTTCGGAACTTTAGGAGTAGAATCATAATCAGCGACCTCGAAAACCCCCGAGTGCCACGTTTTATCCAATTCAAATGAACTTTTGCATTTGTGTCCGCCACATTGCATCCGCCATTTTGAATTTCGGAATTTTGAGAGCAGAATCATAATCAGCGACCTCGAAAACCCCCGATTGCCACGTTTTATCCAATTCAAATGAACTTTTGCATTTGTGTCCGCCATATTGGATCCGCCATTTTGAATTTCGAATTTTGAGAGCAGAATCATAATCAGCGACCTCGAAAACCCCTGAGTGCCACGTTTTATCCAATTTAAATGAACTTCTGCATTTGTGTCCGCCATATTGGATCCGCCATTTTTAATTTCGGAATTTTGAGAGCAGAATCATAATCAGCGACCTCGAAAACCTCCGAGTGCCACGTTTTATCCAATTCAAATGAACTTTTGCATTTGTGTCCGCCATATTGGATCCGTCATTTTTAATTTCGGAATTTTGAGAGCAGAATCATAATCAGCGACCTCGAAAACCCCCGAGTGCCATCTTTTATCCAATCCAAATGAACTTTTGCATTTGTGTCCGCCATATTGGATCCGCCATTTTGAATTTCGGAATTTTGAGAGCAGAATCATAATCAGCGACCTCGAAAACCCCCGAGTGCCACGTTTTATCCAATTCAAATGCACTTTTGCATTTGTGTCCGCCATATTGGATCGGCCATCTTGAATTTCGGAATTTTGAGAACAGAATCGTAATCAGCGACCTCAAAAACCTCCGAGTACCAATTTTCGTCCAAATCCAACTACTTTTCATTTGGGACACCAAGCGTGAAATTTTTCGTGTCACTCAGGGGGTGAAAAGCGCCATTTTGGGGGTGAAAATGTTGACAACGACGAAATTGAAAAATTAATTATTCAATCGTCACTATTCTATGCACCCATGGTTGAAAAAAAACCGGACTTTTCAACGGCTTCGAGGTGAAAAAAAATTTAGAAAAAAAAGTGTCATCGATTTTTCCTGTTTTTTTTTGTTTAAAAGCCGCCATATTTTTTTTTCCTAATGGACAAAACCCGATTTTGACCCCAGATTCTGAAAGAGCACCCTCGAAAATACTAGGGAACGTATCTCTTCATTCTTTTTTATTTTTTTAATATAATAAACATCTATCTTGAAAATGAAGGAAAAAATCGCGATTCTTGGGCGTTAATGGGTTAAAACAGTCAATGTTGGCCGTTTGTTGGCTTGATCTTTTCATGGGCTACCTCGTTTGCGCTTAGTACCGCTTGATGTTTATTTTTTATTTTCGCGAGCATTGTGGCATGGTGACGGTAGGTTAAGCTCCGTACGTGCGTTCGGTTGTTGTGCGCTATCTGATTTTTCATCTTCCGTGTTTGTAGTTGAGCTGAGAGTCAGATTGTCTTCCATCTCAGCGGGGGTCATTGCAGTTTCACTTTCGTTGTCCATGGATATCGCCTGTTCCCCGTATCTTCTATCGTTGCTGTTCCCGCTTTGGAACCGCTAAAGTGGCTGTCAGCGTTGATGGAGATCCGTTGTGGCAGTGCTGAACTTGCAGCTTTCATTCTTATTTTACTTTGCCGCGTCCGGCTACTTTTTAGGCCTTTTATTTCTATATTTTATTTGTTTCTTTTACCATTTATTTCGTTAATTTTTTTATTTTGCCGCGTTAGGCCATTTCTTTTTCTTCATGCCGCTTGGGCTATTCATTATTCTTTCCTCGTGTTACTTGGGCTATTTATTTTTTCTTCTGTCTACTTCATTTTTCTGTTTCTTCCTTATTCGTCTTCTTCGCTGCTATGCAACGTTGTCATTTTTTCCTCTTCACTGGTATTACAGATGTTTCGTACCGTTCTTCATCCTCGGACGTGTCGCGGACACATTTCCGAGGCCTTTTTTTGTATATTAATTTATCTTGAGAATTGTTCCTTGTCGTGAGCTATGGTCGTCCTTCTTCCAATCTAATGAGTTCCATCTCGTCCATTGATATTTCTGAGTCACAGTTGTTATCGTCAATTGATTTATTAATTTTTCGGTGTGCACTCCCTCTAAGTTGCGTGTTGCTTAAGGCGAGAAATCCCTTTAGGGGCTATTCATAAAACACGTGACGCAAATTTTATCAATATTCGACCCCCCTCCCCTTTGCTGTGACATTTCGTGACGGATACCGGTGCCCCCCCTGCCGCTCCTGAAAATTACGTGACATGGAGCCCGCCCCCCTTCTGCTGTAGTTTTTTTTCAACAAAAAGAAGCAAGTAAAATACTAAAACCATTTTAATAAGCTATTTCAGAACGAACTATTTATATTGTTTACTTTAGGTAAATATATATGTAATATATAAAAACGTACAATTTATACGCGGGGTCGTCCATTAAAGCCTTAGGCCACTTTAGCGGCCGAAAAATAGGTTTTTTGGGGATTTTTTTTCAGAAAAACTACAAAATAAATCGTGATTACAAAAAAGGGTGTTTACCATACATATCAGTGACTGTATTGTAATATAGGCTGGGAATTTTTTCCTTTTCCCTTTCCCACGGTCCTCGAATTTCATCATCTCCGTCTCATCCACCGACATTCCGACGAAAACTCCTACACAAACATTAGAAGGATCCTAACATTTTTCCCGTGTACATCTTTGTCACCACCGCTCGATGCAGTTGCATTCGGACAATCGTCGGGGCTTCTCCAAATTTATGTCTTCCGCCCAATCGAGGTCCCGAATGGAATAGTCAAATACTGGTTTTCTGAATTCTCAGAAAACCCTCTCATAGCCTCATCCCTCTGGAAGATTCCCGAATAACGCCCCAAACCTCACGTAGGCCCTTCCTCCCACTATTCTCGATTTCCCACGCTCCAGCCCTATAAGTTGTCTCCGTTCTAGGCTAAGCGAGTAGTAAGCAACCAAATTTGTAAGACGCCGAATCTCTGTCAGTTGAAAAAACGTAGTTCAAGTAGCTCAACTTCTTGTACACCGAGTTGATTCATCCTACAACCGTGTTCTGTAAGCGAGTCAGTCACTCCTTTCAATTAAAAAATCGACAATCTTCCCCAAACCGACATTACAATTGGTGCTAAGTGTGGGGTGTGCTGACTAACTAACGCTGGGAACATAGGACCGATCGACGACACGCCGAGTCTACGAGAGTCTACGAACAGAACTGGATCCACGGAAGGAATCGGTGAGTAAAGATTCATTCACTCTTTACCGCGAGTCACAAATCATAACGACCGATTCCGAGACTGACTCTGTGGATTCGACCAATATTTCGCTATCAAACGTGAACACGGCAATTAAAAGCGCTTTGAATAAAATTAACGATTCGAGCGTGGGACCGGAAATAAAGTATGACACTGCACGTCCACCAAGTATCTCATCAGAAGATGATATCGAAGAACTTCAACCAAAAGAAGCACTCGAACTAATTCGGGAATTTGATGGGAAAAATATTGGAGTCGAAACTTTTATCAGCTCCATCGAAGAAGTCAGGCCACAAGTACTAAGACCGGATTATTTTCGACGACTCGTAATTGCAAAAAGAATAATCGGGGATGCAGCAAGAGAGATTCAAGAGTACGAAACGAACTCATATGATAAACTTTATGAATGTTTACGGATACTTTTTGGAAGCGTTCAACCGGCTAGCGTCTGGCGCGACAAAAGGTCACGGATGTTTCAGCAAAAAAATGAGAGCGTAACAAAATTTACAAATAGATTCCTCGAAGTGCAAAATCAACTCCTGTCTGTGCTAGCCAACTCAACCGCAGACGAGGTACAGCGACGATTTATAATAGAGTATGAACGTCAACAAGGGCTGGACCAATACCTGTTAGGATTGAAAAAAGAGATCTCCACGGAAGTGCGTGCACAAAAACCAGAAAACATTCGTGCAGCGATAGCCCGAGCACAAGCTGCAGAGGCATACGACTACACCCGAGAAATGATGACACGCAGCCTTAACCTAAGCGACAAAAGCACAGGTAGCTCAGAGACTCGTAAGCCGCCCTATCATAAATCTCCTGTAAATCCGTCAAGCGCACCGTTCCCGTCGATCGTTTGCCGGTATTGTAACCGCGCAGGTCACTCCGAACGCGACTGTCGTAAAAGAGCATACGACTTACAAAACACGAACAGGAACGTAGCCAAACAATCGGTTTTTCACAACAGACAATCCCAGAATCACCAACCAATGCGAACAGCAGTCAATCACATACCCGAGGAAGAAGCAACCACTACGACACAAGACGAAATTCCCCAAGTCAATGCCATCGGATCCGCTAAACGAGTGGTCAAACTTCCCACCCGAACAGCCAGCAGAATAGGCAGTTTTCTCCTCGATACCAGTTCAGCAATAAATTTACTTAAAATCAGCATGTTGACAAAAGGATCGCAGATCAATCAAAACATTAAGACACCGTTCTCCATGGGCAATGAACAACATGAGTCGTTATTTGCTGCTAGGCAAGAATTTCAAGGAAAGATTCACATCTTTCACGTCGTTCCCAATGACTTCCCATTAGACGAGGATGGGTTGATAGGCATTCCGTTCATGGAAAAGTACCAAACGAAAATCGGTATCGGAAGAGAAAATTATTTAATGTTCGACGATCAACGATTTGAATTCGAGAAAGTTTCTGTCACCATCCCGCCACGAACGATCTATTTTATTACGGTTCGTACGAATATTGAAAACGGAACAGCCGTCACGGACGAGAACAATCCAGGAGCAATAGTGCCTTGCATCTTCGAAGCCAAGGATTACGAAACCCGAGTGCCATTTTTGAATGACTCGGAAGAACCGATGACGGTTACAATTGACCAGCTACAGGGCATTCCTTTCTGTGAAGCCGCCCGTTCGCCTGAGGAGGAGCGCCAAGACGCACCGAAGGATGTAGCTCGTGTCAATGCTATAGAGATGACGAATACTGCCGAACGTATTCACACATTAAAAGAAAACGTTCGACTCGAGCATGTCCCACCAGATCAAGCAGAAAAGGTTTGGGACATCGTCTCCAGCTTTCCAGATGTATTTGCCCTACCTGGTGATCCACTTCCAGGCACAAAAATGGTCAAGCATCGGATCATCACGAGTGATGATACACTCGTGAACACCAAACAATACAGGTACCGCCGGTTCACAAGTAAGAAATCGACAGGCAGGTAAACGAAATGCTGGAGAAAGAATTAATAGAGCCGAGTGACTCACCATACAACTCGCCTATTTGGGTGGTACCTAAGAAATCGGATGCATCAGGAAAACAGAAGTGGAGGATCGTCATTGATTTTCGGAAATTGAACGAAAAAACGACACACGACGCCTATCCTCTCTCATGCATCGACGAAATTTTGGATCAATTAGGTCGAGCAAAATATTTTACCGCATTCGATCTAGCGTCGGGATTTCATCAAATCCCAATGGACGAACGAGACAAGCAGAAGACAGCGTTTTCCACACCATCAGGCCACTATCATTACAACAGAATGCCGTTTGGATTGAAGAACGCACCCGCGACATTCCAACGCATGATGAATAATGCGTTGAGGGGATTGATCGGAAATACATGCTTCGTTTACTTGGACGACATTATTATTTACGGACAAACCCTCGACGAACACAATAAGAAATTAATTGACGTGCTGACCCGTCTTCGCGAGTCAGACTTGAAGTTGCAGCCCGACAAGTGCGAATTTCTACGGCCAGAATTGGAATTTTTGGGACATGTAATCTCGGAAGAAGGAGTAAAACCCAATCCAAAGAAAACAGAAGCAGTACAGAATTTTCCAACGCCAAGTGACCAGAAGCAGATTAAACAGTTCTTAGGACTCGCTGGATATTACCGAAAATTCATAAAAGATTTCAGCAAATTAGCGAAACCACTTACAGAACTCCTGAAGAAGGATGCACCATGGTCTTGGACAGACAAACAAGAACAATCATTCAACCTATTACGAGCAGCGCTGACGACATCTCCGGTCCTCCAATATCCGGATTTCAAGGGATCTTTCGTGCTCACAACCGACGCGAGCAACCACGCCATAGGTGCAGTGCTATCGCAGGGACCCATCGGTAAAGATCGTCCCATCGCTTACGCATCAAGCACTCTTAATAAAGCCGAACAACGATATTCGACGACGGAAAAAGAGATGTTGGCAATAGTCTGGGCTGTCAAGCACTTCCGCCAATATCTGTTTGGAAAGAAATTTCAAATTGTTACGGATCACAAGCCGCTAATCTGGATCCTTAAAACCTCGAATCCTCCAACGAATAGTCGCCTAATGAGGCTCCGGTTAAAACTAGAGGAATACGAATACGAGGCCGTTTATAAAAAAGGAACGCTGAATACAAACGCTGACGCCCTATCACGGATATACCCCGTAACTACCCGTCAAGGAAAGCACAACGGCGCTCCGAATGAGGGGACCGAAAACCAAGAAGTATCAGATATCGTCATCGAAGAGGAAAGCGACAGCGCGGCAGACACCGAAAACACAGTGGAAAAAGAAAATGATCGAGAAGAAATGGAAAATGAAAGTTTTCCCCTTTACATGGAGTTCGAACTATCGAAAGAAAGTCCACAGGTTCCTGAAATTTTGGAGGAAGCACCACCCAGGAACACACCGCGGATCAAAATAACCGACCAACTTGAAAACAGTGAAGATGAACTGCACCTCGATTTTGCAAGAGATGAAATCGAGTGGTATAACGTGTTAGCCGAAAAACTGTCGGTTACCAATGAACCTACCAAGATTTATTTAGGTTGCAAATACCTGAATGAAAATCCAGTTACAAAAATGAGAATTAAGCAGATGATCTCGTTTATTTGGTCAAGGAAAACAGAACGACCCTTTCTTTATCTTTACGACATGGAACTGTACGAGCCAGGTACAGAAGGGGAACGGATAGACATCATAAAGCAATACCACGGGACAAGCGCCACAGGTCATTTCGGAGTAGCAAAGACCCTCGATCGGGTGAAGGCCGTTGCTACCTGGCCCAACCTGCAAAGAGACATCGAAGATTACATCCGTAGATGCGACACGTGCCAGAGGGTGAAGCTCGTGCGAACACAACCACGAGCAGAAGCAATAATTACTGACACACCGGAGAAACCCAACGAAAAAATTGCATTGGACCCTGTGGGCCCACTACCTGAAACGTACGAGGGTCATAAATACATTCTTTCTGTACAAGACCAGCTCACAAAATACATTACACTGATCCCATTAAAATCACAGGATGCCCAATCAACAGTGACAGCACTGGTTGAAAACTTTATTTACATTCACGGAGCTCCGAAAATCATCTTAACCGATGGCGGACGAAACTTCATCAGCCAAACGTTCAAGCATTTAGAGAAGCTCTTTAAGATTTCCCACATGACAACGACAACGTTTCATCCTCAGAGTAATGGGAGCCTCGAGCGAGCACACGGACGGATAAAAGAACAAATTAAAGCATTGATATACGACCATCAAGAAGATTGGGACAAGAAATTAAAGTTCGTCTCTATGACTTATAACACAGCCAAACACGAAGGGACAGGACTAACTCCATCCGAAATGCAGTTCGGAAGAAAACCCAATATTCCAAATAATTTGCCAGCTCAAAGGACTAATACGACGATTGACGAATACTTCGAAGGAATACGTGCGGATCACGAACGCATCGTCAAACGAGGACGCGATAATTTGAGCGCAGCTAAAGAAAGATACAAGGCAGTCCAGGATGCTCACATACATCGCACTATACCCGTCTTCGCAAAAGGCGACGAGGTCCTCGTTGCTCAAGAGCGAGACAAGACCCCACTGGCCCCGAAGTGGGAAGGACCAGCTATCATTTTAGACCAAACATCGGACGTAAACTACGAGATATTGCTAAACAATAGGAGAAAAATAATCCATGTTAACAAGTTAAAACCTTATCATAGACACTAATCAAACATTCTGTGCAGGCATTATGTTGCTGTTACTCCTCCTTCCCCTGCCTTGGGTTACAACCAACGAATTAAGGGTGGAACCACTCGAAGGCGCTATATATATGGAAAACCTAGGAAACGCCGTGATCTATCACCAAACCTGGACAGTAGTCAACTACGTCGACCTCGCCGAAATAAATCTACATCGGGACGAACTGATACAAGCTTCACTGGGGTTGGCCACGGTTTGCAATGGAGACAACGAAAGGAAGAACTGCTCGGAGTTTGCATCGATCGAGATCCTTCAGCAGAGGTTAAATAGAATAGATGCCAAAAGATCTAGATTAATGAACATCATCGATTATAAACCCCGATTTAAACGAGGCGTATTTAACTTTATTGGCGACATAAGCAAAATCCTGTTTGGAACTTTAGGAAATTCCGATGCCGAGTATTATAACAATGAGATCGATAAACTTCACGCTGATAATGAGAAAATGAGTACCCTAATTCGAAACCAAACAGCAATAGTTAAGGGCATGGCCTCTACACTTTTCAAAGCCATAGAAGAATTACGCACTGAAAATCAACGACTTTTTAAGTCCTATGCGAAAGTCAATTTTGCTATAGCTGATAATACTAGAGATATTAAGATTACCGCACAAGTGACCCTTCTAGAGACTCTTATAGACGAATACAGCGAATGCCTGAATAATGTCTTGAATGCAGTCAATGATGGGAAACAAGGGATTATTCACCCTCAGATCCTTAATCCTGCCGACTTAATCGGAGCTCTAAAAACTACTCGAGAGCAAACAGCGACTAGTAACGTTCCACCTGTACCTCTAGAAGAATCTGCTTTTGCGGCAATTATAGGAATTAGTGATGTAAGCGTCATGTTAAAAGATAATCGTTTTACGTATATAATTAAGGTGCCAGTAATAGAAAATAGTTTGCTTGATGTGTTCCGTATCATCCCTATCCCTAAACGGAAGGGAACCTCAAGTACATTTTTCTACGTGAACCCTCCTGATACATTAAGGAGTAAGGCCACTGTAACGGCCCAAAAAAAAAGGTTTTTTCACTAATTTTTTGCTCCCGAAATTGAAGGTATTTGAAAAAAAACTTTTAATGGTGTTATCGGGCATACATTAAACTTTATTATAAAATTTTTTTACAGTAAAAAAAAAACACAATGGCGGTTCCACAGCAATCTTCCCGGGACATGTTTTGCTTCCAGGGCTCCGCGGCACGCAGCACCACTGGTGCACTTTTGAATCTAGAACAAAAAAAAACCATTAATCTAGAGGGCTATAGCTAGAGAATGTCGATCGGATTTTAAAAAGTATCAATTTTTGTGGATTTGGCGTGCGTTTGAAAAAAAAAATTGATTTTTGACGAAAAAAACGGCAAGTTTTTTGTTAATAAAAAATCAATAAATGAAGTTCTTGAAAATTCCGATCGACATTCTCAAGATAATGTAAATGTTCACATCTGGTTAAAATTTCAAGTAAAAAAAATGAAAATTGTTCGAGTTATGCTGCGTGCCATTTTGAAAACATGTCCCGGGAAGATAGCTGTGGAACCGCCATTTTGTTTTTTTTTACTGTAAAAAAATTTTATAATAAAGTTTAATGTATGCCCGATAACACCATTAAAAGTTTTTTTTCAAATACCTTCAATTTCGGGAGCAAAAAATTAGTGAAAAAACCTTTTTTTTTTGGGCCGTTACAGTGGCCTTACTCCTTAATAATGACCAATGTGGCCAGAACAATATTTACTCCAAGTACTGAAGAAGACCTCGATCACTGTAAGGAAATAGGACCACGACGCCTGTGTAAACGTACAAACCCTGACTACTTTGTACACGATCCCAATAGTTGCGAAGCAGTGATCATCCAAAAGCCGATAGACATATCCGACTCGCAATGTCAAATACATAAATCTGGTTAAATCTTTGTGGATTCAATTAAAATCAGGAAATTCGTGGATCGTGACGTCCCCGCATGACGAGACGTTACATGTGAATTGTGATGACCATAAAATACACCAGGCACTACTGCGCGGTACCAACAAAATAACCATAACAGGCGACTGCGTTGGGCATACTGAACACATCTTCGTAAGACCGAGTTATGATAAAAGTATTACACAAGCCACTGACATTCTTCTCAACAAAACTCTCAAAGTTCCAAAACTCGAAGAAGTGCTTCGAAATCATTCAGTTTCTTTAGACGACATTCAGCTAACGACTTTAGGACGACTTACACACGTTGACCTTACTCAGCTCAAAGCTCTTGGACAGACTTTAGACGAAATCTCAGAAGAGGCCGAGAAAATTGGACAACGTAAACGGACCAAGACATTTTTCGAGACTACTTACGAAGGTATCAGGTATCTCGGCTACAGTTGTACTGGCGTTGTTCTCTTGTATATCATGTTCAGATGCGGATTATGTGGCTGTTTGTCCAATATGTTCACTAGACTATTCAAAGCAACCTTCTCCCCTTGTATCAACGTGTACAACAATCGTTTTCACCAGAATAACGAACATGTAGACTACCGTGTAAACTACGATGGAGAAGAATGTTCCATGTTGGAAATCGCCGGAAATCGTAATGCTCATAATATTGCGAAACAAGTGGGTCGCCGTCGGTCCACTAGTCTTAAAGCTTAAAGAAAATTCATTTTTTATTGTATGAATTTTCTTAAATTAGGGGGGAGGTGTAATATAGGCTGGGAATTTTTTCCTTTTTCCTTTCCCACGGTCCTCGAATTTCATCACCTCCGTCTCATCCACCGACATTCCGACGAAAACTCCTACACAAACATTAGAAGGATCCTAACATTTTTCCCGTGTACATCTTTGTCATCACCGCTCGATGCAGCTGCATTCGGACAATCGTCGGGGCTTCTCCAAATTTATGTCTTCCGCCCAATCGAGGTCCCGAATGGAATAGTCAAATACTGGTTTTCTGAATTCTCAGAAAACCCTCTCATAGCCTCATCCCTCTGGAAGATTCCCGAATAACGCCCCAAACCTCACGTAGGCCCTTCCTCCCACTATTCTCGATTTCCCACGCTCCAGCCCTATAAGTTGCCTCCGTTCTAGGCTAAGCGAGTAGTAAGCAACCAAATTTGTAAGACGCCGAATCTCTGTCAGTTGAATAAACGTAGTTCAAGTAGCTCAACTTCGTGTACACCGAGTTGATTCATCCTACAACCGTGTTCTGTAAGCGAGTCAGTCACTCCTTTTAATTAAAAAAACGACAATCTTCCCCAAACCGACATTACAGTATACAATCATTTTTTTGAAGCAATTAATTTCAAAACGACGGTTGTGCAGCGTTTATCTCAAAACTGCATTCCTTAAATTGGCCGGAAACATAACTCAGACAATTTTCAACTGATTCACTTGAAATGTTGAATATATCTTGAAAAATACATTGTTTATGGAAGTACGTAGGTTTTTTTTTATATTGCATAGTTCATTTGTTTTTGAAAATTATCTGACGATTTTTTAGGCTAATTTTTGGAAAGCGAAGAATGGCAGATAATTGTTGATAACAAATGAACTATGCAATATAAAAAAAAATCTTACGTACTTCCATAAAAAAAATGTATTTTTCAAGATGTATTCAACATTTCACGTGAATCGGTTGAAAAGTGCCTGAGTTATGTTTCCGGCCAACTTAAAAAATGCAGTTTTGAGATAAACGTTATACAGCCGCCATTTAGAAATTAATCGCTTCAAAAAGAAAAAAATTATGAAGAAAAAAAACCCAAAAAGCCTATTTTTTCGGCCCCTAGAGTGGCCTAACCCCTTAATCACGTAAGGCTTAAATGGGGGGTGGGGGGATGGGATAACATCACGATTGATCACGATAGCGGTAGAGGGTGGGGGGGGGAGTGGTGTTATGACATGTCACGTGTATTTTTTTGTGTTATTGCGCGGACAATGCTATTTAAATATACTGACAATATACTCAGTACAGTCGTGCTGTTTATTGAAATCAGAAAAAAATAAAAGAAGGTTAGTTTTTTGACAGGTAATTTTGTAGATTCCGGAGGTACTAAATCCAAGTTTGCCTAAAAATTGGGGCGTAGGGTTTTTTTTAGGCGATGAAGGGGGATGGAGGTGGATTGGTGCCAAACTAATATCTTATGAGCTTGGCGCCGTGGGCAAAAGTTTGCCGTCCGGCAAAAGATAAAAATATTTTTATTTTCGTTAACGGATGGAAATATGGTAAAATTCGAGGCTTATTCATATGAACGAAAATGTAGAGAATATCAATCCCTACATTTCGTACATTCAAACGGCACCCGTAAAATTAACCGTTTTTGAGTAATCACGAAAACAAAACTTTCAGAGTATTTCGTGATTCGTTATGGGGGAAGGGACTTTTGAAGTTAAGAGATGATTTTATACCCAATTGACGCGTATTTTTGAGAGCTATAACTTTTTCATTTGAATAGAGTTCGAAACAAATTTGTCGAACAGTTATTCTCAAAATACTGATTTTTTGTACGTTCCCCCACTTTTAGAAATCGAAAATAAAGAGATACGAGTTTGGCGCTGTGGAAAAAAATGTAGCGGAAGGTTCAGGCTACAAATCGTTTCACGGCGGTGAATTCATACGGTCTATAGTTTTCCCAGAATTTCATTTTCGAATTTTCAACCCCTGAGAGGCGTTGGAAAAAAACAAAATTCAAGGGTGGTCCATAGAAAAGAAAATGTAAAGATTATTTTCTACATTTCATACATTTCAACCATACTCTAAAACTCAATTATTTTTTAGTTATACAATAAACGAATTTTTAAAAATATTTCAACAATTTTTTTAGAGGTCAAGATATTAGCGGAAAGGGATGATCAGATACTCGATCGGCGCGTCTTTTCGAAGGCTACAAGATTTTCATTTTAAAAAAATTGTACGAATTGTTCCCAAAGAGTTATTGAATAAAAACTGATCATTCAAAATTTTAGCTCATGTTTTACCCCCAAAATGGGCTTCCCTGATTTTGACGCTATGGACAAAAATGAAGCCCGGACTTTTCTGAACATTTTGTCTCACGGCGCCGATCTCGTAGCGGTTGCAGTTTGGCATTGATCAACTCTCATCCCCCATCATCCCCTAAAAAAATCTCATCCGGTTCTGTCATACAATTCGCACCTCATCAGAGGTTTCGGCGAAAACTCTGCAGTTGGTGCCAATGATTATGTCCAATGCATTCATAATCCTTAGGGTCGAAGAAAAGCCATCATTGAATACCCTAGCAGCAATGTAGGCCGAAATTTCAACAATTTTTAGTCCAGAATGTAAGCGTTTCGGAGCCAATCGCCAGATCGTCGAGTTGAAAATTTCATTAACATTTTGGGTATGGCCCCCAAGTATCTTTCTAGCAAATCATCTCTGGACAAATCTTGATAAATTGGCAGGAGATGCTGTTTGATATTTTCGTCAAGTAACGGTAAAAGATCTTCCAATTTTGGATTTTTATTTAAGGCGATTGCTTTCTGCCATTTGCAACAGGTTTCAGGTCCAGTCGGGCAGTATTCGCGATTCGCCTCTTCCGTGAAAAAATATGATAAAAAGTAGCTATAATCCCTTTTTTCATATTTTCAACACTATTTAAATTTCTATGAAAGCTCAAACCATAATATTTTGTGAGTTTTTTTCACAACTTTATCCGTTAACTTGCCGGTCCGGAATTTTCATTTTCTTTTCTCACGTTTGAGAGTCTGGTGCCCATTTTCTTCTCTACGTGGCCAATGCATTTACCTTTTATAACAGTCAACACGTCACCATAAGGATTTAGTTCTAGCATGGCCTTGAAAGTTTTTGAATCCCCAATACCTATATAATTGCCATACTTTACGCCGAATTTCTCTTTCGATCTGGAAAACATTTCTTTCATCGAATCAACCTCCATTTTTCCCGCGAAGCCCTCATGATTCTTCATGCAATTTTCTTCGTGATCTTCGAACCATTCCTCATATTCTTTAGTATGAGGCTTAGAACGTACAGCTGTAGCAGTAACTGCTTTTCACAACCAAATCGATCACTTTACCAGAGTAGTACATGAGCGTGGTAACACCATACAGTGATTTGAACACACGCTTGCTCCATGTACCGTCATCAGAGACTTTAAGAATTTTTTCTGCTCTCTCATGCTCGACATTTTTTTCACCTCTTCTTTAACAGCATTCTGTGATGAAAAATTGAATGAAAACTACATAAATATGCTCGATGATTTTAGTGTAGCTGCTTTGATTGAGTCTAGTGCACAGGTCCATGAGATTGAAAATGTATTGATTTCTTGTCTTGCGACCCCTAAAAGTCTCATGACTAACCCAAGCCTTCGATTAATTTTGTAACCAGTATGAATCAAAGGTTCTGAATGAATTTCTCGATTACCGCACCGACCCGTAACGAAAATTTCGAAACTCAGGCCTCTATGCCCTGACTCTGTAAAATGTATCCTTTGCTTGCATACAGAACAAATTAAAACGTCTGATAGAGCCGTAAAAACTGTTAAAAACTCAATCATTCTATATGCGTGCAAAGGATTTGTACGGATATCCTCTGTGCACGCAGACTTTAGTTTTTCAGCAATTGCACTTATAACGTCACTTGTACTCGGCCCGAAACTGTCCCCGCTAGCATCAGCGTATTGATATCCTTGAAATCGTTTTTTTGTACACCTTTCCGAGCTATATTACCTCGGGTTCCTTTCGGATAGTTCTACATTTTAGTTTTGAAAATTCAACCGTTTACGACAAACTTTCGAGCTAAACTGACTCTGTTGCTCGGGCAACGCTTCGTTTCGCATACGTACAGTTTTACTCTCATATATATATATATATATATATATTGAGACGTGTGGGTCCGTCACATGCGTAAATCCCCCCACCACTTATTCGAAACAGCGATGTTGACAAGCGCGGTCACTGCCTCCAGGTGGTATACGGGAAAAGAACAGACCGAGAAAAGGGCCAAGTGGTGCCATCCTTCGGAACGCGGAAAAGATAGAGACAAAAAGAAAAGAAAAATTGAGTAAATATTAAAGCAACATTTATTTAACAAAGGATGCCTGGGAAGGGGAAGAAAAGCGCGGGAAATAAGGGGTATATAAGGGCCACCTCGAGAGAGGAAAGGCCTACTTGTTTCAAGTCAGCTTCAAAGCGAGTACCGAAACGAGATATTAGTACAGGCTTTTTAAGCGTGGAAAGTATCGAACTGGAAAGTATCGAGCGTGGAAAGTATCGAACTAGTATCGAACTAGGGAAAGCATTGGACAAAACGAAGCAAGTGAGCACAATAAATTTGAGAATCTCTTTTATTGTGAAGGCCTTAGTACCGGACGCAAGTACCCACTGATTGCAGCGGGGAAAGTGACCGTTGAGGAAAGGAGCCGAAACAATAAAAGAGAAGGTAAAAAGAGAATTTTTGGAAATATTTTTTCACACGATTTTCACACGAGTCTCGAGCGGAGATACCAAGCTTTTATGACTATGGAACGTGGACTTTGCCATTAGTAATGAAATAAGCGCATGTCCGAGCCCAAAAGGCAAGGAAGGCGACTGAACATAGAATCACGAAACTCGAAGCATCCCGCGTTAATAAACGTCAGAATATTATAGCTGACAGCCAGCTGGAAGCCTAGATGGAAACATGTAACGAGAGAGAGAAGGAACAACAACAAAGGGGGCAGTGGCCGAGCAAGGCCGAACCGGCGAAATCGCGAAGACCGCGCGACACACATAAGCACACACAATTGGAGCATTTAAAATTTCGAATACATACAAGTCAAAGATGTACATACAACAAACGTACACAAACACGAAACGGCGGCCATGCCTCCCCGGTACGCGAGAGCCGCGACAGCCAAACCGACCGAGTGCGCGAAACCCAGATACAGGGTGATTCAAAATTTGTTTGTAACATGAGATGAAGCGAAATATGAATAAATCTTCGTTTATTTGTTGAGACATAAAAGGATTACATTAATTTACTCCCTTATCGTGCCCCGAATCCTCATAAATTTAATGTAACTAGGGGTGACCCGTTACAATATATATATATATATATATATATATATATATTAGACTGATTAAAAAAAAAAAAAAAATTCCTTCAGGATTCTCGTGCTATTGTTGGGCGCTAATAAAAGAAAATTTCTCTACAAAGATGGGCGCGGTCACTCAATTTTTAGAGGTGGCTATCTCGACTTTTTTGTATTTGAATTTCTTTTAACGAACGTATTGCATTTAAGCATATTCATGGCTTCGGATTACGGATAAAAATCACATCCAGCAGCAATTTCGTAACCAAAATAAACTCTAACAATTTGACAAGATAGCAATATTCACCATTCAAATCCAGGTAGATCAATAATGGCGTCTATACTACTCTCGTTATTCATGTAGATTTATTTATACGCATTAACATTTCGTACTTTTTACGAAAAATTAAATTATAAGCTTTTATTCATAAATCGTATATTTACATTTTCAAAATGCTACACTTATATTATCTTCAAACTCATTTATATTTCTTCCCAGCCACTGTGCATAACATCGCGCATGCCACTGCGCATACCACTGCGCAAGTCACTGCGCATCCGTGACGCCATTTTGTATTGGCGCAGCGCATTTGTAAGTGGTGTTGTTTTTTTTTTCATGTGACTCAAGTAAAGACAATTTTAAACAATGGCTCGGAAAAACGAAGACAACACAATTTGGCTAATCGGCAAGAAAATTCCGAAAATAAGTACCCGTCATTTACCGTCAAATCGGAAAGTTTTGGCTTTGTTCTTGTACAAACATAAGAGAGAAAAACTGACCATACGTCGAAGTGCACACGAAACGATGAAAGAAGTTTTCGAACAATGGAAATGTGCTGAAATTCCAACGCGTCGATTGAATAACGCAATCGTGAAATTAATAAAACTCCATCTAGTCTGGAAAAAACTTTTAAAAAATCGGGTTAAAAAGATTTTGCCGTCACAAATATTGAAGGAGCGTAAATTTAAGAGAGATTTGGACAAACTGTTCAACGTTGCACATTTTCGTTCTGCCCAATATGTTAACGAAGCCATAACTATGCTTAAATGCAATACGTTCGTTAAAAAAATTCAAATACAAAAAAGTCGAGATAGCCACCTCTAAAAATTGAGTGACCGCGCCCATCTTTTTTGAGAAATTTTCTTTTATTAGTGCCCAACAATAGCACGAGAATCGAGAAGGAAAAAAAATATTTTTTTTTTTTTTGAATCAGTCTAATATATATATATATATATATATATATATATATATATATATATATATATATATACATATACATATATATATAATGTCGTTCACATGGAAAGGAGTGGCGTGTCGTTTCGAAAGATTCCTCGAAACACCTGCCTGGCCACACAAAAGGTGAATAAGGAAGTATTGTGAAGCAAAGGTTGTTCCGCCTCTAACGGTCCGAGCGCCCGACTCGCTACCTGACCGCATGCTGTCCCCGCGCTCTAGACTATATGCGATAACTCCGCAAATATACAATATTTCGAGTTTTCCTTTAGTTGTATATTCTTTGGGTATCGTACTTTCGAAATATCTAAAAAAATCGATTTTTTGAAATTTCTAAACGGATATCTCGCCTTAATTCTTCGTTTATTTGTTTCTTGTATTGTCGTAATGAATTTCCCTCTCTGACAGTATTATTACTTTGTCCGGTGCTAGATTGCCGAAGCATTCCTTCGATGTTGATAGGCTACGTTTGTCGCCCTGTTGAGAAATCCTTAGTTTTTCGTCTGATGATGGTTCCTTTGGCCTGATTGGGGGAATGTCGATCAGGTTTCGTGATAACGCGTTTACGGCGGCGTTGAATTTTCCTCTTAAGTTAAGTTAAGAGTTGCTTGCCTTTGTATTACTTGTCGTGGTGTGTTAGCTTCTTTTTAACATATACGTGAGGGCTCGATTATGTGTTACGAATGTGAAGTGGTGCGCGTGTAGGGCCTAAAGTGTTTCACTACGTTCACAATTGGCACAAGTTCCTTGTGCATCGCGTTGTACGCAAGTTCCGATTTCGTGAGAGTGCGAGAGTATAAGACAATAGGATGATCGAATTTTTCGTGTTATTGGCTGAGGACGGCGTCGATAGCGTAACCTAATGCGTCAGTTGTTAATTCGAACTCCTTCTCGTAGTCCGGATAACGGAAGATTGGATTACTTGTAATTTTCCTTTCAAGTAATCGAACTCTTGTTGAAGTTCCTCAGTCCATACGAATTTTTGTGAAGACTTCAGTTGTCGTGTTAGCCGGAGAGCGATTGTTGCGAAGTTCCCCACGATGCGTCTATCGGAGTTAACTAATGCGTAAAATTGTATGACGGTGTTCTTTTTTTGTATTGAAAACTTGTACTGCTCGTGTTAACTTGGGTGTCGATGGCGAGTCGTTTTCGTTGATTACGTGACCCAGGTATTCGACATTGTTCTGGAGAAACAGGCATTTAGCTGTTTGCAGCGTAAAACCAGCATATTACAGTCTTTTTGCTAGTCGGTGGAATTCATGCTCGTGTTCCTTAAGGTTGGTGGCGTAAATGACGATGTTAACTAAGTATATGAAAAAGGTCGTTACCCAGTGATCCCGATAGCGCGACATCCATCAACCTTTGGAAGCTGCTGGTGCGTTCTTTTTAAATCCAAACGGCATTCGATTAAATTCATAATCACTGTTTGGTGTCGAAAATGTTGTTTTCGATTTGTCGCGTGGGATACATCCCGGTTTGGTGGAAACCGGACGCTATGTCCAGTATCGAGATATATGTAGCTGATCTAGGCTATTCGTTATATTTGCTAGTGAGTACACATCGAAAGTGGTTTAGTTTCCTAAAATGAATTAAGATACGCAATCGTTTTTTCTGTTCTCGGAACTATCCAAATCAGAGATTTTTATGGCAATAACGATCGTTGTATTATATATTTTTTTTACATCGTCGACCTGTTTGAGTACTTGTGGAAAGCAATGTAGATTTGGATTTATTGATTTTTTGTAGGTTGTAAAAATGTCATGTTTAACAAACGAAATTGAATTCATTTGGGCTCTGGTCTGAACGAAAAATTTCGTGTTTTTTCCTCTAAGATCAACAGAATTTATTATTACTGTTAAAGGTTTTCTGTATTTGTAATTCCCAGCGAAATGGTGGCTTTTCTTATTATTGCCGTTCTATTATTATTCGATGGCTTGATGTCGAGCGCTTCTGCGATTTAGTTCGCGTTGCGCCGTCCCGTGAAGTCATGCTGAATTTTTTTTTTTTTTACTTATTCCGAGACTTTTTTTTTTACTTATTCGTTTCGGGGTATTCGCAATATGTTTGTGGAGTTGGATTTTGAGATTCCGGAAATTGGATTTTCGCTGTCTCTGTTTGTTTTACTTCCGTAGTTTCGAGACCTGTTCTGTTTTGGTTGATCGTTTGACACGCTATTGGTTCCTTTTATATATTATCTGCCTCTCATATCGCTTCGTCAAGAGTTTGAACTGCTTGTAGCATTAGGATAGTACGGATTTTATCAAAGAATCCGCGAGTGAAGACAACCGATCTTTTTACTTTCAATTTCCTGTTTTCGAGGTATTGTTGATGATCATTGTGCGTGTAGCCAGAGATTAGTAGGGAGATGTACAACGCTCCCGTTTTCGGCGTTCCTCGGGCATGACGCTAAACCGCGGCGGCGAGTTCGGGAATATAATTTTGTGATCATCGCCTCTGTCGGGATTGCAGATTACCTTGTAGCCGCGCAATTCGTGATCACCACTCAAGTCGGTATCGCCGTCAGTGTGAACACGAATGGGCAGCTCGGTGGGGGAAAAGTCTTCGCCCCGCGCAAATCGTGCTTACTCGACAGGCGAACGGAGCGAGGTTTTCCGTCCGGTCGAGCTCGACATATTTGTGTGGCCGTACTGCGGATTAGAAAATGCATTAAATGAATTTCAAAGTGAAAACATGTATCGAGATCATTGTTTTCTCTCGGTTGCCTGTTTATGCCGAGAATGCGGGTTAAAGAAAATTAACGACGAAACGCATTGAAAAACAAAACGCCGAAACGACCGTGGAAGCTTTAAAGAGAAATCTTGAGCCTTTGCCGCGGTCGTTTCGGCGATTGTTCTCAACACCAAACATTATAGATAAGCGTGTATCATAAATGTTTCTCTACCCGAGTCGAAATTTTCGAGCCGTGTTCAACCCACAAAATGAAGGCGAGCAGAAATCGGCGTGAGCGGATTATTGGGTATCTAAAGGAGGGTACAATGTTTGAAAGTACCATGCGTTAGAGCCTCCGATGAACCTCCGGCATGGCAGAAAGTAGACTTTTTGACTCAAAGGAGGTCAGTGAGGTTCACAATTGAACCTACGGAACCTCAGTTCGGCCTACTGCGAGCGCTCCCGCAGAACCTACTTTCCCCCCTTTCGGCCTACTGTACACTGCTAAACAAAAAAATGAATTTATATAGAATCTATTTAAATAAAATAGGTATTTTCCTTGTCTCACAGCCTACTACGATCATATTTCTTTCAAAGATATTTATATATATTAATGAAGATGAGATTTAAATTAATCTTTATTTGCTTACAATGCACACTGTAAAGCTAAGTGTACTATATGTATAAAATATTTCATAAATCGAAAATAAAATGAACGCCTTAATTGAGAGCTTTACCACAAGGATTTTTCATCCTAATTCGTCATTCCCTGGCCTATAGAAATGATTTTGTTCGAAGAAAATATTTGCCCTATATGCGCCTTGAACCTAGCCTACCTACTCATAACTACGCTCCGCTGCCCCTGTGCTACCGAGTGCTTATAACATTTTGGTCGCTGATATGGCATAAGAGACCAAATGAATACCTCTAACTATTAGTTGTATCACATAAGCTATGTGAATTAGTTAATATGATTGTGATAATTAGAGAGTTTCATCGAATAACATGCTATAGATTTTTCAAACAAACACACATATACATATACATATATATAAAATTCCTCACTCTCCACCTTCTCTACCCCCCGCTCCTTTTATATGAGTGTTGCAATAAAGATGGACCATTAGTTCAATCAAATAGAAAAAAGGTTAACTCTAAGAAAATTCTATTTAAGGTAAATTTAAAAAAAATAACTAGACCCATTTAGTGAACTTAACTAAAGTGTTTTTTTGAACAGATGAAGATGTTGAACTGATGAAACCGAATCACAGATTTATTAGGATCAAATAAAATAGGTAGTTATTGGACGATATTAAATAGATTCATTTTCTATAAATAAACATTTTTGAAATCATTCATTTTAATGATGGAATGCAATAGGAAAAATTTGGTTCTATGAAAAATCTAGTTAACTAAAATAAAAAAGAATCAAATAGACGCGGTTAGTTAATATTATAATTATTTAGCGGGAAAAAATAAAAATATGCTTCATACATACACGTGGAAATGGTTTTTAAATTTTCGATGTGCTAAAAATGAAAACAAAGAAAAATCAAACATTTTATTTAAAATCGACGGTAATCGGCCGTCGACATTTATCAATTTATTATTGAATAAACAAAAAAAACAAAACGAACAAAAACAAAAAGAAAAAATAAAGAAAAAATCGAATGAGGTTGAATTCTAAACCGACAATTTCAATCCTGTAAAACATGAAATAGACTATAATTAACACCCTAACGTTCCATATAGATATCAACATTATATGTTATTTAGATCTACACTGCCAGCCAAAAGTTTTCGGACACTCCACATAATCGCAAAACTTTTGAGCGCTGGATAATTGCCAAATAATGTTAGAGTAATATAATTCATTTCATTTATTATTTCACGAACATACTATAAAGATCTATATAATTAAGTAATTATACAGAGCTTTATACTATCTTCGTAAAATAATTATTATTCTACCATAAGTTTGCAATGATCCAAAGTGATATTAAGCTTTGCAGTTATCTGAAGTGTCTGAATACTTTTGACTGGTAGTGTATATTCGAATATATTAATGCAACCACATATTTCGAGTATAATATATATATATAGTATTATATAATATATACCGTCGCTTAAAAGTTTGGATACACCATAGTCGATATTTCTTGCTGCACGAAAAGTTACATAGCTTCGTAAATAAAAAGATAACCAAATTTACCGAACGGCGTTTTGACGGGAATAAATTCAGCTTTATATTGCTTTTCTGAAATATTTTTTTATAATTTTCTTTTCGCCCCGGTACGCACTTTCATACGTGACTGATTTTCGGCTTCTTTTCGACCATCGAGAATTGGGCGCATGACTTATGCAAAAAAAATTGTTGCGTTTATCCATGATAAACTTGAACGGGGTAGCAAGAAGTCCATTTGCGTTTTTATAAAGTTTTGTACGATTTTTTTCGTAATGTTATTTCATTTTTTGCTAAAAAAGACTAATTCTAGATAATGCAATGTAACTCAAGAACTAGAGGGTTTAAGAAGAAACGTCAAGGACGAAAAACGTCGCATAAGCTTATAGTGGATAGACTGACATTTTTAAAGAATTTTCCTGTGAGATTTTTTCTGACAGGAAAACGCCCATTAATCCGATAGAATTGGAGTAAGACTGTATATACAAGCATTCTTTTATGAATTGCCTATAAAATAATAATAAATCGATGTTGAGAAAATTTGATTGTTTTCGCATATTAATATTGCACTAATAATTTGATAAGGGGACGATGTATTTTTATTAATTTCGTCATCGAACGGGTTACCGACCAGGCCACAATGGAATGATGATGGAGGAGATATCGAATTTGGGCCGAAAGCAGGTTAGGTGGGGTCGAGGCAACAGTTTGAGGTTGAAAGCAGGTTAAGGAGGCCTGTGCTCTGCACGTTTCACTGAAACTGGGGTCGAGAGAAGGTTTGGGAGGTCTAGCAGAGGCTACTGTGGGCCAAGAGGAGGTCTCTGCATGGCACTGAACTCGACAAATGAGGTTTCGTAGGTTCAACGGAGGCTGGCGGCTTATGTATTACAAAAGAAATGGGTCCTGCGAGGGTTCAGAGGAGGCTAAAAATTTCGACTCGGGTATCCTCAATGAGCGTCGTGGCTGAGTTGGCAGCTTGACGGATTAACAATGCTTGCGGTCCGGGTTCAGTCCGCGATAAATATATTTTTTTTCTATTGTTTTCCTTCATTTTAATTTTTTTTAAATTCAAACTTCCTTTCGCTTCAGCTATTCACGCTTTAGCTACACTCGCCTGTCCAGGCATTATTTATGATATTTAATTCATATATGTTTAATATAAAAAAAAACTTGCTACCGGGGATTGAATCCGTACGGTTCGTACTCAGAGCCGCACGCTAATATCTCAGCCGCGAGGCTCTTATGACCGCAAAGCTGCCTTAGGTATACACACTTATCCATTGTGAAAAGTGTTAAAAAACCCCGAAACGATTGAGATAGACTGAAAGTTCTCTTTCTAAAAGTTTACTTTTCTCAATTGTTTCGGCACTTTTTTCAGCACATTTCACATTGGATTAGCGTGTATACCTACGGCAACTTTGCAGCCACAAGAGCCTCGCGGCCGGGATATCAGCGTGCGAGCTCTGAATACGGACGACGCGGGTTCGATCCCCGGTAGCAATGCCTTTTTCTTTTTTATTAAACATATACGAATTAAGGTATTATGTGCACGAACCTCCTTTTCAGAAAAAAAATGATTTTTCGATATGCTGCAGTACAGACATACACAATGACGTCCGCGAAAACTTCGCATGCCTTACCGACTAAATACAGTAGTAATTAATTCACTAAGGGCGGTATTCATAGTCAGATCTCAAATGCACTCCAAGATCGTCTTCGCCAAGACGATCTCATTAGACCGCGGCGTTCTTCAGATGCCGTATATTTCATAGTTCCGAAATAAGATTATCTTCGTGAAGACGGCGCTGCTGAAGATGGTCTTATTTGAACGGAAGCCGTCTTGACAAAGCATTTGCTTGAGACCGTGCTTGTTCGGCGTTCGGGTAATATCGGAAATTTACCGTTGTATCGACCAATCATAGATGAGAACGCGGTTTTACGAGCCGCCATATGTGAAATTTGATAAATGTCAAAGTGAATAAGGTCCACGGTCTTACATACAGGTCTGACAACGGCGGAAGTAGGGGTAGGCACCTTTAGATGTTTTGCTTTTTATTCCGATTTCTGCCGCTTGGTGCGTGACGGCAAGGGGAAGTAGTGGTGCGACGAAGAGAGAAATAGCTCTTGTGTCCTTTTCCCTCCTGACCGCAACGCATGCGCCGTTGGCTGCGTGACGTAAACACCTTGGGCCCATTCGCCGGCAAGAGGTAAGGGAAAAACTACTTCCCCTTGCTAGTAGCGACGCGTAGCGGCGCCTAGTGAATCGAAAATTAAAACATATAAGAGTGCCTACCCCCACCACGAAAATTTAGCTTCGTTGCAAGACCTGTATGTAAGACCGTGATAAGGTCTCAGCAATTGCTTTGTCTATTGTACTCGAATAATTATTTTTGAATAATAACGAAATCGAAATCCAAAATGACCTCGAAAAGCAAGCATTACACCCCGCTTGAACGGAAATTATTGCTGAATTTTATAAGTGAACAGAAAGACATCATAGAAGCCAAGAAAAGTGATGCATCAACGCTAAAAATGAAAAAAGTCGCGTGGGAGAAAATTACAGAAAAATACAACAATTCGAAAGAAGTTGTACACACGGTAAGTGAAATAATCTTTTACTTCATGAATGTTTTTTTTTAAGTCACGAAAAAAAATGTGGATCAATCTCAAGCACATCCAACGAGATGCCTTGACTCAAGAGAAGCAGGCTTGTATAGCAACTGGAGGTGGTCCGCCATTGCCTCCTGCTGAACTCGACCCAGAAGTAGGCATGATCGTTCCTCATTTAATGGATGTGGCACCGATAAATTTTTCATCAAATATAGTCGTTGAAGATGAAGAGGGTCATTAAGCTTTTTACTCATCCTACATTACTCGTACCTAGATATAATAGATGGTAACAAATGAATAGATCAACGATGTTTCACAATGTTTCCCTAATTAGTTATATAATTTAAATCCACTAATAAAGACGTACAATTTATAAATTATAAAGACATGATATCTGGCAAAGTAACCAAAATGCGATGTATAATATAGTATATATAAAAAGTGCATGGTGTTTTTTAGTTGCAGATTACTTGATCAAAGTTATGAAGCAGCGAAATGATGGAAGTGTAACCGATGAAGAGTATTTAGATGAAGCTTTATTGATGGAAACTCAAGACGATTGCGAAGGCGAGGACGTGCACGCATCTGGATGTTCAAGTGAAATCAATCAAGGTAAAATAAATAAGTGAAATGATTCACTAGTTACGAATGTTAGTACAAAAGTGCAATCATTTTATAATTACATATAAATGGATAATTTGTATTATTCCAGTAATCCCTGCGCACCGTGGAGAGAAGTACGGAGCGGATATTAAACAACATCCAAGAAAGAAGTCTGTGTCTATCGCGTCATCTGCCAACAGAAAAATATCACGAGAGGCCGAAAAACTGCATAGGATTGCGGCGCTCTGTCAGCAAGACCAACTCTTGTTTCAGATAAAACGAAATCATGAAATGAAGGTTGCAAAAATGACAGAACGTCATTTAAGCAGGATACATGAATTGCAAATCGAAAAATATGAATTCGAATTGAGAAAAGCCAAAGCTGAAGCCGAACTAGCAGAATTTTTACTTGCCAAAGAAAAAAACGATGTATAGGTTTTGTTTTATCGGGTTTAAGGACAATTCAATTAAGTGTTACTAATAAGTTATTTTATCAATTATAATTCAACTGTAGTAAAGATTTGTTTAGGTTCGTGACTAATATATACATATTAATAATATAACCAAAGCATCTACGATATCCTTAATACTTTCGTTGATTTTATTGGGAACTTTATAAAAGTTTGTTACAATATTATAATTTGTTCTGATATACGGTTATAATATATATATATTGTGACGGGAGATTATTTCTCTAACCGGAAACGAAAACTGGACGAGAACTCAAATCGGGATCTGGTGCGAGAAACCGTCACCTTCGGCCGTTCCTCTCGTGCACGTGCATCCGCAACCCGGGGCGCCAGAGACTTTGTTTCTCCGGTCGTCTCAACCGGAATAAACTGGGGTCGAGATGATCACACCCGACCCGCCAGGCGGAGACTGGAGCTCTCCTTGATTTTTGTTGTCCCCCGGAATCCTAACCGGGTTCGGAGTCTGGAGACCTCCTCGATTTTTGTATCGCCGGAATCGTTTAACCGGACTAATCAGGATGCACTTACACGGGAACGAACGGTTGCGGTAAAGCACGGCCGCTCAGGCTGTGGGATATGGTAGAGGGGTCGGGATTCACCGGAGAGTAGCGTGAGCGAGCGCGAGACCTGTCACTATCGCGACACCGGAAACGTCACTAATAAAATAAAACAGTTGTTTTATTTTTGATGGTGCGGGAGCCGGTGGCTTAACCACCCGTGAGCTTTTTACGTAGACGAAACTTTAACGCGAACGCGAACTGCACGCGAAACGATATACGCACGGGAGCGAGAGAGCACGACGACGTGCCTCTTATGCGAGAACGAGAGCGCGAGAGAGACACGACACGTCTCTCTCAATCGCGGCGTCTGATCGACGACTCTCTAAATCGGGAGCGATCGCGATCTCGGAGACAACCGTCTCACGCGAAGGTTCGGTAGCGACTCTGTTGCGATAGCCGAAAAATCGGAAGCGATCGCGATTTTAGAGACAACCGTCTCACGCGAAGATTCGTTAGCAACTCTGTTTACCTCGCGCGACCAAGACCGGCGCGCGAGGGATTATGCGAGAGCGAGATAGAGCGCGTTAACAGAAAAAAATGTCAACACGCTCGCGGCATCGGACCATGCGAAATCGCTGGTTCAAGCGAGAACTTTATCTCGTATAATATCGAGAGCTGAAATATTATTTCGGGAACTGGAATATTCCAATAGAATATTCCTTTCGGAATCTATATTTTCTGCCCGAGTTACCCCGAAAACGGAACGGTAACAAATCAGGACCTTTTCTCATCGGTAACATGGAGGCTCTCGAGAATCGCATCCCCGGGTCACCGTGCGAAAGCGGGCAAAGCTTCTCTCCAGAAGCGCGGCGCGGAGGCCTCCAGCCTCCGCCCGTAACCCAAACGGCCCGCTCTCCAGCACGATGCACCACTACGGTGGGGCGCCGGCGTTTCAGCCGGGCGTGCACCGATTCCCCGAGAGGCCTCACTGGGTGCATTCCTCGGTCGGGATTGCTCAGTACGTCGAGCCACACGCCGCTCGACCGAGTTCCGCACGCCAACCTAACCCAAACGAAAACTCAACCCAAAACCTCAAACGTAACAACACAACCATTCTAGAGAAAGGCCCCTTAACACAGACGGATGGGTCGCAACCCGGGCATCGAGAGCATGTCTTGATCATCGGTAGCATTTCTGTGACGTGTCTTAAAAAATCACGTCACAATATATATATATATATATATATATATATATATATCGAAAAAAATCGAAAAAAACCGGGCGATTGTCGATGTCGATAATTGTGAAACAAAATAAAAATTTAATGAATGATCAAATTATTTAAACAGCCAATCTTCTTCCTTTAGTCCTCATCCAAATTTTAATTTAAAACAAATTGAAAACTTTTCAGAATCATTTGTTTAAATAATCAACGACACGTAAAATTCATTGTTCATGATAGTGGCAGGCGTATTTCAATAATAGAAAAAAACCGGGCGATTCCGCGGAGGGCGACTTTCAAACGCTGCTGCAGCCATTTTCTCTACTGTTTGGATAAGGCAGCACTGGTTTTTCGCACACAAAAATTGATGATCTTTCAGATAAGCTTTAGTTTTTTTGAGGAGGTCGATAATGATAGACACCTGGGTGCCAGATGTCGCTTATCTCTCGGCAGCAACTGATACGGCTTGTCAGGGGGGCTGGCAGCACTGCCTTTTCGTATAGTCTTACCCCTCCCCTGTCTCGAGAAACAATCAGAATACGGGAGACTTAACATGTGAGAAACCTACAAAAATGATAACTTATTATTTTTTTTAGCGTTGACCGATCCCAGACACGACAGCAGGGCCATTTTGTGTTCCCCTATGAATGACATGACGAATTATATGTATGAACTTTGGGATACCTATCATGACAGGTTTAGTATCGTGGGCTCCTAGACTACTAGTAGATTGTCACATGGATAAGACTCGATATGTGCGTATCGAAAACGCAATACTCCATTCGTTCTTGCTTTCTCGCTTCCTACCGCTGTTGTACTCGCATATACACATAATAAAGCGCACAAACACACGCGTGGCGAAATTTCTTTGTACCGGCGACCCCTTCGCCTCCTAATTTGCATAGGAAAAAAATGAAAACTAAAAACTTCTTAAATCTGTAAAATTAAAAAAATTAAATTCTATTAACTTGAAAAGACCATTTTTCAAGGAAAACAAAATTTGTACACATTACAAATCTATTGAAAAAAAAAACGAAAATTGTAAAATTTTCAAATATGTAAAATTCGAAAAATAATATTGTATTAACTTAAAACTCAAACTGCGAATATTCGGAAAATAAACATTTTTGCAAACTTGTAATATTCGAGAAATAAAATTTTTGCAAACTGCAAATACTTCGAAAAAGGAAAATTTAGCATACTACAAATATTTGTGGAAAATTAGGTTAAGGGTCCAGCCCACTTGGGAGCCATGAAAGAAGCTATTTTCACGATTTTCTTTGAGGATTTTATAAAATGTATGACTATAAAAGTTGTTGGGCTTGATAAATAAAGTTTTAAAATACATAAAATAAATTTTAATTCATTTTGATTCATTTTTAAGTACAAAACGTTACGTTACAGTTTAACGTAACGCCTCAAAAATAGGTGTGCTAGGTAGCTCCATCACAACTCGGCAATGGCTTGTCTGAAACAAAAAAATCAAAGTCCATTAGATTCAGTATTCCCCTAGCTACAAAATGACCATAGGATATAAAGTTTCATAAAAAAATGGCAGATGAAAAAATCTTTTCGCAAAAAAAGGGTAAGAGTGAAAATTTTAAAACCATCGAGGGCCATTTTGTAGCGAATCATGCTTACAATATGTGTTTCAAATTTCAAGAGAATCGGTTTATTAGTTTTAGAGATATGATGGAGCTAGATTTTGATAAGGTTGTTTCCCGAGAAAAACGCGTTTGAAGGTTATACTATGAAAAACGCTTACCTAAACTCAATCGGCAATTCCTGCACCGTACAAAATCCCTTCGGATTGCTCATCATCCTCATTGTTCAAGTCTTGCTTGCTTTCGATTTTTTGAAATGTTCAACTTGGACTGGCACCTTAAAAATAATTATTTTTTTCTCTTTTAAACATTTAGAAGATTTTTACGAATTACAATTATATGGACAAAACTGTTTAGGAAACAAAATACGTTTTGAATAAAGTACACATATATGTATATGACAGAGCAAAATTGAATCTGCTAGGCCATTTCGGCGCCAAAAATGTAGGCCCCTCATTTATAAACCTAGGAAAAAACGAGGAATCAGATACAACGGCATACACAGACTTAATATTGCGTGATATATGCCAACCAATCCCCGTATTTAATGGCAAGAATATTCCCGTCGAAAACTTCACGAGCGCATGCAAAAAGGCAGGAAAAATAATTCTGCTGAACGAACATGCTCGACTTCTTGTCATGATACAGTATCAATGAACAGTATCATGATACAGTACTCCTCACGGATTAAAGAAATAGCGCAAATGTATAATGAACCGATAGCAGAGTACGCAACCCGAACGCGCACATTTATGAAACTAATAATGGATATAGGCTCGACAAATGCTACAGCAGAGCTTAGTAGGGAGATGTATAAGGCCCCCGTTTTCGGCGTGCGTCGGGAATTGCGCTAAATCGCGGCGGCGTATTCAGGTATATAATTTTGTGATCATCGCCTCTGTCGAAGTTGTAGATTCCCTTGTAGCCGCGCGAGTCGTGATCACCGCTCAAGTCGGTATCGTAGTCAGCGTGAACACAAATGGGTAGCTCGGTGGGGGAATAGCCTCCGCACCTCGCAAATCGTGCTTACTAGACATGTGAATGGAACGAGGTTTTCCGTCCGACCGAGCTCGACATATTTGTGTGGCCGTACTGGACGTACGTAAAATATGCATGAAATGAATTTCAAAGTGAAAAACATGTATCGAGATCATTGCTTTCTCCCGGGTTTTTCTGCCTGTTTATGACGAGAATGCGGGTTAAAATATTCGCGACGAAACGCGTTGAAAAATAAAACGCTCAAACGACCGCGTAAAGTTCAATGAGAAATCTTGAGCCGCGGCCGTTTTGGCGGTTTTTTCAACACTAAACATTATAGATAAGTGTGTATCATAAATGTTTCTTCATACTCAATGAGCGTCGTGGCTGAGTTGGCAGCCTGACGGATTAACAATGCTTGCCATCCGCGTTTGATCCCCTGTGATTCGACCTTTTATCCATTTTTTTCCTCATTTTATATTCAAGAATTTCGAACTTCCTCCCGCTTTAGCTACTCTCGCCTGTCCAGGCATTATTTATGATATTTAAGGTTGTACTAGCGGATTGACTAATCAACAGAAAATCTGTAAGTTTTCTAATCTGAAAAAAGCAAAATATAATCCATTTAAGTTCAATAATAACCATGATATGGAAAGAAATTATATAAGAAGTATATGTGATAGGTATGTGTGTTATGTTATAAATAGTGAAGTATTAAAATAGCAATCAGATTTGACTTGAGTTGTCTCACCATGGATATTCCCAAAATTATGAAATGGGCCGCCATTTCATAACTTTGGGAATATTCGTGGCAACACTGTACTCAGACCCTTCCGATAAGTGTCAAGCGTGTGTTTGCTTACTTCGTGTGGGTAAGCGTGTGTGTAATGTGCGTATATTGTAACTTCCCTCTTACATATACAGATATGGATCGACATATTATTCGTTCGAATCTCTGACGTAATAAAATTGCGTTAAGAACCTACAACTTTTGTCGTAGCATTCACATTGACCGGCTCGATTCGGCCTCTCGGATATGAGCACAGCTGACGGCACGCGGCGTTGCAAAATCTACGCAATCTCTCCCGTCATGGCAGACGCGGCTAGCGAACGCGAAAATTAGTCGATTCAATCGATAATGTCTGCTCAAAATGTCCCGTAACTTATATTTTTATGGAACATACATGACCGCGAGAGTTTTTTTTTACTTATCGCTTTTGCATAGTTCCGTATGTAAACGCGCACTGTTATTATTTCCGTGTCAAAGTTCGATACGCACAGATTCCCTACATAGTGCGGGTCAAATGCATTGATTTAGGGCGGTATTCATAGTCAGATCTTAAAACAATCGTCAACTAAGATGGTCTCAGAACGTGTCTCAAGATAGCGCTGTAGTTCCATAGTCGGTAAATAAGACGCGACAAATAAGATAGTTTTAGCGAAGATCATCTCATAAAACTCTTGCTTATTCCAAGTTTCATAGTCCAGTCTTGTTCAAAATAAGCAATATCTCAATAGTGCAAGGTTTCATAGTCAATTATGACATGCTTATTTGGAGAAATAGACCGTAAATAAGATGGTCTTGATCAAGACGTGGTTCGAGTCGTCTTAAGCAGCGTATCATTTATCTCTCGCATATCAAAAGCTGTATGCAGATGTACAAACTGACTTTCAAAAAAAGTGCCCTTAATTAATCAACGAAATTCGGAATGTACAAAACCGGTGTTTTCGTATTGTTGGACTGTGGTGACATTATATAAAATAAACGAGTACAAGTTGTTATGTGGTACATGTGAAAGTGGTAATTGAGGTTAGAAATGCAGTGAATAAGTAAATCGGGAATTTTGGACTACGCAATCAATCGAATTATTGCAATGTCCCATTTCAACGATTTGCTGAATCTGTATAATACGGATAACATGGATTATACGGATTCGGACGAATCATCTGAAGAAGAAAATGTTCAACAAGTCCCGCGTACTCCAAAACGATACATACGAGACGGCCAGAATCCATTCGAGTTCTATGGCGAAACTGAATTTAAACGACGTTTTCGGTTTTCTAAACATAGCATCATACATGGGATATTACCCAGGATCCGAAATAATTTACTTAAAGTTAATAATCGTGGACCAGAATTTCACCAGAATTTCACCAGAATTTCAATTGTTAATTTGTCTGCGATTCTACGCTACGGCAAGTTTTCAGGTAAGTCTTGTTTCCGCAAACTGTACATCTAGTTTGGTGCTAACAAAAAATAATTCATAATATTATATTCGCTGGTTATAATAAGTAATTTATAATTATACATTATTCTGTGCAGCTCGTCAATGCAGATTTGATATCTGTGTCACAATCAACAGTGTCAAGGATAATATTTAGGATTTCTACGTTACTTGCGGCTGAAATGTTCACCGTTATTAAAATGCCAATGTCAGAAGAAACTCGATTAGAAAATCGGCAACTTTTTCGGCAACTTGGAGCCAACAGAGACGGCATCGGTCTTCCTGCAATTGACGGCGCTATCGACTGCACTCACATACGCTTATCACATACAAAATTCGAAAACATTCAAGAAGTCTACAGAAATCGCAAGGGATATTTTTCGTTAAATGTCCAGGTATATTTTATACACATTGCTAATGGAGTCCACAGGATTGCGATTATATCTGTTTGTGAATAAGAACCATCTAAAATTCTAATCGTACAGGCTGTAGTAGGTCCGCGCATGGAATTTTTGGATATCGTCCCAGAATGGCCCGGAAGCCAGCACGACAGCCGAATTTTTCAAAATTCTAGGCTTTATATGAAATATTATGAGGGGCAGCTAACCGGAGCCCTTGTTGGAGATGCTGGATATCCTTGCCTTCCGTTTTTGCTTACACCCCTGGGAAATCCTCTGACAGATGCAGAGCGAAGGTATACATGAGAAAGATTACTTTAATCGTTAAAAGATGGATGCAAAAAAATTGATTCTGCAACTTTTTAATTCCAAATAGCTACAACATAGTACAACAAAGGACAAGACAAGTCGTTGAAAGGACATTTGGAATATGGAAACGCAGATTTCCATGCCTATCGAAAGGCCTTGCCACAAAATTAATATGCAGTACCACAATAGTCGTAGCGTGTGCTGTCTTGCACAATTTATCCCTTACTCTGGATAACATTCTTCCGGAAGAAGATCCAATCGACGAGGAAGAAGTAATCCCGGGTCAACCCCCACATTGGCATCCTAGAGAGGGTTTCCTGATTCGAGAAGCTTTAATCGAGCGGCTCTTTCAATAAAAGAAAGAAGTTAAACGTGTAGATCAGTCGTTCGATCGATAAATTCTTCCATTAGAGAGCATAATTTAAATGGTATTATTCTCGTTATACGAAGCGTCAGGAAGAAAAATCAGTTTCTGCTTCTCAGCGCTCTTTCTCGCACTCGCGCTCTTCGCGAGCGTTACGCGATGCCAAGTATAATAGATTTTTTAACTTCAAGAATGTATAATTTGCAGACGATTGCAAAATTAATAAATATATTTTGTCTGGGCTATGAATTATGTTATTGCATCCGGTATTATGACGCAATCCAATAATGTGTGAAAACATATATTGTTCTGATGTATATATATATATATATATATATATATATATATATATATATATATATATATATATATATACATCAGAACAATATATGTTTTCACACATTATTGGATTGCGTCATAATACCGGATGCAATAACATAATTCATAGCCCAGACAAAATATATTTATTAATTTTGCAATCGTCTGCAAATTATACATTCTTGAAGTTAAAAAATCTATTATACTTGGCATCGCGTAACGCTCGCGAAGAGCGCGAGTGCGAAATTAATAAATATATTTTGTCTGGGCTATGAATTATGTTATTGCATCCGGTATTATGACGCAATCCAATAATGTGTGAAAACATATATTGTTCTGATGTATATATATATATATATATATATATATATATATATATATATATATATATATATACATCAGAACAATATATGTTTTCACACATGATTGGATTGCGTCATAATACCGGATGCAATAACATAATTCATAGCCCAGACAAAATATATTTATTAATTTTGCAATCGTCTGCAAATTATACATTCTTGAAGTTAAAAAATCTATTATACTTGGCATCGCGTAACGCTCGCGAAGAGCGCGAGTGCGAGAAAGAGCGCTGAGAAGCAGAAACTGATTTTTCTTCCTGACGCTTCGTATAACGAGAATAATACCATTTAAATTATGCTCTCTAATGGAAGAATTTATCGATCGAACGACTGATCTACACGTTTAACTTCTTTCTTTTATTGAAAGAGCCGCTCGATTAAAGCTTCTCGAATCAGGAAACCCTCTCTAGGATGCCAATGTGGGGGTTGACCCGGGATTACTTCTTCCTCGTCGATTGGATCTTCTTCCGGAAGAATGTTATCCAGAGTAAGGGATAAATTGTGCAAGACAGCACACGCTACGACTATTGTGGTACTGCATATTAATTTTGTGGCAAGGCCTTTCGATAGGCATGGAAATCTGCGTTTCCATATTCCAAATGTCCTTTCAACGACTTGTCTTGTCCTTTGTTGTACTATGTTGTAGCTATTTGGAATTAAAAAGTTGCAGAATCAATTTTTTTGCATCCATCTTTTAACGATTAAAGTAATCTTTCTCATGTATACCTTCGCTCTGCATCTGTCAGAGGATTTCCCAGGGGTGTAAGCAAAAACGGAAGGCAAGGATATCCAGCATCTCCAACAAGGGCTCCGGTTAGCTGCCCCTCATAATATTTCATATAAAGCCTAGAATTTTGAAAAATTCGGCTGTCGTGCTGGCTTCCGGGCCATTCTGGGACGATATCCAAAAATTCCATGCGCGGACCTACTACAGCCTGTACGATTAGAATTTTAGATGGTTCTTATTCACAAACAGATATAATCGCAATCCTGTGGACTCCATTAGCAATGTGTATAAAATATACCTGGACATTTAACGAAAAATATCCCTTGCGATTTCTGTAGACTTCTTGAATGTTTTCGAATTTTGTATGTGATAAGCGTATGTGAGTGCAGTCGATAGCGCCGTCAATTGCAGGAAGACCGATGCCGTCTCTGTTGGCTCCAAGTTGCCGAAAAAGTTGCCGATTTTCTAATCGAGTTTCTTCTGACATTGGCATTTTAATAACGGTGAACATTTCAGCCGCAAGTAACGTAGAAATCCTAAATATTATCCTTGACACTGTTGATTGTGACACAGATATCAAATCTGCATTGACGAGCTGCACAGAATAATGTATAATTATAAATTACTTATTATAACCAGCGAATATAATATTATGAATTATTTTTTGTTAGCACCAAACTAGATGTACAGTTTGCGGAAACAAGACTTACCTGAAAACTTGCCGTAGCGTAGAATCGCAGACAAATTAACAATTGAAATTCTGGTGAAATTGGTAGTCCACGATTATTA
Organism: Ophion obscuratus; assembly: GCA_964007375.1. NCBI lineage: Eukaryota > Metazoa > Arthropoda > Insecta > Hymenoptera > Ichneumonidae > Ophion > Ophion obscuratus. Next base: position 56,762,480 of record OZ023314.1, read on the forward strand.
ACTTTAAGTAAATTATTTCGGATCCTGGGTAATATCCCATGTATGATGCTATGTTTAGAAAACCGAAAACGTCGTTTAAATTCAGTTTCGCCATAGAACTCGAATGGATTCTGGCCGTCTCGTATGTATCGTTTTGGAGTACGCGGGACTTGTTGAACATTTTCTTCTTCAGATGATTCGTCCGAATCCGTATAATCCATGTTATCCGTATTATACAGATTCAGCAAATCGTTGAAATGGGACATTGCAATAATTCGATTGATTGCGTAGTCCAAAATTCCCGATTTACTTATTCACTGCATTTCTAACCTCAATTACCACTTTCACATGTACCACATAACAACTTGTACTCGTTTATTTTATATAATGTCACCACAGTCCAACAATACGAAAACACCGGTTTTGTACATTCCGAATTTCGTTGATTAATTAAGGGCACTTTTTTTGAAAGTCAGTTTGTACATCTGCATACAGCTTTTGATATGCGAGAGATAAATGATACGCTGCTTAAGACGACTCGAACCACGTCTTGATCAAGACCATCTTATTTACGGTCTATTTCTCCAAATAAGCATGTCATAATTGACTATGAAACCTTGCACTATTGAGATATTGCTTATTTTGAACAAGACTGGACTATGAAACTTGGAATAAGCAAGAGTTTTATGAGATGATCTTCGCTAAAACTATCTTATTTGTCGCGTCTTATTTACCGACTATGGAACTACAGCGCTATCTTGAGACACGTTCTGAGACCATCTTAGTTGACGATTGTTTTAAGATCTGACTATGAATACCGCCCTAAATCAATGCATTTGACCCGCACTATGTAGGGAATCTGTGCGTATCGAACTTTGACACGGAAATAATAACAGTGCGCGTTTACATACGGAACTATGCAAAAGCGATAAGTAAAAAAAAACTCTCGCGGTCATGTATGTTCCATAAAAATATAAGTTACGGGACATTTTGAGCAGACATTATCGATTGAATCGACTAATTTTCGCGTTCGCTAGCCGCGTCTGCCATGACGGGAGAGATTGCGTAGATTTTGCAACGCCGCGTGCCGTCAGCTGTGCTCATATCCGAGAGGCCGAATCGAGCCGGTCAATGTGAATGCTACGACAAAAGTTGTAGGTTCTTAACGCAATTTTATTACGTCAGAGATTCGAACGAATAATATGTCGATCCATATCTGTATATGTAAGAGGGAAGTTACAATATACGCACATTACACACACGCTTACCCACACGAAGTAAGCAAACACACGCTTGACACTTATCGGAAGGGTCTGAGTACAGTGTTGCCACGAATATTCCCAAAGTTATGAAATGGCGGCCCATTTCATAATTTTGGGAATATCCATGGTGAGACAACTCAAGTCAAATCTGATTGCTATTTTAATACTTCACTATTTATAACATAACACACATACCTATCACATATACTTCTTATATAATTTCTTTCCATATCATGGTTATTATTGAACTTAAATGGATTATATTTTGCTTTTTTCAGATTAGAAAACTTACAGATTTTCTGTTGATTAGTCAATCCGCTAGTACAACCTTAAATATCATAAATAATGCCTGGACAGGCGAGAGTAGCTAAAGCGGGAGGAAGTTCGAAATTCTTGAATATAAAATGAGGAAAAAAATGGATAAAAGGTCGAATCACAGGGGATCAAACGCGGATGGCAAGCATTGTTAATCCGTCAGGCTGCCAACTCAGCCACGACGCTCATTGAGTATGAAGAAACATTTATGATACACACTTATCTATAATGTTTAGTGTTGAAAAAACCGCCAAAACGGCCGCGGCTCAAGATTTCTCATTGAACTTTACGCGGTCGTTTGAGCGTTTTATTTTTCAACGCGTTTCGTCGCGAATATTTTAACCCGCATTCTCGTCATAAACAGGCAGAAAAACCCGGGAGAAAGCAATGATCTCGATACATGTTTTTCACTTTGAAATTCATTTCATGCATATTTTACGTACGTCCAGTACGGCCACACAAATATGTCGAGCTCGGTCGGACGGAAAACCTCGTTCCATTCACATGTCTAGTAAGCACGATTTGCGAGGTGCGGAGGCTATTCCCCCACCGAGCTACCCATTTGTGTTCACGCTGACTACGATACCGACTTGAGCGGTGATCACGACTCGCGCGGCTACAAGGGAATCTACAACTTCGACAGAGGCGATGATCACAAAATTATATACCTGAATACGCCGCCGCGATTTAGCGCAATTCCCGACGCACGCCGAAAACGGGGGCCTTATACATCTCCCTACTAAGCTCTGCTGTAGCATTTGTCGAGCCTATATCCATTATTAGTTTCATAAATGTGCGCGTTCGGGTTGCGTACTCTGCTATCGGTTCATTATACATTTGCGCTATTTCTTTAATCCGTGAGGAGTACTGTATCATGATACTGTTCATTGATACTGTATCATGACAAGAAGTCGAGCATGTTCGTTCAGCAGAATTATTTTTCCTGCCTTTTTGCATGCGCTCGTGAAGTTTTCGACGGGAATATTCTTGCCATTAAATACGGGGATTGGTTGGCATATATCACGCAATATTAAGTCTGTGTATGCCGTTGTATCTGATTCCTCGTTTTTTCCTAGGTTTATAAATGAGGGGCCTACATTTTTGGCGCCGAAATGGCCTAGCAGATTCAATTTTGCTCTGTCATATACATATATGTGTACTTTATTCAAAACGTATTTTGTTTCCTAAACAGTTTTGTCCATATAATTGTAATTCGTAAAAATCTTCTAAATGTTTAAAAGAGAAAAAAATAATTATTTTTAAGGTGCCAGTCCAAGTTGAACATTTCAAAAAATCGAAAGCAAGCAAGACTTGAACAATGAGGATGATGAGCAATCCGAAGGGATTTTGTACGGTGCAGGAATTGCCGATTGAGTTTAGGTAAGCGTTTTTCATAGTATAACCTTCAAACGCGTTTTTCTCGGGAAACAACCTTATCAAAATCTAGCTCCATCATATCTCTAAAACTAATAAACCGATTCTCTTGAAATTTGAAACACATATTGTAAGCATGATTCGCTACAAAATGGCCCTCGATGGTTTTAAAATTTTCACTCTTACCCTTTTTTTGCGAAAAGATTTTTTCATCTGCCATTTTTTTATGAAACTTTATATCCTATGGTCATTTTGTAGCTAGGGGAATACTGAATCTAATGGACTTTGATTTTTTTGTTTCAGACAAGCCATTGCCGAGTTGTGATGGAGCTACCTAGCACACCTATTTTTGAGGCGTTACGTTAAACTGTAACGTAACGTTTTGTACTTAAAAATGAATCAAAATGAATTAAAATTTATTTTATGTATTTTAAAACTTTATTTATCAAGCCCAACAACTTTTATAGTCATACATTTTATAAAATCCTCAAAGAAAATCGTGAAAATAGCTTCTTTCATGGCTCCCAAGTGGGCTGGACCCTTAACCTAATTTTCCACAAATATTTGTAGTATGCTAAATTTTCCTTTTTCGAAGTATTTGCAGTTTGCAAAAATTTTATTTCTCGAATATTACAAGTTTGCAAAAATGTTTATTTTCCGAATATTCGCAGTTTGAGTTTTAAGTTAATACAATATTATTTTTCGAATTTTACATATTTGAAAATTTTACAATTTTCGTTTTTTTTTTCAATAGATTTGTAATGTGTACAAATTTTGTTTTCCTTGAAAAATGGTCTTTTCAAGTTAATAGAATTTAATTTTTTTAATTTTACAGATTTAAGAAGTTTTTAGTTTTCATTTTTTTCCTATGCAAATTAGGAGGCGAAGGGGTCGCCGGTACAAAGAAATTTCGCCACGCGTGTGTTTGTGCGCTTTATTATGTGTATATGCGAGTACAACAGCGGTAGGAAGCGAGAAAGCAAGAACGAATGGAGTATTGCGTTTTCGATACGCACATATCGAGTCTTATCCATGTGACAATCTACTAGTAGTCTAGGAGCCCACGATACTAAACCTGTCATGATAGGTATCCCAAAGTTCATACATATAATTCGTCATGTCATTCATAGGGGAACACAAAATGGCCCTGCTGTCGTGTCTGGGATCGGTCAACGCTAAAAAAAATAATAAGTTATCATTTTTGTAGGTTTCTCACATGTTAAGTCTCCCGTATTCTGATTGTTTCTCGAGACAGGGGAGGGGTAAGACTATACGAAAAGGCAGTGCTGCCAGCCCCCCTGACAAGCCGTATCAGTTGCTGCCGAGAGATAAGCGACATCTGGCACCCAGGTGTCTATCATTATCGACCTCCTCAAAAAAACTAAAGCTTATCTGAAAGATCATCAATTTTTGTGTGCGAAAAACCAGTGCTGCCTTATCCAAACAGTAGAGAAAATGGCTGCAGCAGCGTTTGAAAGTCGCCCTCCGCGGAATCGCCCGGTTTTTTTCTATTATTGAAATACGCCTGCCACTATCATGAACAATGAATTTTACGTGTCGTTGATTATTTAAACAAATGATTCTGAAAAGTTTTCAATTTGTTTTAAATTAAAATTTGGATGAGGACTAAAGGAAGAAGATTGGCTGTTTAAATAATTTGATCATTCATTAAATTTTTATTTTGTTTCACAATTATCGACATCGACAATCGCCCGGTTTTTTTCGATTTGTATTATTGAAATACGCCCACCACTATCACGAACAATGAATTTTACGTGTCGTTGATTGTTTAAACAAATGAAATCGCATATTTGATGTGACATTTTTCGATTTTTCAGTCGTTTTCATCGTGTTTTTTAAATACTTTCTTATGTCTTTCGTTACACTTCAAAGTAAATTAGTTTTCTTCGGTGAAAAAATATTAGGTGTCATTGTTTCAACGAATAAGATTCTGTAAATTATTCCAAAGACGGGGATTTTTCAGCCGTTTTTTCAGTGATTTATCATTTCTCGCGGCCCGTACGAATTTCTTCCGCTTTATATATTCTAAATAAAGACTATGCGTTGTTTTGTGTGCAAAAAATCTGGCGATGTTACGAAATTTACCGAGAGGACATTAGACCAATGTCTAACTATTGTCGCGCACCGTAAAAAAAAACGTTTCAAATACGGCGACTCATCATTGACTCGTGAGAATAGTGTAAATTTTGGTTATCACTATGGGTGCTACAGAAAATTTTCTATTTTGAAACTTGATTTTGAAAAATCGACATTGGGCTTGACGTTTTCGCATAGCTTTTAACGTCATTCAACCGTCCTCATCATACCAGTCGTTGCTTTTATATTCGATTAAGCAAACAAGGTATTTTAAGCGACTATCAGTTCGCACCAAGCAATCGAAGATGAAATTCACACTCCGAATGGTTTTTGGGCCCTTCATTACACAGCCCTCACATGTTTTACTCAAATGGGTTCGAAATTTTATCTGATTTTTTATCGGAGTGAGTGCATTAGACGTGCAGTGCTAGACGAGACGTGCAGTGCTAGACGAGCGTTTATCGGACATTCCTGAAATAATCCAACCGAAATTGTTCTCGATTTCATCTTATTTCCGGTCAGAGCTGGTGGACAATTCAGGCACTGGTGCAAGCTGCGCGTACGACGCATTGCAGCACTGTACGAGTACCCTTCTCACTCTGATCACAAATCGGATGAAATTTAGAAACGATTTCGGTAAAACATGTTAGGGATGTACAATTGAGGGTTCAAAAACCATTCGGAGCGTGAATTTCATCTTCGATCGCTTGGTGCGAACTGGTAGTTGCTTAAGCTACCGTGTTTGCTTAATCGAATATAAAATCAATGACTGGCATGACGAGTACTATTGAATGACGTTAAGAGTCACGCGAAAACGTCAAGCGCAATGTCGATTTCATCTTTATCACGCAAACGATCATTCTGTCGTCGTACTCGCAGTTTGCAGCACAGCCTGAAATGTCCACTCACTCTGACTGGCAGTAAAATGAACTCAAAAACAATTTTCAGTGGATCATTTCAGGAATGTCCGATGTATGCTCTGAAAAGCGTTCAAACCAAGCATCGATTTCATCTTTGCTTGGTTTGTACCAGCAATTAGTCGCTCGATCTGCGGTTCAATAAAACGCCATGCCTTTCTCCGGAATCTTGGGTTTGAAAGAAAATGAAATCGACAAATGCCATTATGGCGAAGGACGAATGACGTTAGACGTTGCATGTCAAAGGGAAGGTTGATTTCATATTTATTACGTAACCAATGCGTCGTACGGGCAGCTTGCACCAATGTCTGAATTGTCCAGTAGCTCTGACCGTCAATAAGATATGCCGATTATTATGAAACAAAATAAAAATTTAATAAATGATCAAATTATTTGAACAACCAATCTTCTTTCTTTAGTCCTCATCCAAATTGTAATACCATTCCATTTTATCTTGTATAATGTCTGTTTATACGAATAAAGCATTGAAAACTTTTCAGAATAATTTGTTTAAATAATCAACGACACGTAAAATCCATTGTTCATGATAGTGGCAGGCGTATTTCAATGATCGAAAAAAACCGGGCGATTGCTGATAAAACCGGATTGAAACGTCAAATTCAGTTGCGCGGAGGGCGCGGTTGGGAAAAGGCAGTTGTGGTTTTTCTTACACAAATATTGATGATCTTTCAGATAAGGTTTGGTTTTTTGAGGAGGTCGATGATGACAGACACCTGGGTGCGAGATGTCGCTTATCTCTCGGCAGCAACTGATGCGGCTTATTAGGAGGGCTGACAGCACTGCCTTTTCGTATAGTCCTACCCCTCCCCTGTCTCGAGGAACAATCAGAATACGGGAGGCTTAACATGTCGGAAACCTAGAAATATTATTATTATTTTTTGCGTTTACCGGTCCCAGACATCGCAGCAAGGCCATTTTGTGTTCCCCTATAAATGACATGACGAATTACATGTATGAACTTTGGGAGACCTATCATGGCAGATTTAGTGTTGTGGGCTCCCCTACTATAGCGATATGCGTTCATGTGCCACATGTGCTCTCGCGAGGTTGGATGCTTACACACACTTCAATGTGTGGAAAAAAACGTATTTCGTGGGGACTTTTAAGGGCTTGAGAATATTAGAGAGAAAAATAAAAGTGTTTCCAAATGACTTACAGTGCCGTGACGAGAAGGAAAATTTTCATAAAAGCGCCTGGAGTCCAGAAATATCGTTCCTTCCTTCTATATTGTCCGTGTGATTGAGTGAGTTCGTTTTCACATTGCGTAAGTGAGTTCCTTTTTGTTTTTGTTTCGTCGATATGTCTCGTTTGAACGTGTCAGTTAAGTGTTTGAGCGTAAAGATTGCGTGTGTGAGCATCTGAGGTGTTTTTATAAAACATTGAGCGAGTTGATCCGGCCCACTGAGTTTTTGTTTTCCACTTTTTTTTTCACTTTCATGAACTTTTGAGACGCGAGAGGGGCGTTTCGCGAATCCCCCTTCTGACACCATCTGTGACGCTCGAGTGGATGGTTTAAAGGATGCCCGAGGTTTTAGTGAGCGGGTTAGAATGAGTACGGGGACGATTGTAGTTAAAACGTTATATAATTATTAGCGAGTACCAATGATTGAGGGAGTTCACGTTGTTTTGGTTGGGACTCACAGATGGACTGACTTCTCTGGGTCCAGAGGGAAGAAGTATGATTAAAGCGGATGGGCCTAGGAAGGTAGAGGGAATGATACGAGGAAGATAAAATGATTCAATTTCCGAATTGCTAATTTTATCAGTAATTATTCAAAAAAGTAATCTTTTTTCTTCATTTTCATGCAATAATTTGCATATAGGATGGAAGTTGTTGTAACATAAAGATAAGTATGACAATTTTTTAATGTCTTACATTTTATTCCATTCTACTGTAACGTCGCGAGAAAAAGCGCTATCAATTTCTTTTTCCTCTCCTATTTTATTCAACTCCGGCGAAAACGCGAGCTCACCCGATTCCACATGGAAATTGTGGAAAACTACGAAAACCAATACATGCGATAACGCATTCTCATTTTCGACGGGTCCTTACATTTTCTTTAGAATTAGGCGTAGCACAGCCGAAACGAAATATATCGATAAGAAGCGAGCGTCGCGCATAATTTCCCACGCGAGAGCACACTCGGTCTTGGCCAAATCTATACGCAACCCTCGAGCGTAGTTTATGATAAAATCCTTAGCCATAAGAACGAACAACACACGAAGACTCAATGATACAGAATTCTAACGACCGTCTAAGAGACGAAAATATCCAAATTCTTACTCCACAAAAATATACATTCTCCAACAGAAGATCCTTCATGTCGAAAAGTTGACCCGGCAATAAAACTACGTTGATATTTCCCATGCACTCTCACACCTAGGTCAACAATGCCTATCTTGAGGCAAACGCGGCGACGCGACCAAGGCTCTTTTTCCTCCCTATATTTTTCCAACACTCCAGATAATGAGACGCGGACTCGTTTCCGAGAATCGAGATGGAGATTACACATATCATAGTCTACACCCAATCATAGTCTCCAAATATATTACCCCTCCTAACTCGACCAATCATATGCACTAGTACATTTCCTACATCCTTTCCACCAATCAAAAAATTCACGCATGACGAAAATGCACTTCTTCAGAAACTTCTTCTCCCACCATCCCAGCATCCAAAATATCCTACAAGCTAGGATAGAAAAATCTTGGGGTCAGTATTCCATCACCACTCATTCAGATCTAGTCTCCCAACAGTGTTCCATCACCACTCGCTCAGACCTAGTCTCCCAACAGTGTTCCATCATCACTCGCTCAGATCTAGTCTCCCAACAGTGTTCCATCATCACTCGCTGAGTAAAACTCTCCCGCCAGTTTCCATCGCTTACGAACAAAAATCTCCCAACAACGCTCACCGGAACAATTACAAAAAGAACTGTCTTCAGAAAGCGAACGCGAATATTAACTTCAGAATTATACTTTATTATCACGCGAAGTACAAGAATTTCATTAAGTGTCTACGTTGAACGTGCATACCGTATTATTTTGCGTAAATGTCCAATTAAATCGAAGACGTGGCTCGCGATAAATACGCATGCGTTAAAAATTTGTGTCGATGTATAACCGAATATCGTTACCAAGCGTGCGCAACCTACCTGCGGAGGCCCGAACCCGACGGCTGTAAACAGATTAGCGTATCCACGACGGATCGACAAATGTAAGCGAAATATTTTGTTTATTTTTTGTATTACTAATTTAATCGAATTAACCAAATTGGTTAATTATAATAAACCCCGAATTGTCAATCACTTGTGTAAATCAATTCATTTATTAATCGAGTTACTGCGTCATACCCACCTTTCCATGCACCTTTCCCTTTTACACACTCATTCCGAGCTAATACGCTAGGCGTAGGCTAAAAAGAGGGAACCGCAATAGATATATGTTCACGTCCCCTCAGGACGTGACATTACAATAGTTACATATATTTGTTCGATTCATTTTCTTTTATATTATATATTACAGTTATTTTAGAGGATGCGCTACGAACAATAATCGTAATATAGGGTGTCCCATTTATCTTGAGACTTCGAAATAACTCAAAACCAGCGAAGTAAATAGAAAATTCCTAAGTTCATGCAAGCGATGAGTAGAATAGCCAGAAAAACATTTTTATTTAGTAGAGGTTTGATGTTCAAAACGTTTTTTTTAAACGTTCCAAATCTTATTTTTTTTACACAGAGAATTCTCAGTTCAACATGTAAAAAAGGATGGAATGTATAGGTAGAGGGGTTTGGCGTTGGCGCCGCGAAAGTGCGTAACGGAATAAAAGCTTCAATCGTGACTAGATACATGAGTCCAAACTCCAGTGTGGGCAGTACGTAAATCGAAGGAATTAATTTAAGTAGTAGTACATCGGTCGACGAAGTAAAGTGACCGGACGCGGTGTCGCCACATAAAGAAGCCAGTGTGCAGCTCACACGTCACCTATCCAAATAATCTTCTACTATTGCCGTTTCAAACGATGGTATTGAATCTACAATATTTCAGAAGAATATTCGGTAATTATGCAGAAGTGAGGCACCACACCAATTTGGCGCCATTTTTTTTTGTACGAACGTCTTTCTTAGATCACCACTAGTGAATTTGAGTCGGGGGAGACTGAGATTTTTTATTATTTCCATAAGTTATGGGGTTATGAAATCGCGAAATAGGCGATTTCAAAAACGTGCCCGACGTCATATATACTCACCTGAACGCATGAACACAACAATGATTGTGAAAATGTGTTATTTTCCCAAACCCACACAAACCCAAATCAAAATAAACCCAAACAAACGTGCCCGACGTCATAGATACACAATTGAACGCCTCAAGACAACAATGATTGTGAAAATGTGAGAATGTGTTATTTCTCTGTGCGTTATGGCGTGTTTACGTACTTGACTGATTTGGTCCCTTACAAACTCGTGAATATGTTTATTTGTTTGGGTCTATTGTTTTCAACAATCACATTTTTAAAACAATAATTTTTTTTCAACAAACTTCAAAACCCCATAACTTATGGAAATAATAAAAAATCTCAGTCTCCGTCGACTCAAATTCACTAGCGGTGACCTGAGAAAGACGTTCTTACCAAAAAAAAACTGTTGGCGCCAAATTTGGCGTCGTGTCCTACTTCTGCATAATTACCGAATATTCTTTTTTCGAAATGTGTATCTTATATGGTTTTAATATATTGTAACGTTTCGGCTATATAGGTAAGCCACCGTCACACCGAATACGATAGCGTCTAACCATTTCCGAGACACCTGCGTATTCTGGCCAGCATTCAGAGCAACCGGCCATGCCGCCGGCCGGGCGTGTCACTCGAGCCAAGAAATCGGGGCAAGCCCGCGGCACCTCGCAAGGGGCCCCGCCCACTGCGAGGAGCAAGACCACCGCGGAACGCGGGAATCGCCGCCTCAGTCGAATTTCTCGCTTCCCGTGCTCGACCACTCCTGTCATATTAAGGACGTGACTTAGATTCATCGTGACGCCTCTTCGTACCGCATGCTCGCCTAATATCCTAGAGAGGAAGCCTCGAGTATATTTTATCCCTCGAGATGAGTATAATATGCTAACGTCCTCAAAATAACCAACGCAGTCAACCCCACCAACGGAGTGTTCCTCGGCGGCGTGATTTCCCACCTAAGTCTCCAGAATCGCGGGAGAAATGGAATTTCTCCTGACGGGCCTTGGGCTATTTAAGGGCGAGCACGAGCCGGAGCGGCACTCTTCGCAAATTCTTTCAATTACTACGTGGAGTCACCGTCATCCGAGACCTCGGATCGAAGGATGGAGGCCTTGCTGCCGTCGCCCTGGTCCCATCCTAGAACAACTTCAGCTTCGTGGTAGATACTCTATTTCCTTGGGAAGCCCCAGCACTGCGCTGGATGTCCGACCTCGGAAATAGAGTCGTCGTGGTGATTGCCAGCTAGGGAATAGTCTTTAACATCTGATCGATCGCCCTTACGACGATCGATCGCCATCCTACGCCTTCGCACACGAAATACTCGGAGTGTGCAGTCCGTGAAGAGCCGATCGCTGCACACGAGGGAATTCTACAACCAGCTTCTCTGGTTCTTGGTCCTCCTCGCCTGGCACCGAGGAGGTCAGCCGTCCCTTCCGGACGGCCCCGCTATGCGCTCTCGGGGAGATTGAATCTGCCTCGAGATCGCGCATTATTTGAACGCTAGCTAACTAGCGCGTGAGTTACACGGGTTGGCAACCGTGTGCTTTGTTGCACTTTGCAACCAGTGCCAACCGATCGTACCGCCATATAAAACCCAAATCAGTAAACTCAAGGGCTATCGCATTCTGTTACAGAAGCGACCCCGAATCCGGCGTAACGCGTGCACGACGACGCTCGCGGTTTGTGCGAGCGCGAGCGAGAGAGCGAACGAACGAGAGCAAGAGAGCGCGTTCGAGAATCACGGGCGCGCGACACCTCACCCGACTCTTCCCATCTTTGTCACTCTAACACGACCGCGCTTCTCGCGACCCGCTCTATATCCCGGTAAACGTCGCTACACCGAACTAACTACTCTAGAATCTCGAAATTAACACACTAACAAATAATTGTTCTTTCACCCATCCACATTTAATACGAAAATCCGAAACATCAAATGCCGATGATGACGGATTATGACAGGTGTCCCTGAGACCCTCAAAACCACTGAGGCATCTTCTAAAAAACCTTCAAAATCCCAAATCATCAATTCCGGCACACGCCACGTACATCGTCCTTCAGGAGGCTACGGGAAACCCAAAAATCATCCTTCGGCCGAATATTCGCCGTCCAAAAATCGTTTTCCTCTTAATCACGTGAATGATCGGAGAAAACAATTAAAAGCTTTCGCTATAACATCGCGAAACGTTTCAATATGCATATAAAACGTTTTAAATATGAAACGTCTAATAAATAATAATAGTTATCTCCCCATTTTACGGATGGTTTAAATCGGATCGATACGTATCTCAGATTTTTAAAAATAAATTTTGTTGTACTTGAATCATTCCGATGCCTCAATGGAGATACCTTGTAGAATAATAAATATTCAAAGCATGCCATCTGAAATATCCATTGCGTTCTTCTTATATATAAAAATTAATGTTTGTGTGTTTGTCTTCTATGCGTTCGCGCCTCATTCATCCGATTGAGTTGACCCTTTGTACAGTTGTTGTGCGCATGCCCAAATAATCCTCTAAGGGGTTGGAACGTATTACAAAGTATTACATATAGTACGGCTTTTTCTACATTGATCGTGGCGTACGTGATCGTGTATCGAACAATTCAATGTCGACGCTTTGACGACCAAACAAATAACAACGTATCGGGTTCTACTAATGGCACGTTTCTGGTAGGAAACAACTCAGATAGAACAGGAAGGTCCAATAACATATATTACATGTATAGACGTGGTGTGTTAAAAAAGTATCGAACTATTGGTTGGTAAAAATACATTTATAAATTTGGAAATCCGAAACACTAATCCCCTTTGAAGTAGTCTCCTTGGCAATCCACACACTTCTTTCAGCGCTCCTGCCATTGTTGGTAACACTTCTGGAACGCAGTTTTTGGAATGGTGAGTAACCGTTTCGTCGCAATCCGCATGATGTCTTCTCTAGACTCAAATCGGGTCTCTTTTAGCGGCATTTGCAGCTTGGGAAACAGCCAAAAGTCACACGGTACCATGTCGGGTGAGTAGGGTGCCTGACGAACTAAAGGAATGTTGTGTTTGGCGAGGAAAGCCTGATTCAAATGCGCAGAATGGGCAGGTGCGTTATCATGATGGAGCTGCCAAGTTTTCGCTGTCCACCGATCTGGTCGTTTGCGCCGCACAGCATCACAAACGACGAAGGCGACGAAGCACCTCCTGGTAGTACTGCTTTGTGATGGTTTGGCCTTGTGGAGCGTACTCATAATATAGTACACCATGGGAGTCAAAGAAAACGGACAACATGATCTTGACCTTGCTGCGGACCTGCCGTTCTTTTTTGGTCTCGGAGATGACGGATGTTGCCACGACTGCATCTTTCTGGGTTGTACACCGATGTTTCATCGCCTGTACACCGATGTTTCATCGCCTGTGATCACGGTGTACAAAAAGGTTGGGTCACTGTTTACATTGTCCAGCATGTCCTGTGCGATGTCCAGACGCCATTGCTTCTGCTCCATTTTTAGCAGATTCGGTATAAATTTTGCCGACACTCTTCTCATGCCCAAATGCTTTTGCAAAATTTGATGCAATATCGCTGCTCAAGTTTTTCTGTGATTTTACAAAAACTGAAATCCGACGAACGTTCACTATACGTTTTCACTCCCTGGCCGACTGCCAGCAGTGGACCCTTTCTGGGGGCGGAAAAAATTCACAACTGCGCAAGAATGTCCCCTCTACATCTACACTAAAGGTTTCCCGCGATTCATTGGTTTACGCGGGAAAAAATAAGGTTCGATAGTTTTTGAACACACCACTATGAGAGACCTTCTTTACACGTACAGTCCGATCCCCCAATAAAAACGCAAAAGCCCCTAAGGGGAAGAGTTTTCGCGTACCCCCACCAGGCACACGCTCCGCGCTAGTAGATATATACATCTTTCGAGAGAGGACGACGGTGAGAGGTGTGGTGTAGTGGGTATCGTGCGGCGGCGCGTGGTGGGGGTGTCTGGCGGTCGCGGTTGCGTCACTGTGACATGTATGGGGAATTAGTGGTGGGGGGAGTCAGCGGTGTCGGAGGGGTGGGGGGATTGGGCCCTTTTTCGGGAGTTAAGTGGGGGGTGGTTTCGAGCTGCGATTCCAAATAGACTGACTGGTGGTGTCTTCTGCATATATCGAGGACCTGTTTACCGCTAGAGCAAGAGCGTGGGGGCTCCGCCGCGCGGATCGTATGGGGGAGGAAAGTCTTACACCGTGGGGATAGGGAGCTTCGGGTAAAGAAAAAACGCGATGATTTACGTGAATACATGTATCGCAGTTTTTGTGTGTGTGTGTGTGTGTGTGTGTGTGTGTGTGTGTGTGTGTGTGTGTGTGTGTGTGTGTGTGTGTGTGTGTGTGTGTGTGTGTGTGTGTGTGTGTGTGTGTGTGTGTGTGTGTGTGTGTGTGTGTGTGTGTGTGTGTGTGTGTGTGTGTGTGTGTGTGTGTGTGTGTGTGTGTGTGTGTGTGTGTGTGTGTGTGTGTGTGTGTGTGTGTGTGTGTGTGTGTGTGTGTGTGTGTGTGTGTGTGTGTGTGTGTGTGTGTGTGTGTGTGTGTGTGTGTGTGTGTGTGTGTGTGTGTGTGTGTGTGTGTGTGTGTGTGTGTGTGTGTGTGTGTGTGTGTGTGTGTGTGTGTGTGTGTGTGTGTGTGTGTGTGTGTGTGTGTGTGTGTGTGTGTGTGTGTGTGTGTGTGTGTGTGTGTGTGTGTGTGTGTGTGTGTGTGTGTGTGTGTGTGTGTGTGTGTGTGTGTGTGTGTGTGTGTGTGTGTGTGTGTGTGTGTGTGTGTGTGTGTGTGTGTGTGTGTGTGTGTGTGTGTGTGTGTGTGTGTGTGTGTGTGTGTGTGTGTGTGTGTGTGTGTGTGTGTGTGTGTGTGTGTGTGTGTGTGTGTGTGTGTGTGTGTGTGTGTGTGTGTGTGTGTGTGTGTGTGTGTGTGTGTGTGTGTGTGTGTGTGTGTGTGTGTGTGTGTGTGTGTGTGTGTGTGTGTGTGTGTGTGTGTGTGTGTGTGTGTGTGTGTGTGTGTGTGTGTGTGTGTGTGTGTGTGTGTGTGTGTGTGTGTGTGTGTGTGTGTGTGTGTGTGTGTGTGTGTGTGTGTGTGTGTGTGTGTGTGTGTGTGTGTGTGTGTGTGTGTGTGTGTGTGTGTGTGTGTGTGTGTGTGTGTGTGTGTGTGTGTGTGTGTGTGTGTGTGTGTGTGTGTGTGTGTGTGTGTGTGTGTGTGTGTGTGTGTGTGTGTGTGTGTGTGTGTGTGTGTGTGTGTGTGTGTGTGTGTGTGTGTGTGTGTGTGTGTGTGTGTGTGTGTGTGTGTGTGTGTGTGTGTGTGTGTGTGTGTGTGTGTGTGTGTGTGTGTGTGTGTGTGTGTGTGTGTGTGTGTGTGTGTGTGTGTGTGTGTGTGTGTGTGTGTGTGTGTGTGTGTGTGTGTGTGTGTGTGTGTGTGTGTGTGTGTGTGTGTGTGTGTGTGTGTGTGTGTGTGTGTGTGTGTGTGTGTGTGTGTGTGTGTGTGTGTGTGTGTGTGTGTGTGTGTGTGTGTGTGTGTGTGTGTGTGTGTGTGTGTGTGTGTGTGTGTGTGTGTGTGTGTGTGTGTGTGTGTGTGTGTGTGTGTGTGTGTGTGTGTGTGTGTGTGTGTGTGTGTGTGTGTGTGTGTGTGTGTGTGTGTGTGTGTGTGTGTGTGTGTGTGTGTGTGTGTGTGTGTGTGTGTGTGTGTGTGTGTGTGTGTGTGTGTGTGTGTGTGTGTGTGTGTGTGTGTGTGTGTGTGTGTGTGTGTGTGTGTGTGTGTGTGTGTGTGTGTGTGTGTGTGTGTGTGTGTGATGTGAAAGTCGGCGTCTATCACACCTACTTGAACCATGAATGCCGTAGAAATGCTGGATGTGAAATAAAGTCCTCACCTATAAAACTTATTTTATGCAGCTGTAGTAACAAAGAAGGGCGCTCTTCCAAAATGTCACTACATCCGGGTTTTGTTTTCATTTCCACAGGTGACACCGAGGTATTTATATATGCAAAGTACTCAATAATAATGCGTGGATGCCATCGCAGGATTTTTTGTGTGAAAACCCCAGATCTTCCACACTTATACTCCCTTTTAACTGTTTCATTTCGGTTCCATGCCTCCGCAGTATTCATATAGTATTACAACATAAGAACACTATAGTGTGGAACTATAGATCTATAGAACTATAGACACTCCTAAGATAGAGGAAAAATATGGAAAAAAGATTCCCGAATGAAAACGTCTTCTACCACCGCAGGCTTTACACTACGAATCAAGCAGTCACTTTTGCCGACATCACCTCTTGAAACTTCCGTTGTGAACTCACGTGAAAATGGCTGAGAAAATTCCACAACTTGAACAAAATCTGTGCGATCAAGCCGCACTTGTAAATTCCGTGGAAGAGTATATAGTATGGGAGCAACAATGTGATCAGTGTGTGGAGTCATTGGAAACGAAAAGCCGAATTAAACGACCAAGATTATCACTCGGAAATCTGCAATCGTTCGTAGCAGGAATCGCTCGTTTAGAAGGTTTAAAAAATGTTCTACGCAGACGATTTTTACATGCGGGTGCGGGAAACAGTGATCGTGGTTTGATCTGGCGAGAGTTTGATCTGGTTTGATACGGCGTTCGAAAATCATGTCCTGACCGGCTGCGTCAACAATAACAACCATATTGAACCTCGTCAGTTTCTCGAAGAGGCGTGTGATATGATGCTTTCACACGTGCAAGACATTACCAACAAACACTTCAGTGTAAAAGTGAATACAGTTTTCAATGGTGAATTTGAGTCAGGTGACGAACGTGCAACTAAAAGTATCAACACGAAAAACTTTGAACTTTTGACCACATCCAATTTACGTGAGTGCTATACACAACGATTTGTTGAGCCTACTCTGGCATCTCTCGAAGATTTTCAAAATCGTGATAGCGGATGGAGATTGTCGCGGATACTAGACATAACATTAAATATCAACAAATACAATCCAATGCGTGCCGGATGTCAAACTGTTTTGTCGCGGGAAATAACCCTAAAGAAAGCGGTGGTGAATATAAAGTCTAAGGATAACGCATGTTTGGCGTGAGCAGTGGTGGCTGCTCTTTATCCAGTGGAAACAAACGTGCATCGAGTAACTTCATATCCACACTATTCAACTGTACTGCAGCTTCAGGGAATTGGTTTTCCAATGACTCTCAATCAAGTAAAAAAAGTTGAATCGCAAAACAATGTTTCGATTATTGTATTTACAACGGAAAAGAAAGGCATCGTTCCAATTCGAATATGCGCCGAAAAACTGGTTAAACACGTCAATTTATTGTACGTGGAGGATTCATCGTACCACAGCGTGGGACACTTTGTATGGATACATAATTTATCCCGGCTCGTGAGAACGCAGGTGAACAAAACAAATAGGAAAAAACATCTGCGATCGGTGAGTAACAAGAAGCATACTCGAGAATACACATATAAGCAAGTATGTACCTCAATAATATAATTCTTTCCATCGTTTTGTTATAGGTGTTTGCACTACTTTTACACGGAGGCTAAATTACGATCGCACGAGATGGATTGTGGAAAATCAAACGACTGTGCCATACGATTACCTGGTAAAACCTGGTAAAACGATATATGTGAAAAACCATTTGCCGAAGACGACATACGCATTCGTGATCATTGCCTTCTGACCGGACGTTATAGAGGTCGCGTCCATTCTAACTGCAATTTGAATTACCAACGGTATTTTTTCATTCCCGTATTTTTTCATAATTTGTCCGGCTATGGTGCACAGCTCATCATCGAGGAACTAGCCACAGCATTCGCGGGGGAAACCACTGTGCTGCCCATAACTAAAGAGGAATACATTTATTTTACAAACACATTTCGAATGGCAGACCAATCACAACCGATTCAATTACGCTTCGTCGATTCATACAAATTTCTCAATGCAAGTCTGGATGATCTGGCCTCATTTTTGACAGTGGACAAAGTAAAAATTTTACGTTCACAATTTCGTGACATAACGAGCGATAGTTTCATCCTATTAACTCGAAAGGGCGTGTTCCCCAATGAATATATTGATAGTGTAAACTGATTGGAAGACTATCACCTACCACCACGAGACGCATTGTACAGTACTTTCACTGGTGATATTGTAAGTGAGAACGAATACGCTCACGCCAAGAATGTATGGGAACGGTTTTCTATTCAAACGTTAGGTGAATATAGTGACTTGTATTTGAAGACCAAAGTTTTGTTGCTGGCCGACATTTTTGAGAACTTTCGCAATAGCTGTATGGAGCGTTACAGGCTCGACCCCGCTTATTATTATACTTATATTATGCGTTAACTTCAAATTGTTCACCGACATTGACATGGTATTATTTGTTGAACGGGGTATACGCGGTGGCCTGAGTCAGTGCTCAAATAGGTATGCGCGCGCCAATAACAAATACATGGAATCATTCGATCCATCAAGGTCCTCATCATACTTGATGTATTTCGATGTAAATAATTCGTGTGGATGGGCAATATGTCAACCATTGCCCTATGCTGATTTTCGATGGGTCGATGATTTGTCGACATTCAATTTATCATCTATCACGCTAGATTCACCGACCGGTTACATTTTTGAGGTTGACTTAGAGTACCCGGAATGTCTACACGATGCACACACGGACTTACCGTTTTGTTCAACACACGGTAAACCACCGGGTGCACAATACGAAAAACTGCTTGCAACCATGTATAACAAGGAACGGTATGTTATTGATTATCGCAATCTGCAGCAGTGTGTACGACACGGTCTCAAAATCACCAAAATTCATAGAATATTCCAATTCTCCCAATCGCCCTGGCTACGAACATATATCGAGCTGAACACGCAGTTCCGAACCCAAGCAAAGAATAATTTTGAAAGAAATCTCTATAAATTGATGAATAATGCGGTGTTTGGAAAAACAATAGAAAACGTGCGCAATCACGTAGACGTCAAGATTTTAACACGGTGGGAGGGCAGGTACGGTGCAGAGGCAATGATTGCAAAACCAAATTTTCATAGCCGGAGTGTTTTTTCAGAAAACCTTATTGCTGTCGAATTACGCAAGCTCGAGGTGAAATTCAATAAACCAATATATGTGGGTAAGTGCATACTCGACATATCGAAGACGTGTTTATATGATTTTCATCATGAGTACATGGTGCCTCTGTATAAAGAAAAATGTACAGTGCTGTACACCGATACGGATAGTCTAATATACAACATTGAGTGTGAGGATGTGTACGACGACATGAAGCGTAATATCCATCGTTTCGATACGAGCGAGTACCCGGCGAGCAATGGGTATGATATACCGCTTGTCAACAAAAATGATCCCGGAATTATGAAAGACGAAAATAATGGTCGGATAATGACGGAATTTGTCGGGGTTAGAGCAAAAATGTATGCAGTGCGAGTCGATGGTAAAGACGTTACGAAGAAACTGAAGCGCGATAAGAGTAACATCGGGGCGAGAAAGATCTCCTTCGAGGATTACACGAAATGCTTGTATGACTAGAACGAAATGACTGATCAGCAAGCATGCATACGATCGATGTTGCATGAAATGTACACCACCGACGAGACAAAAATTGCTCTGAGTCCGCGCGATGACAAACGGTATATCATACCTGGAACCACGAAAACGTTACCGTGGGGGCATTATAGGATACAATCGTAGGATGTATTTTTAAAATTGTAGATGAGCTTGTAAAATAATTGTAAAAAAGCTTGTTCTGCAAATTATCAACCCTGTGAGAAACGACGTTTGTAAATTATCGCGTTTTTCTGTTGTATATAATAAAGAGGTTCATGAATTTTTCAACTGAGAAAATGAAGAAGGGCCCGTTGTAGTTTGGCGAATCACCTAATTTTTCCTCACACTCTCCTGACACGCTTCTGCGGGAGAGAGAAAGAGAGAGAGGTGTCATAAAATTTAAAACATTTTTATTGTCCGCTCCACATCAGGTTTGCTCATTCAGCTATTGTGAGTATTGTCGAAAGCCAACCCCATTACAAACATTCGATTATTACGCTGCTACAATACTTTTTCAATGAGATCAATTTCGACATATTCGACATAATTTCGATATATAAGTAGCTCCTGATCGTACAAATCACCTGCAACGGATCCATCGTTATCGCCCGGCAGATGAAATGCTACAGAGTTCGTGATTTTCTCTCGATATATGGCAAATATTTTTGCTGTCCAGTTCGGTGCGTAATCCTTTCAGAATACACTCTTAAATTTACTGATTCTCAACGCTCTTTATTTTCAATTTTTTACTTACATAATGATGCGGTTAAAATTTTTTGAAATGGGTTCGTATGAAAAACATGTTGTTGTGGTAGCTTCTCATTTTCAACGTTGATGCTACTCAGTTTCGCCTGCCTTATCGTATAGTGAACAGAATCATCAGACGCGTCTACTAGGTTATCAAGAATACCGATCTACCTATAATTACTACGTAGGCTAAATTGCATTCACATCTTATTCCTCATTGCACGATTGAAATACTCATAAATTGATGCTTTTAAATTGCTATACCCAGAACACAGGCGAAAATTATACGTTTTTATTAGGGTTTTAAAGCGGCCATTATAAAATTATTTTCCCTGATCAAAGTGTAAGTTCTGCAGTATGCGTCCCCTTGACAAGTGTTGACGTCACTGCGGTTCCTACATCATTACCATTCTTACTCCGTAGGCGTACGGCCGAGGCAAATTTTGAGACAGTATCGATGACGGTTAGGTGAAATTTATGTTTGGAGTTTTTACGCGCGTACGACCATATATCGACGAGATCAGCTTGCCATGGTTCATCCAAGCCGCGAGTGTTCACAAGTAAAAGGTCTAGTAGCGTCGAGTTCATCAACGCTTCGCACAACGAACGAGTTTTATTTGAAGCACTTAAAGTAACGCTACCGACTTTGTCCTTCCGATGTAACACTGGGATGACAGTGGTATACCGCACGAGGCAGCTTGAACGATAATTCGAACCATCTTGCGAGGAGCTCCCACGATCTACGCGGCGGAATCCGAGAAGTACTCGAAACTGTCAATATTTACGCAAAAATCGCCACAAAATCGTGCCAATTATCCACAGACGCTTCATTTAAGATAGAGCGCATCATCGCCGTGCAAGGGCTCAAGACACCCACCAACGAGTTTATACTAAAGGAGATATCCATCACCAAACTTCACGAGAGGAACGCTGACCCGCAAAGTAGATATGAATTGAAGGCATATAAAATATTAGTTTATTATAAAAAATATTAAACAATTACATCATCATAGTATATGCTATGCATTAAACCTTGGTGTGTGTGTGTGTGTGTGTGTGAGTCTGTTTTTTATTTTTTTATTCTTTTATTTTAAATATCCGCAGCGGTAGTCGTTCCGAAACAAACAAAACATGCATTTTTCTTATCAATCTATCAAACACAAAGATATTTAGAATGATACTAAAGTAAAAAGACAATACTCACAATCAACCCTGTATACGTTCAAACAGGTTGGACACATGTCGCTCGTGACAATTTGATGTAGCGGTCCACCGCAGTTGGTGCAAAAGATTCCGCGCATGGCTATAAAGCGTTCGCTGTAGTGACCACATCTTTTGCGAATTCCTTCAAACATTTCCCGTACATCGAAGTAGCACGAAACACAATACTTTGATCGACGATTTTCGGTAAAGTATATGTAATTCACGCAATATACGGCTTCGCGGTTCAGCCGATTAAGTTGACGCCGGTCCAGTAGGTCCTCTCGCACATCATGGTATTCATCATCTGACCCACCGTCGTATGCGGAATCTGCCTGTCCAATATCACTATCCAGTTCGTCTATTTCAAGCAGTACGATGTCATCACGAGCGATCACTTCTACTTCGTCGTCATAATCGGCGTTGTCAACATCTATTTCGTCGTCACCAACAACAGCGATTCCAACAATTTGTACGTCGTTATCATCGGCGATATCAACAGCTTCTACTTCGTCGTCATTATCGTCGATATTCATCACCTCCATTTCATTATCAGCGACTAGATCGATCACTTCACGAATTTGGCTAACCATTACTTCACTTTTCTTCGTTCTGCGACTCTTTCGTTTCAGAATGACACCTCGGAGGTTGGAGACTGGAATGGTGAAAACTGCGTTCACGATACTTTTTGAAATTTCGGTTTTTGGATCCACATAGGATTGAGGTATGGTGGGGATGCGAGATCTTGGAAGGTTAATTTTTTCTACACTTCCCGACTAATTCCTACACGTTGAACAGGAAAACCGTGTTCACGTCCTATTGGCCATCCCGTTTGTCATCGCGCGGACTCAGAGCAATTTTTGTCTCGTTGGTGGTGTACATTTCATGCAACATCGATCGTATGCATGCTTGCTGATCAATCATTTCGTTCTGGTCATACAAGCATTTCGTGTAATCCTCGAAGGAGATCTTTCTCGCCCCGATGTTACTCTTATCGCGCTTCAGTTTCTTCGTAACGTCTTTACCATCGACTCGCACTGCATACATTTTTGCTCTAACCCCGACAAATGCCGTCATTATCCGACCATTATTTTCGTCTTTCATAATTCCGGGAACATTTTTGTCGACAAGCGGTATATCATACTCATTGCTCGCCGGGTACTCGCTCATATCGAAACGATGGATATTACGCTTCATGTCGTCGTACACATCCTCACACTCAATGATGTATATTAGACTATCCGTATCGGTGTACAGCACTGTACATTTTTCTTTATACAGAGGCACCATGTACTCATGATGAAAATCATATAAACACGTCTTCGATATGTCGAGTATGCATATACCCACATATATTGGTTGATTGAATTTCACCTCAAGCTTGCGTAATTCGACAGCAATAAGGTTTTCTGAAAAAAACACTCCGGCTATAAAAATTTGGTTTTGCAATCATTGCTTCTGCACCGTACCTGCCCTCCCACCGTGTTAAAATCTTGACGTCTACATGATTGTGCACGTTTTCTATTGTTTTTCCAAACACCGCATTATTCATCAATTTATAGAGATTTCTTTCAAAATTATTCTTTGCTTGGGTTCGGAACTGCGTGTTCAGCTCGATATATGTTCGTAGCCAGGGCGATTGGGAGAATTAGAGTATTCTATGAATTTTGGAGATTTTGAGACCGTGTCGTACACACTGCTGCAGATTGCGATAATGAATAACATACCGTTCCTTGTTATACACGGCTGCAAGCAGTTTTTCGTATTGTCCATCCGGTGGGTACTCTAAGTCAACCTCAAGAATGTAACCGGTCGGTGAATTTAGCGTGATAGATGATAAATCGAATGTCGACAACTCATCGACCCATCGAAAATCAGCATAGGGCAATGGTTGACACATTGCCCATCCATACGAATTATTTAGATCGAAATACATCAAGTATGATGAGGACCTTGATGGATCGAATGATTCCATGTATTTGTTATTGGCGCGCGCATACCTATTTGAGCACTGACTCAGGCCACCACGTGTACCCCGTTCAACAAATAATACCATGTCAATGTCGGTGAACAATTCGAAGTTAACGCATGTATGTTTCAACATTGCATCCCATGTGTAGCCGGGGAGAGTATAGTAATAAGCGGGGTCGAGCCTGTAACGCTCCACACAGCTATTGCGAAAGTTCTCAAAAACGTCGGCCAGCAACAAAATTTCGGTCTTCAAATACAAGTCACTATATTCACCTAACGTTTGAATAGAAAACCGTTCCCATGCATTCTTGGCGTGAGCGTATTCGTTCTCACTTACAATGTCACCAGTCAAAGTACTGTAGAATGCGTCTCGTGGTGGTAGGTGATAGTCTTCCAATCGGTTTATACTATCAATATATTCATTGGGGAAGACGCCCTTTCGGGTTAATAGGGTGAAACTATCGCTCGTTATGTCAAGAAATTGTGAACGTAAAATTTTTAGTTTGTCCATTGTCAAAAATGAGGCTAGGTCATCCAGACTTGCATTGAGAAATTTGTATGAATCGACGAAGCGTAATTGAATCGGTTGTGATTTGTTTGCCGTTCGAAATGTTTTTGTAAAAGAAATGTATTCCTCTTTAGTTATGGGCAGCACCGTGGTTTCCCCCGCGAATGCTGTGGCTAGTTCCTCGATGATGAGCTGTGCACCATAGCCGGACAAATTATGAAAAAATACGGGAATGAAAAAATACCGTTGGTAATTCAAATTGCAGTTAGAAACGTCCGATCAGAAGGCAATGATCACAAACGCGTATATCGTCTTCGGCAAATGATTTTTCACATATATGGCATTGAGCAGCACTTCGAAATTTTGCCCCCTCATCCGGAGTTAGAAGTACCACGGGAACACTATCCGATCGAATATCGTTGATGCGCAAAGCTAAATTTTTAAGGTTCTCATCAAACCATGGGATGCAATTGGCATCGCGCCGCGAGTAGTATCCCGATAACGAATCGTCATACGAGCAAGGTACGTAGTACGCTACGCTAAACACTTCGTGCTGTTGCTGTATATTTTTGTTGTCAACATTTGCCAAAACGCACTCGAGATCCGCATAAATCACAAATGGAAGTCGCTCTTTTCGTTGAAAGTTTTCGATCGCTAGCCATTTGTCCGTTTTACCAGGTAATCGAATGGCACAGTCGTTTGATTTTCCACAATCCATCTCGTGCGATCGTAATTTAGCCTCCGTGTAAAAGTCGTGCAAGCACCTATAACAAAGCGATGGAAAGAATTATATTATTGAAGTACATACGTGTATTCTCGAGTATGCTTCTTGTTACTCACCGATCGCAGATGTATTTTTTCCCGTTTGTTTTGTTCAGCTGCGTGCTCACGAGCCGGGATAAATTTTTTATCCCTACAAAGTGTCCCACGCTGTGGTCCGGCGAATCCTCCACGGAAAATAAATTGACGTGTTTAACCAGTTTTTGGGCGCATATTCGAATTGGAACGATGCCTTTCTTTTCCGTTGTAAATACATTAATCGAAACATTGTTTTGCGATTCAAATTTTTTTATTAGACTGTGAGTTGGAAAAGCAATTCCCTGAAGATGCAGTACAGTTGAATAGTGTGGATATGAAGTTACTCGATGCACGTTTGTTTCCACTGGATAAAGAGCAGCCACCACTGCCCACGCGAAACATGCGTTATCCTTAGACTTTTTATTCACCACCGCTTTCTTCAGGATTATTTCCCGCGACAAAACAGTTTGACATCCGACACGTATTGGATTGTATTTGTTGTTATTAAAAGTTAAGTTCAGTATCCGCGACAATGTCCATCCGCTATCACGTTTTTGAAATTCTTCGAGGGATGCTAGAGTAGGCTCAACAACTCGTTGTGTATACCACTCACGTAAATTTGATGTGGTAAAAAGTTCAAAGTTCTTCGTGTTGATACTTTTAGTTGCACGTTTCTCACCTGACTCAAATTCACCATTGAAAACTGTATTCACTTTTACACTGAAGTGTTTGTTGGTAATGTCTTGCACGTGTGAAAGCATCATATCACACGCCTCTTCGAGAAACTGACGAGGTTCAACATGGTTGTTATTGATGACGCAGCCGGTCAGGACACGATTTTCGAAAGCCGTATCAATCTCTCGCCAGATCAAACCACGATCACTGTTTCGCGCACCCGCATGTAAAAATCGTCTGCGTAGAACATTTTTTAAACCTTCTAAACGAACGATTCCTGCTACCAACGATGGCGAATTTCCGAGTGATAATCGCGGTCGTTTAATTCGGCTTTTCGTTTCCAATGATTCCACACACTGATTACATTGTTGCTCCCATACTATATACTCTTCCACGGAATTTATAAGTGCGGCTTGATCGCGCAGATTTTGTTCAAGTTGTGGAATTTTCTCAGCCATTTTCACGTGAGTTCACAACGGAAGTTTCAAGAGGTGATGTCGGCAAAAGTGACTGCTCGATTCGTAGTGTAATGCCTGTGGTGGTAGGAGTCGTTTTCATTCGGGAATCTTTTTTCCATATTTTTGCTCTATCTTAGGAGTGCACTATAGTTTCACACTATAGTGTTCTTATATTGTAATACTATAAGAATAGTGGGGAGGCATGGAAGCGAAATGAACCAGTTAAAAGGGCGTATAAGTGTGGAAGATCTGGGGTTTTCACACAAAAAATCGTGTGGTGGCATCGACGCATTATTGAGTACTTTGCACATATAAATACCTCGGTGTCACCTGTGGAAATGAAAACAAAACCCGGATGTAGTGACATTTTGGAAGAGCGCCCCTCTTTGTTACTACAGCTGCATAAAATAAGTTTTATAGGTGAGGACTTTATTTCACATCCAGCATCTCTACGGCTTTCATTTTCCAAGTAGGTGTGATAGACGCCGACTTTCACATCTGCATGTACACACACACACACACACACACACGCGCACGCACACAATATGTATGAACGGACAAAATGTTGAATAAAAATCGGTTGCCTGTAAAGTCGGTTTACTGACGATAGTTGAACGTGACAACGTCATAAGAAAATACTGATGGAAAGGTTTCATTTTTCAAAAGAAAATTTTAATTTTGTTTGTTTGATAGATATTTTGTATGGATATAGAGAAGGAGGTAAATGGAAATCACAATTGAATTGATCAAGTTACATTTATTTGTACGCATAAATACAATTATGTCAATTTTTATTTATTTTTTTTACAATGTACATATTTTTTACAAGTATGAATGTGTTTGAGCAATTGTTTTACAACTTTTATTTTTTCATAAAATTCTTCGTTCAGAAAATCATTTTAAATTTACAAAATACTTGAATAAAATTTATTGTTTAAATTTCTACTCGACTGTTAAAATTTAATTTTTGATTTTATTATTTTATAATAATAAATTTTGTATTGACATTATTTCTTTCAGCAAGTGAACTGAATAAAAGTTGTTGTTCAATTAGTTACTTAATTATTTTTGCAAATTTAATTGTAATTTGTTGTAAAAAAGTAATAATTTTGAATAATTTATTATAAGAATAAACTGTGATTAAATTATTGTTCATAAATCTTAAATTTAAAATTTAAAAATTGGAAACATCATTAAAATTTTTGTAACTCTAGCTTTTAAAAAGCCCGCCGCAATGTGTTTGATATAGGAGAAAATTGTTCCCTTTGACGGCTGGCTGGTCCAACCTGTCATTTCAGACACGTTGTTATGATATGTGGAAAATTTAACATTTATGTTTTAATTTTTTGAAATCATAGCTACGCTCGATAATTATTTCGATCGAATAGTAAAGCAATTGATTTTTACTCATCGTGAAATAGTTCTGTTAACTTATTGTTATAGTTTTGTCAATTATAGCATAACCTACAATCGCTGCACTAGCGGACCGATGCTATTTATTTTAATGATGAAAGCACGAATATTCGACAATATATCACTGAACATATATTTAATATCGAAAGAATCATTACCTTTATCGCCGCAATTATCGTTGCTATAAACAATTCACACCACATTCACTTTTCACTGCACTTCATACTTGACGAAAACATGTACATGTATTATTGTATAGCAGCTGTCCACGCGGACGCATCGCTCATGGCTTCTGCACACTGCGCGCGATGGGCGACAAGCGATAAGCGATATCCAATGAGAGCTCGAGTATGACGGAAATGCTCTATGAGAGTGACGTTGCCATTGGATATCGCTGATCGCTCGTCGCTCGTCGCTCGCAGTGTGCAGAGGCCATCACTCAAGTAGGAGAGAGACAGATGTCGAACGCTGCCGAACGCTGCCGAACGCGGAGGCCGATTGTGCTTCTTTGTCGCTCGTTCCGCGCTCTCGCTTACACTTCAAGCCTTAAATGGAACGCCTCAGAGCGAGGTAACGGCGATGAGTCATGCTTTTTCGTGCGTGCAGCCGGCTCCATCGAATTATAAGACGTTATCACGTCAAAAACTTCGATACATGTATTCACGTAAATCATCGCTTTTTTTCTTTACCCGAAGCTCCTATCCCCACTGTGTAAGACCTTCCTCCCCCATACGATCCGCGCGGCGGAGCCTCCACGCGCTTGCTCTAGCGGTAAACAGGTCCTCGATATATGCAGAAGACACCACCAGTCAGTCTATTCGGAAAAGCAGCTCGAAACTACCCCCCCCCCCGCACTTGACCACGAGCTCCCGAAAAAGGGCCCAATCCCCCTACCCCTCCGACACCGCTGACTCCCCCCATCGCTAATTCCCCATACATGTCACAGTGACGCAACCGCGACCGCCAGATACCCCGACCACGCGCTGCCGCACGAAACCCACTACACCACACCTGTGACGTCACCGTCGTCGTCTCTCGAAAGATGTATGTATCTACTCGCGCTTGCTGATTCCTTCTGTCTCTCACTTTCTTTTTGACATGCGAGGTTCTAAATAAGAACGGTCGCTCGAACGAGTTTCAACTTGTAGCCCATGCGCAAAACGTGCTCTGTCGCACTTGTTTTACTTAATGAACAGTTTTGTTTTTCCATATTACTCATACATATTAGTAATTGAATAATAGCGGATGATCATCAACGTTATAAGATGTCACAAAAGAAACGAAAAATACTGTTGCGTACAAGCAGAGTAAAGAAAGTCTATAACACAAAGTAGTACTAATTCTAGCGAAAAATCAGCAGTGTGCGAACGTAATCATTATACGTTTGAAGAAAAACAAAAATTCTTGGTGGAGTCAAAAAACTTAACCTCTCAAGAAAGATGTGCCAAATATGGCATAAATGACTGTGTTCTTCGTAAATAGAAATATCACCAGGATGTGATAGGAAATCAAGATTTGCGTAACGTCACGATTTTATAACTGCCAGAGATAGTAATATTTTTTCATTTTCAAGTTTTGAGTTTGAAACTCGCACGCAATTTTACCGTCGAAAGTTGACAGCTTTCCATACGAAATGTCACTTAAGGGGAGAAGTCACTGTGCAAGGACTTACACAGTAGTTTTCCCACCTTCCGAAGCGAAATTTGAAGAACATTTTTTTTTATAATTCTTGAAAGTATATATATTGAAAAGTATGTCGGCAATATTTTTATTCACAAGGCCGAAAATTGACGGAATTGCAGTCACTTTAGTGAGAACAGGTACCGTGACCGGTTAGTTCCCTTAGTCCCTACAGGTGCGGCATCGTTAACAATAGACGATGTGCAGGTTCTTCTTATTTTGTGGAATATAATGAAGAAGAAGAATCGTCATATCACCCGCGACTGAACACTTAAGGGGCTATACCAGTGTGACACGTTCAAGAAATCGATTTTGTTCGCCTTCTTCGACAGTTTGTACTTTCAAGAATATTCTGTAAACATTTCAAGTCCGTATCTCTAATACTCCCCGAATGGCAGCCTTCTAAAGAGCAACCACTCGTAGGTTAAATCTTTAATCTTATAGTCAAATCTTGAGCTAGGTTCGTAGGTTAAATCTTAACTCGTAGGTTAAATCGTTAATCTTATAGTTAAATCATTAAATGCGTTTTTCTCGAAATGAGATTTTTCAAATTTGCTGACATTGTAACTCAAAGAGCAATTATCCGATTGACTTCAAATTTCAACTGACTTTTTTTTCATAAGTACGCCATTTTGTTAGATTTTGATATTTTTGGCAAATCCTACGTCATTGTACAGGAAATACCGTCCAGTTTAACAACATTTATTCCTTTTTGGGTTTCAGCTACTCAATCGGCCAGAATCATGTCAGCAGTGAAGGAACTTTTTTTGGCACCTC
This sequence comes from Ophion obscuratus, assembly GCA_964007375.1. Lineage (NCBI taxonomy): Eukaryota > Metazoa > Arthropoda > Insecta > Hymenoptera > Ichneumonidae > Ophion > Ophion obscuratus. The sequence continues at coordinate 56,792,465 of OZ023314.1, forward strand.
CGAAGGCAGTGCATAAGTCGCTCGGATCTCCATATTTTTCTATGAAAAAATTACGTAATATAGGTAAAATATAGCGAAATATATCCTTAATTTTCCGAAACATTTAATTGAGTACTTTTCTTTCAAAAAATACCCGAAAATCACCCAAATTTTCAGCGTCCACACTGGTATAGCCTCTTAATATTAGTATCAATATTCTAGAAAAAAACAACTTTATATCAACAAAAACGGAACGGAAATTTTAAACGCGATTTTCTTGAAACTACTTTTATCGATTTTGTCCCAGCGAATACTCAAAAACTTATGAACCTATTCTCAATTTTTTTTACAATTTTGCAATCGCTGTCGTTGTACGCAGCTGATTTAATTTTTTTTATAATTACTACATTGAAAGACTGCATGACTACAAAAAGGGCCCTTAAATTAGAAAAAAAAACGTGAAAACTGTCGGCATTTTGTAAACAAAAAAAAGTTATAAAAGACAACGCATGATGATAGCTACAGTTGTATAGATATCGATAAATTGTTGACTTTTTATTTGAAGATATCCTTTCATAAAGATATCGATGGGACAATGAAGAGACATGTTTTTTCATCGTAAAATCAAAGCAAATATCTTTGTTAATTTTAAAGATTTTTTCATGAAAATTAGTATAAAACTGATGAATATATCCTTCATAAAGTGAGTATAAACCCGATTCCTTCATAATTAGTTATATCTATAAAAAGAAATTGCAATTATTGACGACAGAGCACCCGTTACGTAACGGCAATTGGGAAATTTGGCGTTACTTAATTTGTGTATGCCCCCCAATAGCATTTAAAAAAATAATATTCGCATTTTGTTTTATTTCGTTTAATTCGGCTCCTTTGAAAATATTCCACCTCCAGTTGAATGCGCCATGGATCACAATGACTCTGAACACAACGAAAATAATTTCAATCATGTATCCGAATATTTGGCTATTTTGTACGAAAATCTTTAAATATACACACATTACTTGTTACAAATGAGAATAAAACATGTCTAATTGGCTCGCAAAATACATGCGTTTGATTAATAAAAAGTGATGATTTCGTATTGTAAAACAACATTTCTCCATAGTATAAGAAGAGTTATTTAAAACGGAAATATACATTACAATATTTATCCCATTTTACACTTCTAAGCTCTCCTAGGCTGGGCGTTCTTATTCAGAAACCCGCACCCCAAATAACCCGAGCTCGGGGTTCGAGTCAGAGTGGGGAAAGCGCTCGAGCGAAAAAAGGGGATGCGTTCTTATTGGAGGGTTGGACTCTATATTGAATATACATTGTGGAGCTATTCAACTGATAATAGTGAGAGAATTTTAGATACGTATATTTTACGTACATTATACAGAAAGCATTTGACATCCAATTACATACTTATATTAAATGTATAAGGAACATCTACTCGATGATAAGAATGAATCTAACTGCATTGCTGTCCGGGTACCCGGTGCGTTAGTCTCGTGGTTAGCGTGCTGCCCAGTGGATTGGGAGGTCGCGGGTTCGAATCCCACTTGCGCACTTTCGTCGTGAAATGTTTTTTTTCGACATTTCTCGGTGAAAGACGACTAGTTCCGTGACTAGGGAGCAAATTTGTGACCGGCTGTATCGGTATAGGTTTTCCGCAGTTTCCCTATGCCCATTGCAGATATGTCATGGTGAATACGATACAGAGGGGGAAGTCCTGCGGCCGTAAGGTGTGGAGATGTGGAATGGGAGGTAAGAATGAAGTTGAGGCGGATTGGGGCTCTCAAAAAGGGAAACCCAGTACGGCTGGAACGAACAAAAAAAACTGCATTGCCGTCAATATCACGTATCATATACGTACATAGGGCGTGTTTTTTGTCTACATTATCTCCGTAGAATTCTGTGCATCTCATATACATATAATATTCGTTCATTATCTTACAATTATGATTCCTGGATACGAAGCTATTCAACGAACGTATAATATGCGTACATTCAACAACAAAGATTCAACGAGTTTTCGATTGATATTGTTACGTACCGAACGGTACGCCGAGTAAACCGAGTGAAATATTATTGTTTTGCGGGCTGCTCTGCTCATTCCATACGGGCTCGAGTTCTCTGAGAGGATAAAGGGGAGGGTGCCAGAATGATTGGATGCTTTCGATTATAATATTTTGGCTATTTATTAATAGTAGCCGACTTACAATTTCGATGACGCGTCTGTGCCGGTTACGTCTAAACGAGTACGATACCACACACACTCGGTAATTTTAGCAATGTAGAAGGTGTAGATCGATAACGAAGTCATTTAGCGGCGCGGATTTTTTTTCTGTGTAATTGGGTAGAACGAACTTAGACTCAATATTTGTTGCGTCTCTATAGCACTGGTTTCGACTACGCACAATCATGTGCAACCACTTTTGCACCGGGTTTACGGGGGCATACTATCCACCTCCCAAGTGCAAGGGAATTATGTTCGCCGTGGAGAGCTTTGTGCGCGAGTAGGGCTCCGTGCCCAAGAAGCAACCAAGGGACGCGAGACCGTTTTTACGGCCGAAGACTGACAAACGCGAACCCGTTAAGGCACTCCCGTGTCTTAACGGGTTCGCGTTTGGGATCGACCGGGATCGCGACTCGCTTTCGACCGGAGTTACACCCCAACACCAGCAAAAAACCGAGCCCTAACCGTCTAGACTAGACGGCAGCTCGACAAGTGCCTGACATTTTAAACTCATAAGGCGCCTAAGAAACTTTGAATCGATTTTCCTCGGAATTCTCTGAGTAGTGCGTCCTACTACTTTAACCACGTGATGTGCTAGGGGTCCTCTTTCACCACAAAAAAAATCGGCCAAATCCCCAACCCCACGGTCGTGCCGTCTCCTTGTCAATATCCGTATATTTAGTGTAATGAAATAATTTGATGATAGGCACATTTTATACGTATATAAGATGTATAGAGGTTCACGAAGATTTCGTCATATAATTATATTTCAGATATACATATATGAAACAAACATCCCATATCCGTAAGAATCGAATGTTCACCATCACTGTATCGACGTATTTTATACGTATAGTACACAAAATTCCATCAATTGATAACTCGTTGAACCTGACAAGTTAATTATACGCAAATTATACGTACTCTACCTAGCTTTATATTTAGGAATTACAAGCATTATAAATATACGGGTATAATACGTCATTCTGATATCAATGCAGTTAGATTAATTTTTATTGCCGAGGAAATATTACTTGTATATAATGAGACCGCACTTCTTTTTATTAAGGCCGAACAACACGGTGAAAAAAATGTCTTGTCATTTTTTTTTTCATTTTCTGAAAGACACATTTGTTAAGAATGATCTCACCAGTTTTTTAAAAGAAATTTGTAAAATTGGCGGAGATACAGCATTTTATGTGAAACCGTCCAAAGCGCACGGCCGCGCCGAGCGCCAGATGTGCGGCTCCCGAATGGGTCTGCTATCTGGCGATCCTTTGTTGGCCTCAGTGAACCCTAATTCTTGGAATATATTTCAATTAAGGTATTGTATTTGCTAGCAGTGCACAGGTGGGAAATTCCCGTTTCTGAAGTGAATAGAAGCCCGTTAACCAAGCGTGGAAGAATCCGACACAAATAAGTCAGTTGATTTCCGGCAGTCGTACAGTTCGTATCTATCATTCGATTCGTATGGTGTATTCTGTGTATCGTGATGGATACAAATCTGCATACTGCAAGAAATGTGCTCTGTGGAAAAACAAAACTAATTCAAAGAAATGTCAAAATTGACTAGAAAACCACTCTGAATCCTGTGACGCAAATCACGTCGCACAGTGGGACAGAATCCCAAAAAGCTGGCCAAAATCGAAATGTCGTCTAACGGCTTTGAAAATTTCTACTTAGGGTCTTTCGGCGTAACTGATAACGAATCCAATATTAGTTTTGGCAAAAAAATGGCGGATCCAATATGGCGACCAAGTATATTATAAAATTCTTATTTTTCGGTGAAATTTTGTATCTGGGGGTTTTACATTGCGCTAATTATGAATGAGATGTTTGTTTTTAAATAAACAAAATATTTTTATCGTAATTGCATCCGCAATGTATAAGAATCACAAAGATGACGGCGGGGAAGTAGATACAAATAAATTTAACATGAAAATTACATAAGAAAATAATTTTCTTTTAATTTGTACACTGCATCTACATTGGATTTTTAAAATATTTTTTTATTTTTTAGGAGGGGGTAAAAATGCAAATTACGCACCGTAAGTCGGCCCCGTGGGCTGTCTCGTGTGTCGGACTCCCACACATGCCGGTGCCGTCGGAATGGTGATATACCGACTAAAACCTCCCCCTCCACTGTCCGCCCCGCGGGGTGGCAACACGTTAGTATAACCTCGACCCCGTGGGACCTGTCCACCGTCCGTCACGTTTCGTTTACCCATCGCTACGTCTCTTCCGTTTACATGTCATGTCTCCCACATTCATCCTCCAGGCACCCATCATCTTTCTTACGCGTCAGCACTGCCTCGACGAAGGTGACGATGTCTGTCCAGTGGTCTTCGACCCGTAGCATCAGCCCGATTATGTTAGCGGGCGTGATATGTCCAGTCCTCCGTTCTAGTTGTTGTCTCCGGGTCGTCCATCTGTCACACGCAAAGAACATGCGTTTCGCATCGTCTCGTGTGTGCCCGCAGTACTTACAGTCTGGCGTCCGTACTCGTTTCATCTTATATAGATAACTTCGGAAATATCCGTGTCCCGTAAGGAGCTGGGTCCGGTAAAAATTTACCTCCCTCCAACCCCGTTCGGTCCACGGTCTTAGGTCCGTTATCAGCCGTCTTGGCCATCGTCCGGCTGTCTCGGTCGTCCAGCGTGCGTGCCAATCCGTCAGGGTCTTCTCTCTTTCATGCTTTGCCGCGTCAGCCCTTTCAGTCCCTTCGTCGCGTTCGTATATTCGTTTTCGTTCTGCGGCTAGTAGATCTATTGGAATCACGCCCGCCACCATCAGGATTGCCTCTGCCGAGACGGTCCTGTATGCACACGCTATCCTTAAAGCCCCCTGTCTTTGTACGTACGTCATCGTCTTTCTGTATTTTTTAATGGCCAGCGCGTCCGCCCAGACCTCTGCGCCATACAGGAGGATCGACTGGGCCGTCGTCATCAATAGTCTCCGTATGGACGGTCTCGGTCCGTGCGTATTTGCCATCAGGTGGCTGAGCGACGTCACCTTCGCCGCCGCCTTCTCGGCCGTCCGTTTTATATGGGGCCAGAAGGTCAGCTTCGTGTCCAGAGTCACCCCTATGTACTTGGCTTCTCCTCTGGTACCCATACATTCCGTTCCGAATGTCATCGGAATGATTGTCGGTATTCGTCGTCGCGTAAGCATGAGAAGCTCCGTCTTGTCCAGTGCAAGAGACAGTCAGTGCTCCGTCATCTACCTGTCAACGCGTCTCATGACCTGATTCAGTGCCAGCTGGGCCAGATCCGCACTGCGCTTCACGATCACCGCCGCCACGTCGTCAGCGTAAGCGACGAGCGATGCGTTGCGCGGCATTTCCAGCCTCAGCAGGCTGTCATACGTCACGTTCCATAGGTCCGGTCCGAGAATTGATCCTTGCGCGATACCCGCGGTGATACTTCTAGTCACCTGTCCATTTGTCGTCTCGTATGTGATGCGTCTGTCATTGAGATAGTCCTGCAGTACCCGTAGTAGATACGGAGGAATCTGGAGAGTGCCTTCGAGTGCCCCCAAGATATCCCCCCACCTAGCCGAGTTGAAGGCATTGCTCACGTCTAGAGTCACCAGCATGACTAGGGGCCTTGCCGCGTGACAGGCCTCGTCCGTCCTCCTGACGGTCTCGATGACCTTGCGGATTGTCCCTATAGACGATCGTCCCTTGCGAAAGCCGTGCTGGTTCTCGGACAAGTCCCCGGCCGCTCTTATCGCGTCTGTCAGTCGCGGTCTCAGTAGAAGTTCGAAAACTTTACCCGTCGTCTCCAGTAGACTCAGAGGTCTATAGGAAGACAGCATATGCGGCTCTCCTTTTCCTTTACTAAGGAGGACCAGTTTAGCCGTCTTCCAGCGCTCGCTGAACGTCCCTGTCCTAAGACATTCGTTGTACATACCGAGGAGTATCTCAGGCCTCAGGCGTGCCATCAGCCAAAGGGCTTCCCCGGGTATGCCGTCCAGTCCAGGTGCTTTCCCCACCTTCAGAGTAGTCGTAGCTTTAGTAAGCTCTTCCTCAGTGAAGATCGGGGCGTCTTGTCTGTCGTCCGGGTCGAAGAGCTCCTCCCTCGTCGGGTGAGTCGGGAAGAGCCCGTTAACTATCTGTCCCAGGGTCGTCGCGTCTTGGAGTTCCGGCGGACTTTAGGCCCCTAGCTTCTGCGTCACAATCTTGTAACCCAGACCCCAGGGGTCTTGGTCCACCTCCTCGCGTTTTCCGTGCCATTTTGTACTCCGTCGTAAGAGCAACCGCGTTTGGCCCGTCCCTTTCCCGAGCCCGGTACATTCGCCTCTTCGCCCGAATGCAGAGCCTCCGCAGTTCGGCGATATCTGCTATCCACCAGTACGTCGCTCGTCTATCGTGTCGGCTGCTCATGCGCGGCATTGAAGCTTTGCAGAGCCGTTTCGTCAGTTTTAGTGTCTCGTCCACAAGTCGTTCGGTCCTTGTACGTCCCGTCAGTTCGTCCGGTACAATCTCCGAGGGTGCGACTGCTTCCAGCAGCGCCCTCGAGAACCTGTCGATGTCGAGTTTCCGTGTATTCCACCGCGGTGTCTGCGCCGACCTGTTGCGTCGCGTCGTTGTGGGTCCCGCCACCTCAAAGACGATGTATTGATGATCGCTGGCTGTATAGTCGTTGATCACCGCCCATCGCCTCATCAGCGGCACGATACTGTCCGAGATCAACGTCACGTCCGGTATCGAGGAGCCCAGCCCCGGTCTGATGTACGTCGGTACGTGTCCCGTGTTCGCTACAGTCAGGTTGAGTCTTGCTGCCATTTCCAGCAGCAGGTGTCCGTCCCGGTCAGTTCCCACTCGATCGCTCTCGCATTGAGGTTACCCGCGACTATTAAGTCACCCGACAGCTCCCTCAATGCGTCCTCCAGTCTACCCGTCTTGTCCTCGAACTCTCTGGCGGAGCAGTTTGGGGTTAGGTAGACGCTGACGTAAATCAGGCCGCCCATCCTCACCCAGACGTAATCGTCCCCCGCTCCGCTGTCGAGCACACGCGTTCTGGTATCCCTAACTCAAATGGCTGAGGTACCCGCGCCGTTCGGGAACCACGTCGGGGTCGTCATATCGCTGTATTGTTCGCTAAGTATCAGTACGTCAGCGTTTTGTTCAGTCGCGATTTGGGGAAGCAGGAGGTATGCCTCCTCGCATCTGTGCATGTTTCCTTGTAGAATTGTCACGTCTTTGTCTTCTTCCTGCATTCCTCCAGCGCAGCCCTAAGGACCGCACACGCCCCGGAACCCGGGAGGTGCGCGGTACTCTCGTGCCCCGCCTCGTCGCACAGGAAGCACGTCGGTGTGTCTTTGCAGTGTTTGCCGACGTGGTTCGTCCTGCCACATTTGTAGCAGCACTGTGCTCTGTCCTTGGCGTTGCAGTTCGTCCTAGTGTGTCCGTACCCAAGGCACCTATAGCACTGTTTAGATTTGGGTTAATCTCGGAATTCTGGTTGGAAGTGAACGAGTGGGAAATGGTTTGAGTTATTCGTGAGAATAGAGGAACGCGCCGGAAATTGAATGAGGTTGAAATGCACACGGGTTTAGTATAAAGAATATAGGTTTATTTACGCACTAATAATTAACTAATTAATAATTGTACTAATAATGGCTGACTGGAAGAGTCCCGAGGTGACCGTTGCCGCGGGAGTTAACGCGGGCGTAAATCGCGTTAGTCCGTTGGCGTTAAGAAGGGGGGAAGAGACCGGAGCTGACCCGTTTATCGAAGAGACTTGTGTCGAAGTTACAGACGAAGTCCTTGAAAAGAAGGGCCGATGCGATAATATAACGTTGAAATTAGGGGGAGAAAAGCCCTGCGCCCGGACACTGTCCGAGTCAAGCGCGCGACCGGCCAAGAGACGTCGACCTCCGGCGGGATCTCCCGAAATTAGGGAGTCGTAGATGGAGTTTCCGAAACATTCTCCCCGCCTTCGGCGACAGTCGTCGACGAAGAGTCCACTGGAAGGACGGCCAACTTGGTAGTCGGTCGCTTGAAGCCGGACGTAGCCGTGCGAAGTGTCACCACCCTGGTTAGACCATCCGACCCGGGGTGAAGTTCGACCACTCGTGCTAGTGGCCATCGTGAAGGTGGGAGTCGTTCGTCCGTGATTAGCACGAGTGAGCCGATTTTAATTTCATGTGAAGGGTGTCGCCATTTAGAAATCGACAAGCTTCGCTGAAGGTACTCCGAAGACCACCTCCGCCAGAAGTGCTGTAATTTTGCCTGAAGGAATTGCCACCGTGAAAGTCGAGGTTCTGGAATTGAAGTGAGAGAAGGTTCTGGCACTGTGGTAAGTGCCTCGCCGATGGTGAAGTGACCCGGTCTGAGGGGAGAAATGTCCTCGGGGTCGTCTGATAAAGGACAAAGTGACCGGGAATTTAAGACAGCCGCCACTTGCGCAAGAAGAATCGTAAATTCTTCGTACGTAAGTGAGGCTTCTCCGATTACCCGACGAAGGTGATATTTCGCGGATTTTACCGCAGCCTCCCATTTTCCACCCATGTGAGGTGCGGCCGGAGGGTTGAAGGACCAGTTCGTCCCAAGGTTGGTCAGCGATATGATCGTAGAATTCATTTCGGCTGATCCAGCCTTGAAGAGAGCACGAAGTGCAGTATCGGCGCCGATGAAGTTGGTCCCGCAGTCACTATAAATAGTGTGACTGATTGCTCGTCGTCCGGAAAACCGCCGATAGGCGGCAACGAAGGCCTCTGAAGTATAATCCGTGACGAGTTCGAGGTGGACCGGGGAAGTAGTGAAGCAAACAAAAACGGCAAGTTTAGTAAACGGTAAGCCTTGTAAGTTTTTGTGCCTCGTCCACGCCAGGTCTTGACGGTGAAGGGTCCTGCATAGTCAATGCCGGTGTGGAGGAAGGCCCGTGAAGGTGTGACTCGCGCAGTTGGAAGTTGACCCATTAGTTGTTGTGCTTGAAGTCCTCGAAATCTGGCACACGTGGTGCACCGAAGGATGTACGATCGAATTGGAGCCCGGCCACCCAGAATCCAGTACGATCGACGGAGGAAGCTTAACGTGGATTGGGTACCACCGTGAAGCGTTCGAAAGTGCGAATCAGCGATGATCAGTGAAGTGAGCGGAGAGTTCCGGGGCAATATTGGCGGATGTTTTGCCTTGGGCTGTAGAAGGGCGTTCGTCAGCTGGCCGCCAACTCGAAGGGTCCCTAGTTGGTCGACAAAGGGGTTGAGGGCGGCAAGGGAGTGGCCCCGATTGAGGGTCGCTCCGCTCGAAATCATCTGAAGTTCAGCCGAGAAGTGTGTGCGGTGAACGAGGCGTATCCAGAAGAACCTTGCCTCTTCCAAATCTCCCGTGTTCAGCGGGTAGGTTCTTGAGGCGCGCGGAAGCCATTTGAATCGGGCCGCCGCCCTCTGAAACACTGCCGTGATCCGAAGAAGGCGAGTGAGCGACGAGTACCGTTGCAGAAGGTCCCAAGTGATAGGACTGTTCTCGGAGGTGGTGGTGAAGGCGAGACCTGATCGTTGTTCGAGGTCGCCATCCGGTGGAAGTTCGGCTGAAGAGACTGGCCATTAAGGTGGCGGTTGCGCGAGCCACTCAAGCCCGTGCCACCAAAGATGGTGCTGAGATGACAGTTGTCGGGGAGTCTGCCCCCGCGACACACAGTCGGCCGGGTTCTCCTTACCCGCAATGAACCGCCATTTTGCATGGGAAGAGAAATTTTGGATCGAGGTGACCCGATTTCGGATTAAATCTTTCCATCGGGCCGGATTTGAAGTAATCCATGTCAACGCAACTGAAGAGTCCGTCCAGAGAGAGACTGGGACTTGCGTTAAGTCTAGGGTTCTCTGAACGTGAGAGGCCAGCCTTGAAAGAAGTAGAGCCGCCGATATCTCGAGCCGTGGAATTGTGAGTCGTTTGAGGGGGGCTACTTTCGTCTTCGAGCAGACGAGGGTGACCGTTGTAGCCCCGCTGACTGAAGTTGTTCGGATGTGGATCACGGCTGACATGGCGAGTTGGGAGGCGTCCGAGAATCCATGTAGCTCGACAGTCGAAGAAGGCGAAAGGTGAAGCGTAGCCATTTTTCCTGAAGTCGTTGAAGTTTGGCCCCGGTATGAAGAATGTCGTTGATCGACACACCGTTCGCAGATTTGAAGGAACCGTTGAAGACGACACGAAGTTCCGTAGTGGCGCTATGGGCCCGAAAGACACCGTGATGTGGGAGAAAAAACCGTGGTCTCGAAGACGCTGCCATTGAAGCACGAGCCATGTGAGACAGGTTCTCGTATTCTTGGAGGAAGGCGTTGTAGAGACCGCGATACGACTCATTTGTCGAGAGTCGCCGTAGAAGTTGAAGAAGGCAGCGTTTCGCACCCGAATACGAATCTCCGAGTAGCGAAGGAGGATTCTTGAAGGGGAGCCGTACGATATATCGGCCCGTGTGGTCCCTCGCATGAGTGTCCTTGAAGTGTTGTTCGCAAGCGGATTCGTCCGGGTCGGTTGTAGGGGCCGAGTCCGGAGGAATTTCCTCTTATTCCCAAAACTTCGCTAGTAAAGAAGTGACCTCGTCTTCGATGGAGGCATGTTGAATGCGAACCGAATTTGAGGTGGAACCGTTGACGGGACCGAGTACAATGCATCCGAGAAGCGTGCGCTGAGCGATGGGATTGATGGCCCGGACCTTGACGACGTCTGACTCAACCAGAAGACCGTACGCGTCAGCTCCGTTGATGACGTCGATTGGTCCCGGTTTCAGAGAGTTCGGGTCTGCCAGAGGAAGTCCGTGAAGATGGTCCCATTGCGCCGAAGTAGCGAACGAGGGAAGCGCTGAAGTTAATACGTTTAGAATAAACGCCGTCACGATGAAATTTGAGGTTGAATCGTGTATTGAAGGTACTGTGACGGTGATAGCTCCCCGCGTCCGTCCCGCTGGCTGGCCTCCGATTCCGTGGATGTTGATGGACGCGGTCATCCTTTGTGTTCGAAGGAGTTGGACCGTGTGTTCGGAAATGAACGAAAGTTCCGCGCCCGGGTCCATGAGGAGTCTCGCCCGATGCGAGATGCCCGATGAGGAGGTCAGAGTGGCTTGGCTTGTAGCTAGCAGGACTGACGGTCGAATGGCCAGAGCGTTTGAAGAGTCCTTGGAAAAGTGCGGAGGAGTACCCGTGGTGTCGAGGAAGTCCGAGGCGAGCCAAGAAAAGACGTGAACCGGGTGGGGTCGCAATTCATCTCGAGAAGCGCGATATGTTCCCTTGGAAGCGGTCCCGGATGGTTTCTAACAAAGACAGGCGCGTGGTGGCGAGCGTCATGTTGTTATTTTGAGGGGTTGCATTCCTCGTCTTTTCAGCGAGGCTCGAGATGCACTGAAAGGTGCTGACGAGGCCGGCAATGCGACGTTCCATTTTGGCGATATTGCTCGTCATTGTCGAGGTGTCACCGTTCGACACACGAAATCGCTATGATTTAGCGTGAAGCGTCCTGAACCGAAAAACCGCGAAAACTCGCGAGAAACGAAAATTGGCGCGAGACTTCGACGTTCGAAGCACACGCGATAAAGGGCGCGAAGCGTCCAAACCGAAAATCACGAAAACTCGTGAAATGAGGCGCGACTTGTCAGAGATCGAAAATGGCGCGAAGCGTCCAGACGAACACACGAAAAACTCGCGGAAGACGAAAAGATGGCGCGAGACGTCGACGACCGTAGCACACGCGAGAAATGGCGCGAAGCGTCCAAGCCGAAAATCACGAAAACTCGTGAAAATGTCCGAATGAGATGCTCGAAGCGGCCGAGTCGACGATCGAAGCACACGCGTTAAATGGCGCGAAGCGTCAAAAACGAAAATCACGAAAAACTCGAGAAAAGTTCCGAACGAGTTGCACGAAGCGTCCAAAACGAAAAATCACGAAAAGCTTGTGAAAGACGAAAAGGATGGCGCGAGACGTCGACGATCGTAGCACACGCGAGAAATGGCGCGAAGCGTCTAAGCCAAAAAGCACGAAAAACTCGAGAAAAAGTCCGAACGAGTAGCACGAAGCGTCCAAATCGAAAATCACGAAAACTCGCGAAACGAAAAGGTGGCGCGAAGCGTCGACGTGCGTAGCACACACGAGAAATGGCGCGAAGCGTCCAAGCCGAAAAACGAACAACTCGAGAAAAAGTCCGAACGAGTTGCACGAAGTGTCCAAAACGAAAATCACAAAGAAAACTCGCGAAAGACGAAAAGGATGGCGCGAGACGTCGACGATCGTAGCACACGCGAGAAAATGGCGCGAAGCGTCCAATGCCGAAAAACCCGGAAACTCGCGAAAGAAAAGATGGCGCTATGCGTCGACGAGCGCAGCACGTGCGAGAAAGGGCGCGAAGCGTCCGAAACGAAAATCACGTTTTTTCGCGAAAGATGAAAAGATGGCGCGAGACGTTGACGATCGTAGCACACGCGAGAAATGACGCGAACCGAAAGCCGAAAAACGAACAACTCAAGAAAATGTCCGAACGAGTTGCACGAAGCGTTCAAAACGAAAACACTGGAAAACTCGCGACTGATGAAAGGATGGCGCGATGCGTCGACGATCTTAGCACACGCGATTGATGGCGAGAAGCGTCCACAACGAAATCACGAAAACTGGCGAAACGAAAAGATGGGACGATGCGTCGACGTGCGTAGCACACGCGAGAAATGGCGCGAAGCGTCCAATGTCGAAAAACCCGAAAAACTTGAGAAAAAGTCCGATCGAGTAGCACGAAGCTTCCAAGTCGACGAACTCGCGAAAATGTCTCTCGAAAGGTCGAAAACACAACTCGATGGAGAACTCGCGGAATCCGACCGATATTTTTCGAGGCGTCCAAAATCGACAGAACTCGCGAGATCGTAGCGCGAAGCGTCCAAACCCACAACTCGCGAAATCCAAACAATATTTTTTGCGGCGTTCAAAATCTATGAGAACTCGCGAAAATCGTAGCACGCGAGAAAATGCGCGACGCGTCCGAAATGAAATTCACGCGAACTCGCGAAAGACGATAAATTGGCACGACGCGTCGACGGTCGTAGCACACGCGATTGATGGCGAGAAGCGTCCAAAAACGAAAAAAAGAAACTCTCGAATGCCGAACTGTGGTGTCGCCGATCGACACGCACGAAGTTTTACTGCGCGTGGCGTGAAGCGTCCGAGAAACGAGGCGAAACTTGTGAAGACGGTCTCTTGCACGAGAGCGCACGATGTCGCGAGCACGTGGTCGGAAGAAGCCGCGAGATCGCTCAGTAGACCGGCATGTTGAGCGTCCGGTAGACCAGTCACAGGCCGAAGCGCGCATGCGCGCGTGTATAGAGTCCGATGCCTGGCTCGCCCGAGAGCGAGAGAGCGCGATGTATCGGGCGCGATGCGCGTGCGAGAGAGAGAGCGAGGCGTCTTCTCGGCTCGCCCGAAAGCGAGAGAGCGAGGCTTCGCTCGAGCTCGTCTTGCGAGAAGGACGACTAGAATTCGCGGCCGGCGTGTGGTCACGTGACCGCGATGAAAATTACCCGTTTTTCTCGCCCTCGCATAGAAAGATTGAGAATTTCCTTTGCCTTTTTCAGCGAATAACTCACTTTTTACCACTTCGTTCACTTGAATCCGGCTCGAAGGACCATGTTTAGATTTGGGTTAATCTCGGAATTCTGGTTGGAAGTGAACGAGTGGGAAATGGTTTGAATTATTCATGAGAATAGAGGAACGCGCCGGAAATTGAATGAGGTTGAAATGCACACGGGTTTTGTATAAAGAATATAGGTTTATTTACACACTAATAATTAACTAAGTAATAATTGTACTAATAATGGCTGACTGGAAGAGTCCCGAGGTGACCGTTGCCGCGGGAGTTAACGCGGGCGTAAATCGCGTTAGTCCGTTGGCGTTAAGAAGGGGGGAAGAGACCGAAGCTGACCCGTTTATCGAAGAGACTTGTGTCGAAGTTACAGACGAAGTCCTTGAAAAGAAGGGCCGATGCGATAATATAACGTTGAAATTAGGGGGAGAAAATCCCTGCGCCCGGACACTGTCCGAGTCAAGCGCGCGACCGGCCAAGAGACGTCGACCTCTGGCGGGGTCTCCCGAAATTAGGGAGTCGTAGATGGAGTTTCCGAAACAAGCACCTTGGCGCAGTCGTCCTAGGCCTGACACGGCAGTTCATCCATCCGATTTTCAGACGCCCTTTCTTGAGAAGGGCGTTTGCGGCGCCTTCCTCAAGGTCACAGACAGCCGTACACTATCCATGTCTATTTGGGCCGAAGATATGGACCTTCGGGTCCCTCGTATCGTTCGTGTCTCATCGAAGTGCCTCCGCTACTTCCTCTTTATCTGTCACGCAGTCCAGGTCCAGTATGTCCAGTTGTACGCTGGAATTCCGGGTTGAGCGGGCGTCACCCCCTTTGTTCGTGGCCGGCGTCACTGTTGCTTCTGTACACGTTCTCGTCTTCTGTCCGTCCTGTGCGTCTGTCGTCTTCCTCTTCTTCTTTGCGAGCATCGTTTTCCACGGGGTAAGCTCCGTTCCCTCCGTCGGTCTTTTGGCCGGCGTGAGATCCGGGCTTGAGCCCGTGGTCTCGCGTTTGCGTTTCGTCTGTGGCGTCTATTGTTTGCCAACGTCACCCTCTCCGCTGGCAGTCCCGAGCACATGCATCCTGTCACGCTCGTACCATGCCTCGTCCGCAGCTTCCCTAATCCGGGCCATGTTGGTCGTGATCACAGTGCTGATGATCCTCTGCACGCGTGTCATTTCCTCCATTTTGACCAGGCATTCCCGGATCAGTTGTAGCTGAGTCCGGATCCTGGCCTCGGCCGTCTCCACTACGGACAAAGCCGGTGCAGTCTTCTGTTCCGTTCGCCCGTCCGCAGTGTCACTTGTCTCTGTCGGGGTTGGGGGCCCCATTTGTTGTGATGCGTTTTTAAACGTTTTCCTTTATGTTGTGCACTCATGTTTTTCAATTCCTCCCTTTTGCTTGTGTATGTAAGAATGTTTTGGGGTAAAGACACCGCAGACCGCCCCCGCCGACATATCCCCGCCGCAGGCCGCCCCAGAGAGGACAGTAGTGGCCTCATCGAAGCCCCCCGCTACTGCTGCAGGGCCCGTTCTGGGCGCCACCCGGCACTACAACAGTATGGGGATTATACACTCGCTGATGGGGCAGCCAGGTCCATCCGGCTAAGAGGACCCGGGCTCCTGTACTATCCAGCGGCCCAGGAGTATCGTGCCTGGTTTATACTCGCTGTACCCTCCGACCGTCCGCACTGTTGCGGCCTGCCGCGGAGGACGGCGGGGGCCCGAGTGTCGTCCCCCGGCGTTAAATGTGCGTGCTAGTGAGTGTCCGCCTTTGTGACGTGTACCGCCTCATTTACTCGCATTCATTCGGTAGCCATACAGGAGGTGCTCAGAACTTGAGCCCTCCGACATTCATCCGCACACTCACTCACATTCGCTTTTCGGGGGGGCCCGTTTATAGGGACCCCCAACATTCGCTTTTCGGTGGTCCCCGTTTATAAGGGACCCCGAGCATTCGCTTTCTCAGGATGGCCCGTTTATAGGGCCACCTGATCATTTGCATCACCGGTATTTCCCTCGGACGTGTTTGTGTAGATGTTTGTAGTTGTATTTTCGTGCGTGTTCTCGACATGCCGGGTGGTTAGCCCTGCACACCGGTGGCTATTGCGGGAGCGCTAAACGCACTCCCGGGCGGTGGGCTCGCCAAGATCCCTACGTCATATCTACATTAGATTAATCTAGTCACATTCACTATTATTATATTCACTATCGGTATGTATAGTGGACACGTCAGTGTCGCCTTCAGTGTCCGTGTCATCGGGTACAGTTAAATGTACCCTTCAAGCGATTTTGTTTTCTTTTTTGGTAGTTTTCGTACACTTGAATGTATGGATCAGAGCTAATTAATAGACGGCAAAATACATCTTGCATTGTCAAAGGATGGCTGCTTTTGAGCGAGAAATCCTGGTCAATTTTTTTGATATATTTGTGGCACGTTTCCTGTGCTTCCTCAGACATCTGACCAATTGGCTGTAAAGCCGAAGCAATGATTTGCGGATCATAAATAAGCAGTTTATGGATCGATGGTGGCATGCAGAACCACGAGTACAATTCAATAAATAATTTCGCAGTTTCCCAAGCATAATCTCTAAATCTCGGGGTATCAATTGTACGACCTAACGAAATCGCTTGTAAAAAGAGTAGAATCTTGTGATTAAACCAATGTCTACTCCAGTAATTTCAGCTCAAATTGTAGCGGTTTCGAAAAAGCGACGAGCAGTGTTGCCATCATTCGTGCTCCCAAACCCTGGCTTTGGCTGGTCAACAATAAGGCCTACATTTTTCTTGAAAGATTCCTGAGTATCTTTTTCCGATTCTTAACAATCGTTTTTCCTTCCGCGTTCCGCTTACACTTCGCGTTTGCCATTTTTAAATATCTAGTTTATAAGATAAGTGCAAACAACATTCGAAGCAGCGTATCCATGAATGCAACGAAGAAATACCTAAGTTCAAATAATCATTGATGACTTCGAGCTTTAACATTTTATCGAGGTCATTAAAATCTTTCGATGTAGCTTTGCAAACATAGCAGCGTTGAGTCGCTGCATTGTCCGCCACTGCATTACACACTTTCCCGTCTACCACGGTCAAGACAAGTTTATAATTCACTTTTATACATTTTCCCTTAACTATGTCTGAAAATGGAACAAGATTTTCTACTTAATTTTGTACATATTGAGTTTTTTCTTTCGTTGTATTCGCAGTTTCTTTCAGAAATTCTATTTTAGTTGGTCTACAGTATCGCGGAGATGAAGGCATAGGGATAGCCAGACAACATATTTCTTGTTTTGTTCATTTATACTTTAAAGTCGCAGTGGAACTAATATGTAAAGAAAATACTCGCGTCTGTAAATGTGTCATCATCACCGGTGATTTTTTGCTAATATTTACTCGGACACGAAGTTCCACCACAAACCCAGTTACAAATAAGAGTCATTTTACCCAAATCAACGTTTGATATATTTTGAATGGCACTTTCTTGAACTAAAACGATTCGTTTCATTGTAAGGTCTAATAATGCTTGAAGTTCTATGGCTGTTTGTTTCTCTGTGTATGTGATTGTTTTTATTGGTGGATAACAAGAATTTTTAGCTTCTCGAAGTACGTTATACGACGGAAAAGCTCGACTATTAACTGATTTGCAGCCTGCTCTTACCACTAAATATTGATTCTTCGAAAGTCTACCTTCTACAAAAACCGACAATACTTCTTCGGGTGTCATTGTTTTTTCTCTCACGGTGTTCGAAGACGACAGGTAAGATGATGCTTTGGAAGGACTCTCTACGAGGGTGGGGTGAAAAGTTTCCGGCCTGACCAAGAAAAACGATGCTTTAACATTTTTTTTGCTTTATTTTTCAACATAATCTCCATCAACACTGATACATTTCTCATAACGGTGTTCTAATTTAATTATACCAGTTTTAAACGTAGATTCGTCAAGCTCCTCAAAATACTGATTTACAGCTTCGATAACTTCTTCGTTGCTCTTGAATCTTTTTCCGCCAAGCCATTTTTTGAGGTTAGGAAACAGGTAATAGTCGCTGGGGGCTAAGTCTGGAGAGTGGGGAGGATGCGGCATCAATTCAAACTTCAATTCGTGGATTTTGGACATGGCAACAATCGACGAATGCGCTGGTGCGTTATCGTGATGAAACAAAACTTTTTTCTTCGCCAAATGAGGTCGTTTAATTTGCACCTCGTGCTTCAAACGTTGCAATAACTCTGCGTAGTATTGACCAGTGATAGTCTTACCCTTTTCAAGGTAATCAATGTATATAATTCCTCTCGCATCCCAAAAAACAGTAGCCATAACCTTGTTTGCCGATAAAATTGTTTTTGCCTTCTTTGGGGTTCGTTCCCCTTTTCCAACCCACTGTTCTGACTGTTCTTTATTTTCAGGAGTGTAGTGGTGGACCCATGTCTCATCAACAGTTATGAATCGACGCAAAAATTCGTTTGGATTACGCCTATACAGCGCAAATTGTCAGTAGAAATGGTTTTTCGAAGCAGATTTGGTCGAGCGTTAGCAAACGCGACACCCACCTTGCACACAGGTTTTCCATGTTCAAATGGTTGTGCAAAATATTTCGCACACGTTCAGCTGACATCCTACAGGTCTCAGCTATCTCATGCACTTTCAACCTGCGGTCTTCCAACACTATTTTATGGATTTTTTCAATCATCTCTGAAGTTGTGACTTCAAAGGGCCGTACTGAGCGAAACTCGTCAGAGGTGCTCACACGACCCATTTTAAATTCAGAAACCCACTGCTTAATAGTTGAATATGATGGGGAGGAATCTCCTAGTGCTGAATCCATCTCTTCTTTTATTTGTTTTGGTGTAAAACCTTTCAAATGGAAATATTTGATGACAGCACATTTTTCCAATTTTTCCATTTTTACGAAAACAACGGAAGCGTCTCGCGCAATGTGCTCTCAAACGCAAACTAACGTAGCGATTGGGCTGAAACTGTACATACAAGCTCGGTAGGAATGGTACTGTAGGACGCCGCTCAAAACTAGACCTAGTTGCACCATCTCTTGGTCAGGCCGGAAACTTTTCACCCCACCCTCGTATTGTAACGTTCTTCGATACCTGCGTAGCGTGAACCTTACCGCTTGCACGGAGGCTATCTGCGTAGCTAAGGCGAGTTCCTCTGAACTATATTCTTCGGGCAGGTTTTCCGTTTTTCACCGTTTAGACCTGCCGTTACTATCCGAAAAACTTGTAGAAAGTCGACCACCGATCGCTTTTGACTCCGAAGTACTTTGAGAAGATCCGTCCCGAGATAAGATAAATGGCACGATTACGATATCTTTGGCGCCTTTATTTGACCCTGGTTTATTGATATTTGGCCCAAAATAAGACTTTTTTCAAGAGTGACAAAAATTGAAATTCGGCGTTTAAGGGGGTGAAACAGGGGGTTGAAACTCGAAGCATTATTATGTTTGTGGTTCCCAATTTTGACCACGCAGCGTCCATATTCGATAGGAAATGCGACTTTTGTGTGTGTGGAATCGTTGGGTGGGTCTGGAGCAGCTTCGATGTGTGTGTGGAATTGTTGGGTGAGTCTGGAGCACCTTCGATGTGCGTGTGGAATCGTTGGGTGGGTCTGGAGCACCTTCGATGTGTGCGTGGAATCGTTGGGTGGGTCTGGAGCACCTTCGATGTGTGTGTGTGGAATCGTTGGGTGGGTCTGGAGCACTTTCGATATGTGTACGATACCGTTCAACGTTGATTAGTCTTAGGTGCTCTTAATTTCATTTTTCCGGCATATGCTTGAGCACGATTACGATATCTCTGGCGCCTTAATTTGATCGTGAATTATTTATATTTGGCGCAAAAGAAACACTTTTTTGAAAAAAAAAAAAATCGCGATTTTGGCTTCCTTTAGAAGAAACAGGACGTTTTACGAATTATTCGTTATTAAGCGATTTAGCTGGTTTGCGTTAATGTAGCTTTCTTCGGAATGCGCTATGTCGAGAAAATAAACAAGAACAAACCCAAACAAAGTACGACGTAACAATGTAAAACACGTGGAAAATTCGATTTACATAGAAAATCGGAAAATACTCTTTTTCTCTTCGAAGCGCTGTAAATCCAAAACTAAGGCTCAAAACGAAAAAAGTTATTCTTGTTTTTTGTATTTTTTTCGGCCATATTTCATAATCCAATGGTCAAATTTAGGCGCCAAAGATATCGTAATCTCTCTAGATAAATCATAGTCGCTTGAGTTTTGCACCCGGTTAATAGAGGTTCTGTTATGTTTTTAAGCATGTATGTTTTCTAACGGTTTTTTTTTCCGGTTTCGCCGCACAAGATACTTTTCCTCGTCTTGGGCGATTTAGGCGCCAGTTTATTTTACACATAATTTTATTATACAAATTTATTTTTACAAATTGGAGGGAACATTCTTAAAGCGACGCTCGGCTCAGCTATTCTTAAGGTGGTAGACGGGCGTGGGGATGCGTGACACGGAAATGAGAGATACAAATTTGCAGTCCATACGAGTCCTTCGAGAATACAAAACGTTATTTTTATTTCGCTAACGTTGTTCTCGCAGAAGGCGGGAACGAGCAACGTCGTAAATGTAATTAAAATTATCAAAAAAGTGATTAATAATTTTCTCTCTCTCTCACACCGAGAATCCTCGCTAACATCTTTCAGGTTTTATACGACAGTACAATGTCAATTTCCGTGGACCCAATTTGGGCTACAGTAATTAACAACGACGCGAGACGGACATTAATCGAAGGACTGAGTTCAGAAATAAAAGACACGAACCCCTCACGGCGGTTCTACATAAATTAATCCAACGAGAGCTTTACGAGAAATGACATTCGCCAAAAAGCATTACAGTTGGGTCTTCCCTCGCGTGAGCTGACCGACGTGACAATATCGCTCTTTACGGAATACTCAATATTCCCAATGATTTTTCAGAAAAGAGTTTAGGCCAAAGAAAATTCGTGCTCTATTTGACAAACGAATCTAAAGTGAAACGCCAGCTCATCGCTACGGTTTCCTTTGGATCGGGATCCGGCGAAACGTCAGACTCGATTCTCGCATTGTCGATTTCTTGGGTGCCGGTACGGCTTGGCTCGGGAAAACACGCCTTATTTCGTCGGATACGAAAATTCAAGTCCTCGCAAATGATCAAGAAGGACGCCTCCGCGACCGCAAGACCTAACCCCGTCCCGCTCCCTGCTTATTGCGGTAATCGGTCGATATTCCGAATCGATCTATCAATGGAGTAATTGATCTTCGCTCAAGAACAAAATTACGGGAGCAGATCACGGTGAGAATCGGGATCCTTACACTCCCGTCGTTTCCGACGACGATTCAAATCGGTAGTGCTCGGTTTTAAGACGAGGTGGAGTGACCGTAAGCTCGACCGCATAGCGGCTAGAGTGGGAGGAGTCCGATCTCTGCATTTCGAAGTGGCTATAAAAATGTGGTTGAACAAGGATGGCGTCATTATCTCTTAGACACGTTATTGGGGTCCGGTCGCACCCCAATTTTTATCCATAAAATGAGAATTTTGCCGATTTTTGAAGATTTTTAGTTTTTAAATGGATTATTCACTAATGGATCTGCAAATTCCCACACAGGAACCTGTATGGGATCCCGTACGGGATCCCACGTGATAACCCGTACGGGTTCCTGTATGGGAACCCATACGGGATCCCACGTGGTGACCCATACAGGTTCCTGTATAGGATCCCGTACGGGATCCCACATGGTGTTCCGTATGGGTTCCTATACGGAATCCTACGTGGTGTTTTCGTACAGAGAACCCGTACGGGTTCCCATATAGGAACCCGTATTTCGGTGTTACGAAAAATTGTTGAGATAAAGAGAAATTTAATTGCAGTCCCCACTGCCAACATTTTTAGGGTGTCTTTCCACACAAAGGTACACGAGGATGAATATATTGCACCCCTAACGAACTTGTATTTCTATTAATAGCCATTCTAATAGTAAATTAATCATATAATATTATTGCAATTTTCTGTAAACACATTTTTGTAAGACCTAAAATGATAACATAATAAAAAAGCATTAAAATATTGCGTTTAATTAAGTTTAACTAAGAACTGTGTATTAAATATTTCACGCCATTTTGCGAGGCCGGGACCCACGTTGAAAAACAATACTTTTGACTTGAGATAAAACATTTTCAAAAAAACGTTGACAATAGTGCTGATTTATTTTCTCACAAAAGTATAGATACAAATTTAAAAAAATTAGAAGTTTCACATTTGTTTTGATTCAATCGTGATTAGCTTATTAAGCGCTGTCTCAAAAATTAAGCTACCGACATTGCCCCGCACAGGTTCTCATGTAGGTTCCTGTACATGAATTTATTTTCTGCGTTCTCCCGTACAGGATCCCGTACAGGATTCAGCTTTCCACGTTTCCCCACACAGGTTCCTATGCAGGTTCCCGTACAGGATCCCGTACAGGATTCAGCTTCCCATGTTGCCCCACATAGGTTCCCATGCAGGTTCCCGTACGGGAATTTATTTCCTGCGTTCTCCCGTACAGTATCCCATGCAGGATTCAGCTTCCGACGTTGCCCTACACAGGTTCCCATGCAGGTTCCCGTATAGGAATTTATTTCCTGTGTTCTCCCGTACAGGATCCCGTACAGGAATCTATGTCCTGCGTTCTCCCGTACAGGATCCCGTACAGGTTCCCGTACAGGATTCAGTTTCCCACGTTGCCCACACAGGTTCCCATGGAAGTTCTGCACTCCTGCACAAGGTTCTTGTGCAGGAATGTTCATCCTGTACAGGAAACCGTACGGGATCCCACACTTTTCTTGGCTGTCACATGCGCCCCCACGCATTCCCACACGAAAACCCGTACGGGAATTTGCAGCAGGGAAATGTTAATTAAATCAGATGGCTCGTACACTATTCACTTACTTATGAAAATACGAAGTAATTGAGGTATGATTAAGTCGATTTATCCCCGTAGGATCGGTTTAATGGCAAAGAAAAGTACGGGCAGCATATACACCCCAGTCATGCGCTTCACGGTAAAAGAAATAAGTAATGAGTTGTTGGGTTAAATATCGTTATTGTAAGAATTATCGCGTTACCGTTCGCTGTTTGCGAGTTTTAATATAAACAGATCGGAAAGCATTGTTCTTTGGCAGCAGGGATTAATTTACCGCCGTATTTACCTAAGAAAATAAAAATTAATTCAAGAAAAAACAGTATTATTTAAGACATTTTCTACCGTTCGGTGTATAATTAAGGGGTGAGATGCAGTCAGAATTTAAAAAAAAACGATTTTTTCATACATTTTCTTGAAGTATGATATTTCGAATATATTCCCTGAAAAATTCATGTCAATCCGGTGAACAGTTTCCGGTATATCCCACAATTAGTGAAGGGGCGTCAGGTCCAGTGCAGCCAGATCGCGCGTAAAAGTTACCCCCTCTCTAGTTTCTTACGCGCCCATCACCCAATCATAGTAGCTCATGTCCGTGAGCGAGCGACGCTCGGACATTTTCGGAAAGAGCCGAGCGCGGTCGAAGTTTGCCGACCGCGCCTTCGGCAGCTACCCCAAAACATGGACGGTGAGCACGTTCATGTGCGGCCAAGCCGAAACGAAGGCTTCGAGGGAAAAAGCAATCTGACAAGGGGACAGTACGGCAGTCGGATATTTGTAATTTTTCGTACTCATGGTACGCGAAGTTCAGAGCTCGAATATTAATATCCCAAAGCAGTTCGACGCCATATTCAGAAATTTTCGAGAAAATTGACTTTGAAGTTTTCGAGCGCACTCTTATCCCACAAAGATGCAACGATATTCGAACCGGGCTCGTGGCGTACCCGGTAGCGCTCGAGTCTAGTAATCGCGGGGTCGCTGGTTCGAGTCTCACTTCGATTTTTTTTTTTTTTCATTTTTTTTAAATGAAAAAACGCAAGTAATATTTTTAATTATCTCTTGATTATAAACATACATTTTCAAGTATCAATATTTATAACCAACAACATTTTTAGGATGAAAATGAAAAACGTCGGGTAAGGAATTGAATACTTTATTATTCGGTCTGTATTCGTTTGTTTTATACATCGGGTGTAATGTTACACGAGCCAGAGTGATAACCATCGTAAAAACAAGGAAAACAGTAATTTTCACGGCATCTCGCACACCGTACAAACGCTGCATTGTTACATTCGCAATTTTTTTTCAATATATCGATCGGAATACAAACTTCATTCACGTTCATGAAGATTTCTCTTTGATCGCAAAGTTTCGAAGCAAACCACGCATATCTGATCATGTTATTGAAGACCGGAGAAGACAACTGATGATGAACAATAGAATGCATTTTTATGCAATCTTCTCTATCATTAATTTCACGTCCTTGTTCAATCAGATAGGCGCAGTTCTGCAGACGCTTTATGAAATTTTTTACTTAGCGGTAAAAATACACGTCACAAGGTTGCACTAATGGAGTGCATTTTGGTGGAATTACCTGCACCGTGCAAGTAGGCAGACGCCTGTCATTTCGAAACACCTCATTGTACATCACGGTATCGGTTTGGCCTACCCAGGAATCGATAATTAATAAAAACTTTTCTTTTTTAACGTAGGGTTTCAAAACGTCGATTAAAAAATCTTTGTATAACTTTGTAGTCAATTTTCCCGATTTCGATGACGTGACTACGACGTTTCCGTATTTTTTTAGGTACTCGTTGACCGATTTTTGAACTCTGGGACCAAATGAACCTGTTGTTTCTTGTAGGCATACGAACACCAGGAGCAACAATTTTCCTGATAGGGTGACAGAGTACTGCGCAGTATAGGAATGGGTGACTTTATTCATATTCTGCCGCTTTACCAGCACTACTTTTGATTCTTTGGTCGCCAGAGTTCTGTCGAACGTCGACTGGTATTGGCATCCTGAAAAAAATAGAAAAGGAATAAATTGAAAATACTATATACGAAAGTCTACATTAATTTATTATAGAAAATGAGAACAAATTTTGAATACCTGTTTGGTCTGTATTAATGACGAAATCGGGACCAAAGTTTGGTATGACATCACGAGCCTGGATACGAAAATCTTCTGCAGCAGCCAGGATTTCATCCCGTGTTGCGGTTTCTCTTTCCGTTAGAAACTTCGTGATTTTTCTTTGGCGAATTCGATGTCTCCGTTTAAATTTCACAACCCACCTATCGGAAGCTTTGAAATCAAAATTTTCAAATTGACTCGCAGCCGATAAAGCCCACTGCTGCAAGTTCCGGGTTGTAACTTGTTGGTTGTTCTGTCACGCTTCCTCAAAGCGATCGTAAGTCCACGAATCGATGGTCGCGTATTTGTCTGTCATGGTTCCTCCGCTTTTTACATGTTTTTCCCATTTTGGCAATTCCTCCATGCGCTTTAAGCGGCTGCACCCGTTTTTTTGCAGAACTTTTAGGCTCCATGTCGGATGTGCTCGAACTATATTGATAACTTTCCTTTTATAATCAAGCGGAATATTGTCCGTGTACGATTTCGCCCTTTTCTCCTCTGGCTCATAATTTTCATAAGAATCTTCGTTGTCAGATGCAGGTTCGTCAAAAGCGTATTCTTCGTCCAATTCATCAAGCATAATTAGTTCTTCATCCGTTACAAACTTTTTTTCGTGTAAAGTTTGTACTGTATAATGGAACAAGTCTTCTGCTAGTAACATTCCCTCTTCAGTAATTACCTCCGACGGTGTTGGTGCCACAAGATTATTTTGTGTGAGAATTTGCTCGTAATATACGAGGGCATCCTTCAATCGTAATTTTGAAACTTCACTGCACAAAAAATATTCAATATCATCGTGTGCCGTCGAAGGCCCAGGCACCTCGTCGTCTCCCACGCCCGACATTTTGATCTTTTTTATCGAATATTCTACAAAATCGTGCACCACGCCGAAAAACAGTACTTGCTGCTCCGAAAAACAAAGGTCGAATGCTACTTCAAACAGGCATTCCTTGCGGAAGACGCCGTATCCCTTCCACCCATTCTGGAATTCCCAGAAATCTTTTGTGCACAAGCAGCTGTGTCCGCTTCGCAGGTAGTTGATCAGGACAAAGGCAAACGATGTACGCAGAACTGTTATTCACAATATCGACGGTTGCCAAAGCAAGCGTTATATTCACATATTTCAACATTTATTCTTCTATTTATATTCCTATTAATCTACAAGGGAGTTTATGTAAATATTATTACTGGATATTTTTACGTCGCCTATTCGCAATTTCAAGCAAGAGATAATCAAAAATAAGACTTGCATTTATCATTAACAATTATAATTACATATATGTGAATTAGCATAGATTGTATGATTTTTATCCCGGGATTATTTATTTATTTTTTTATAAATAATCACCTATTGTTATATATAAATAATATGTGATTATATACAACAAAAATTTATCGGGATATTTAAATGACGGAGGTATGCGAATTAAAAAAAAATGAAAAAAAAAAAAAAAAAAAAATTCGAAGTGAGACTCGAACCAGCGACCCCGCGATTACTAGACTCGAGCGTTACCGGGTACGCCACGAGCCCGGTTCGAATATCGTTGCATCTTTGTGGGATAAGAGTGCGCTCGAAAACTTCAAAGTCAATTTTCTCGAAAATTTCTGAATATGGCGTCGAACTGCTTTGGGATATTAATATTCGAGCTCTGAACTTCACGTACCATGAGTACGAAAAATTACAAAAATCCGACTGCCGTACTGTCCCCTTGTGAGCACGACTCGCGCGTGACGTCACCCGACAGCACGCGCGACGCTTTTAGATTATTTCAATGCTTATTTAGCTCTTGATTCTCTGCGTTATTAGTGTATTAAAAAAAATGTATCGCGTACTCTGATCACTTATTTTTTTAGTTTATACGTTAATTTAAATATAATTATAAATGTAAATTACAACTTCTTTATTTTCCACAAAATTGTTTACGCTTTACTCACACCCGCCCTTATGCCAAATAAATTATAATTCATAAAAGTAAGCGGAAATATATTTATATTCGTATTACTATATTAATTGTCATACTTTCATCAAACGATAAAGCATTATCCCCAAAAGCAAGCCAATTAGCGTTCCTGGCTTCGGTTCGCAAGGGCGCGGGAACGTTCCCCGTTCTCAGTACATTTCTGTTTTTTTTTTTAATTTTTTTGTATGGGGCGAATTGTCTATCCGCGAAATCATACAATGTATCCAAATGTAAAAAAATCTGAACCTGCCACGTTTTTCCCAAGAAACGCTTGTAGTATATGTGCACTTTTTGGCACTTATGATTCGCGGCCGGATGGATGATTGGTTTGTTTTTGGGGATAATGCTTTATCGCTTGATGAAAGTATATGAGAATGAATATAATAATACGAAGATAAATATATTACCGCTTACTTTTATGAATTACAATTTATTTGGCATAGAGACGGGTGTGAGTAAAGCGCGAAATTTTTTTTAGAATATGAATAAGTTGTAGTTTGGATTTATTATTAGATTTAAATTAACGTACAAACTAATAAAATAAGCGGTCAGAGTGCGCGATGAATTTTTCGACACTAAAAGAGAACTAATAAAAATAATAAAAATAACTTATCAAATAAGAATTAATAGTAATAATAATTTTAAAAAAGCACTGAGCGCGGGGAGCGCTCCTGCGCCCCTGCGGACCGGAGCCTGGAACGGTACCAACGGGACCATCTCATCGCTTGTCGAATATGTACACTTTCTGATACTTACGAATCGCGGCCGGATGGATGATTGGCTTGTTTTTGGGGATAATGCTTTATCGCTCGATGAAAGTATGAGAATTAATATAATAATACGAATATAAATATATGTCCGCTTACTTTTATAAATTATAATTTATTTGGCACAAGCACGGGTGTGAGTAAAGCGTAAACAATTTTGTAAAAGATAAATAAGTTGTAATTTAGATTTATAAATATATTTAAATTAACGTATAACCTAAAAAAAAGAAGCGATCAGAGTGCGCGATACATTTTTTTGTATACATTAATAACGTCGAGAATCAAGAGTTGAATAAGCATTGAAATCATCTAAAGGCCTCGCGCTCAGATTGCTTTTTCCCTCGTAGCCTTCGTTTCGGCTTGGCCGCACATGAACGTACTCAGCGACCAGGCATTGGTGTAGCTGCCGAAGGCGCAGTCGGGAAACTTCGACCACGTTCCAGCTCTTTCCGAAGATATCCGAGCGTCGCTCGCTTACGGACACGCGCTACTATGATTGTGTGATGTGCGCGCACGAGACTAGAGAGGAGGTAACTTTTACGCGCAATCTCGCTGCACTGGTCGGGTCCTCATCAGTGCAGCGAGATCGCGCGTAAAAGTTACCCCCTCTCTAGTCTCGTGCGCGCACATCACACAATCATAGTAGCGTGTGTCCGTGAGCGAGCGACGCTCGGTCATCTTCGGAAAGAGCCGAGCGCCGTCGAAGTATCCCGATCGCGCCTTCGGTAGCTACGCCAATACACGGACGCTGAGCACGTTCATGTGTGGCCAAGCCAAAACGAAGGCTTCGAGGGAAAAAGCAATCTGAGCACGACTCGCGCGTGACGTCATCGGACGGCACGCGCGAGGCTTTTAGATGATTCCAATGCTTATTTAGCTCTTCATTCTCTCCGTTATTAATGTATACAAAGAAATGTATCGCGCACTCTGATCGCTTAT
Source organism: Ophion obscuratus (assembly GCA_964007375.1). Taxonomy (NCBI): domain Eukaryota; kingdom Metazoa; phylum Arthropoda; class Insecta; order Hymenoptera; family Ichneumonidae; genus Ophion; species Ophion obscuratus. The sequence continues at coordinate 56,820,938 of OZ023314.1, forward strand.
TTTTTTAGTTTATACGTTAATTTAAATATAATAATAAATCTAAATTACAACTTATTTATCCTCCAGAAAATTGATTACGCTTTACTCATACCGTCCTTATGCCAAATAAAACAATTCGTAAAAGTAAGCGGAAATATATTTATATTCGTTTTATTGTATTAATTCTTGTCACGAGCCGTTCTTTTCATTTTCTTTCGAGAATTTCGCAAGAGCGGCCGTGCCTCGTGCCTTCCCAGGGTGAGGTGACCTCCGCGATCACCAGGAATGTGCAGAGTCGGGGTGGCGTGAGTTTGGCTGCGTTCGACCAATCAGGGCCCGATCACGCGATACTGACGGAGCGGAGTCTCCTTTTCGTTTTCTCTTCACTTTTCCATCCTCGCTCTCCAAGAATAATTATAACCATTGTTGAAGAGCGAGAAATACTTTTTCCCAATTCAGTCTCCAGTAGAACTCCGAACTATCGAGTACTGGAAAAATGCCTCCTACCCGTTAGCCTTCGCATAGCGTGCCGTAAATCTCGCGGATACAGTAAAACCCCTTTGTAATCGTCGTTTAGTCTTCAATTCAATCAATTAGTTATCTTTTAGTGTCGAAAAATTTATCGCGCACTCCGACCGCTTATTTTATTAGTTTGTACGTTAATTTAAATGTAATAATAAATCTAAATTCTAACTTATTTATGTTTAAAAAAATTGTTTGCGCTTTATTCACACCCGTCCCTATGCCACATCTATTGTAATTCATGAAAGTAAGCGGAAATATATTTATATTCGCATTATTATATTCATTCTCATATACTATCATCAAGCGATAAAGCAATATCCCCAAAAACAAGCCAATCATCCATCCGGCCGCGAATCGTCAGTACCGAAAAGTGCACATATTCTACAAGCGATGAGATGGTCCCCTTGGTAGCGTTTCTGACTTCGGTCCGCAGGGGCGCGGAATCGTTCCCCGCGCTCACTATTTTTTTTTAAATTTATTATTACTATTAATTTTTATTTGATTAGTAATTTGTATGAGTTATCATTATTATTTTAATTAGTTATCTTTATCCCCTTCCCAGTCAGGCGATAATTAGATGTTCGTGCCACTTTTGTGTTTGAAAAAAGTCTTCACAGATTTACCCTAAAATTTAAGTGTGAAGGTTTTTAGGGTCGCTGAATCTGAATCTGAAATCGGATTTCCAAAATTAAAAATGGCGGATCCAATATGGCAGACGCAAATTAAAAAAATGGTTTGATTCCGACGATAGTGAGTACCTTACGGTTTTCGAGGTCGCTGATACCAAATCTGAAATCGGATTTCAAAAATTCAAAATGGCGGATCGAATATGGCGGACGCAAATTTGAAAAATAATTTGATGCCGACGAAAGTGAGTACCTCACGGTTTTTGAGGTCGCTGGATCCAAATCTGAAATCGAATTTCCAAAATTCAAAATGGTGGCTCCAATTTGACAGGAAAGGTTTTCAGTTTTAGTATGATTGAGTTTATTTGAATTCGAGCGACTAAATGCGAGAAATCATTTAACATAATATTAATAATAATATAAACAATGTAAATGTCTAGCAAAAATTTTGACATAGACTAAAGACTCACAAGACACAAGACACACAAAGCTCACCAAGAAACAGATCATGAAGCCAAATGTTGTTATGTCTTATAATAACAATATGGGAGGTGTAGACAAAACAGATCAGTCTATTTCTTCTTACGAAACAATTCACACGACCGTCAAGTGGCATCACAAATTATACATTCATTCATTCGATCATGCAATTTATAATGCTTCCGTCGTCTATAATCATCTCTAAACAGACTCGAAAAAAATGACTTCTTTACACTTTCGTTGTGCACTGGCAACAGAGCTGTTAGAAGATCATTGTGATCAACACACATCATTTAAAGAGTATGTTTGTAAACCAAAAAATCCTTTGCACTCGTCACGAAGTCACTATTCATTCTATATTTCAGACGATAAGTAGATAAGAAAGCGTTGCACTGAATGTTATTCCAAAAAACAAAGGAAGGCAACATTCTTTATGTGCAAAGATTGTGGTAACGTTCCACTGTGTGCGGTACCTTGCTTCCAAAAGTACCACGAATAATGGTATGATCAGGTGAAATACCGAAATTCTTTTTCATTTGTTGTCCAAACATTAAATAAAAGATATAAATTGATGAAAAAAAATCCACAAAGAATGAAAAAAACAATAGATACAGACAACAAAAAAAGAGTAAAATTAAAATCGAAAAAAATTAAAACTGCAAAAGGAATACAAATTTCTTAAGTTGCAAAAATAAATAAAAAATTGAAGACGAGAAATACGAGAAAAAAATAAAATATGAATATTAACAAGAAATTTGAAAAAATACGAAAAGCACATAAAAAAATGATAATACAAAAAGCACATGAAGTACAAAGAAACACATAATCGGAGTCAATGACCGCCACGTCCTCGATTCGCGGCTCCGAGTTCGGCAGAGAGCGGGATATAAAACCAAAGAAGTATTTTTTACATTTGTTACTATGGATAGATTGTCATACATGATTTGCTAAATTTTTATTCATCACATCGTATCCGAGCGTCAGAAAATTGAAGTTAGGACACAGATTCGAAATTCCCGACCATAAACATCCTAAAGATACAAATTTTTGCCGAAATTAAACTACTTGTCGAATTTGCGTCTGCTATATTGGATCCGCCATTTTGAATTTTGGAAATCTGATTGTAAATTCGGTTTCAGCGACCTCAAAAACCATACGGTACCTACTTTCGTCGGAATCGAACCATTTTTCGAATTTGTGTCCGCCATATTGAATCCGCCATTTTGAATTTTAGAAATCTGATTTCAAATTCGGATCTAGCGACCTCAAAAACCCTCAAACATTCACTATCGTCGGAATCAAACCATTTTTTGAATTTGCGTCCGCCATATTGGATCCGCCATTTTGAATTTTGGAAATCTGATTTCAAATTCCGATTTAGCGACCTCAAAACCTATGATTTACCAAATTATAGTCAAATCGCTGTAGTAGAAATATGTTATTTTTTTCAAATGCCCACATGTGTGTCATGACACAAAAATGACACGACTTTTTTGCCCATATGTGTGTCACTGACAGTCGAAGGGTTAAGTGGCGAATAATTTATCGCGCACCGTGACCGCTTATTTTATTAGTTTGTATGTTAATTTAAATATAATAATCAATCTAAATTACAAGTTATTTATCTTCTAAAAAATTGTTTACGCTTTACTCACATCCGTCCCTATGGCAAATAAATTGTAATTCATAAAAGTAAGCGGAAATATATTTATATTTGTATTATTATATTAATTTTCATACTTTCATCAAGCGATAAAGCATTATCCCCAAAAACAAGCCAATCATCCATCCGGCCGCGAATCGTAACTTACGAGAATGAATATAATAATACGACTATAAATATATTTCGCTTACTTTTATGAATTACAATTTATTTGGCATAGGGACGGGGTGAGTAACGCGCAATCAATTTCTTAGAAGATAAATAACGTGTTCAGCGCGCGTGCATTGGTGTAGCTGCCGAAGGCGCGGTCGGGAAACTTCGACGGCGCTCGGCTCTTTCCGAAGATGTTCGAGCGTCGCTCGCTCACGGACACGCGCACTATGATTGTGTGATGGGCGCGCAAGACACTAGAGAGGGGGTAACTTTTGCGCGCGATCTCGCTGCACTGGTCGGGTCCTCATCAGTGCAGCGAGATCGCGCGCGAAGAACATCACGCCGTGCATACACTTGATGGAGCAAATTTTACAGAATATTGACTACATATCATGATGCAAAGCCGTGAACTCATTTAGTATAGTGAATATACAAAGCTTTTTTATCTCAACATGTCGTTTACAAATGCATCGTACATTTGAAGCACGTTGAACTCATATCGCTGTGTTCAAGTGTCCACAATTAATATCTGCAAATTTTACGGCATATGGAAGTCATCCAATGACTGTGTTGATGAATTCACTGGGTTAGCACTGGTACTAGACATGTCATGCAAGCAATATGACGGCGACATGCATGTTAGTCAGTCATACATTCGATAGGCGCAACATGACGGCGATATGCGTGTTTCTCAGTGATACATCCTATGACGGCGATATGCATGTTTCCAAGTGATATATTCGTTGAGCGCAATATGACGGCGATATGTATATTTTGTCAGTGATACATCCCAGGAGCACAATATGATGGCGATATGCATGTTCCTCAGTAATACATTCCATGGCGGCAATGTTTTCAGTGATACATTCGGTGAGCGCAATATGACGGCGATATGCCTATTTCTCAATGATACATCCCATGAGCGCAATATGACGGCGATATGCGTGTTTCTGTGATACATCGTATGACGGCGATATGCATATTTCTAACAAGGAAAAGGCAGAGCCTGGATGTCGCGAATCGGGTTCTCCTTTCGCGTGGTGAAACCCAGATAGACGGATGTACCTCATATTGGCATCATATGTACTGTGACGTGACATATTCGTCCCCTCACTTCGAGCCGAGTGATTTCAGCAGAGGTTCGGATTTACGACCCTTTTGGAGGCGCGTCGGGCAGCCAGATTCCCGACTCACACTTCGGGACCGGGAAGAGGCGGAGAGCAGCGAATTTTAATTTTTGTTATTATAATATTGCAGGGATCCCCCTTAAGGGAATTTCAATCATATTGGCGACGTAACGCGGGCCTTCGGCCGGGGACACCGTGCTCGAGGTGGCAGTACCCGTTTGGCGTGCTAGCAGCACCAAAAGATTAAATATCTTTTTTTTCTTTTCTTTTAAATAAATTAATACCTTTAGGAAGGCCACGAGAGCCCGAGGTGACTGCGTCCCGTGCCCTCTTAAGTGAAGGTGGTGCGCCCATAAGGAGGACCTCTTCAAAATATCGGCGGCGGGGAAGGTCGGAGGCACGGGCGCCATTGTCCACTCCGCGCGTTGACCCAGGCGGGTACACGCGGGTTTTCCCTCATCGGAGCAGGCGAGCACGGAACATCGGTGCTCGCGGTCAAGGGATGCCCGAGGGGACGCTGGCTTACGACTAACGTAACGTGTCTCCCGCCCCTCGGACTACGCGGCCTGGGAGCCGCACCTTCCTGCCGACATCAAAGACGTCGCGGTCCGTGAAAATCGACGCCGCCGTGATGGGACCGCGGTGAGCGGTGGCGGACGGCGGGTGATGTTTTTTTGGCGTTTAGCGTCAGCTGTGGGCCCACCGCGGGGTTTGAGGGACGCCCTGCCCTTGCGAGGGAGGCCTCCCCCGCGTTCGTCGTCGCTCACCGGGTCCTGGAGGAAGGCGTTTGCGGTGCCGGCTTCAAATACTGCGAGGGGAGATCCGCACGTGGATATCGGCGGGGTGGCGCCGGGTCTCGGCCAACCTCGAAGGCCATACGCGTCAATCGCACGGTTGCCGAAGTTCTAAATTCGGCTCCGTCGCGATAAGAGACGGCGAATTCTAAGTCCATTACAAAGGAGAGAGAGACAACGACATTGTCGCGCTAGGGCAAGCCTTGCTCCGGCGGGGCGAGGGGGCTGCGGAACGCCGAGCCTCGGGATGTGAGGTGAGGAATCGGCAGTCGGGAATTTGGCGAGCTCGCGTCCAGTCGAGTTTTCGCAAGTCGTAATGAGAATCAGTGAGTGCCGGCTGAAGCTTCAGAGCGGTGAACCCGATTCTCCATCCTCTATCTCTGGGTAAGCCTGGAATTTTCGCTCCCTAGTCATCTTTGCGAGTTTTGGGGAACAGTCCCCGTCATAGTTTCTTTTTTTCGCCTGGAGGCGCGCCTAAAGGATAAAGTACTCGGGAGGTAAAAATCCTACGCTTCAGTTCGGTCAAATTTTGCCTCGTTCAAGCCTTGTTTGTTATCGTATTATTATCCCTGTATTATCTGATTCGTATTCTTTATCAATGCAACTCATTTGAATATTTATTTCCCTGTGCGACGCGCGTTAATAGTCGAGTGGTTCGATTTCAAAATGTGTTCGGTTAGCGTAATGATGTACGCTAGCGCGCCAAGGCTAGCCGATGTTTATATATCTCCGTCTCTCTCTAACGCGTGGTCTCTCGCGTCGATCGTACCATTATCGATTTTTCGAGCGATCGTAGGTCCACCGAAGTAGCGAGGATGTTTAGGGCCCTGGGGCAATATCTCGCGCTCGAATAATACCCGTCGATCTCTTGTAATTATGATAATTTTTCGGTTATCTCCCGCGATTGTTATTATTTCCCGGTCATCTGTCGTAATTATGATTATTTTTCGGCTATCTCTCGCAAGTATTATTATTTCCCGGTTACCTTTGTAATTATTATTATATTCCATTCATCTCTCGTAATTATTATTATTTGTCGGTTATCTCTCGCAATTCTTATTATTTCCCGATTATCTCTCGCAATTCTTATTATTTCCCGTTTATCTCTCGCAATTATTACTATTTTCCGGTTACCTTCGTAATTATTATTATATTTCGTTCCTCTCTCATAATTATTATTATTCCCTGGTTACCTCTCGTAATGATTATTATCTCTCGGTTACCGACCGTAACCTTCAGCATTTTCCGGTTATCTGTCTTAGTCTCTATCATCTATTGGTCACCTCTGGCCGCCGGCCATCCCTGGCGATACTTCCTGTTAGGGCCATCGTTCGCAGGCCGCACCGACAAAAGTCCCGATTCGTCTCGAGTATCGGGCATACCCTATCTTCGTCGAAGAGACCTATCTTTTTTGGAGTCATCCTACGACCACGCGTTTGAGGAGGCTATTGGCCACTTTCGGGGGTTGTCCCCGGCTAAGGGACCCCATGAATTGTTTTGGTTGATTTGGGCGATGTCGCGCCCTGCGAGCTGTCGCGTAATATCTGGCGTTGCGTGTCAACTAATTTTCTGGTCCTGCGTCGTTTTGCGTTTTGCGTTCACGATTGTCACGCGCGAGACTGTAAATTCTGGGCTACTAAAATAAACGCCTGTTATTACTGTGTAACATAACTGATTGGAAACTCCCGCTTTCTGTCGCTGTATAAGAGAATGTCGCCTTAATGATCGTGTCGCGAAAATGCGAAGGAGTCGTGAGGTCTAGGGGAGGGGGACATTATCTGTACTCGGACGATATCGAGAGTACCGTGCGATTCTCTTTCTCTTTCGTCCCGGGGCCCTCGATCAGACGACATCGGTAGTCCTCCTTCACCACGCGATCGTATTGTCCAGAGGGAAGAGAGTTCGATAGAACCGATCATCATCGCGGGGGTATGCCTGGCCAGCTACCTCACAAATTTGTCATCCCGTGAATATACAATATATCCGTCTACGCCCCGGGACCTAGGAAAGAGCCACCGAGGGATACTCTCGCCGACCCGAAAGATAAGTGCTCCGCGGTTATTACAAAAGACAATGAACAAGGTTAACTAGGGCGATATTTTGTGAATTAGACGACATGTGGCCATGTGAGTCATAGGATTGTAACGATGATATGTGACAATTGAAATATGATTATACCATTGATTATGCGAGCGAAATATTGCGAATGTGACGTCAATTGTCCATCGGTTCAGATAAAATGTAAATATGTTATATGTGACAAAATATACTAGGATGTTATTGGGAGTACAACTTTGCAGTAACCGTTTTTTTTTCAAAAGTTTAAGGCTTTATTATAAAAAAGTGGCTACATATTTTTTAATCAAAGTACTGCCCGTTGCTAGCTACGACCTCAGTCCATCTTTCAGGTAGCATTCGAATCCCGCGTCGATAAAAGTCTTGGTCCTTGGAGGTAATCCAGGAATCGACCCAATTTTTGACTTCTTCGTAAGTACCGAAGCGCTGGTCAGCCAAATCGTGTGCCATTGACCGGAACAAGTGATAGTCGGAAGGGGCAATGTCTGGAGAGCACGGCGGGTGGGATAAAACCTCCCATTTCAGCGTTTCCAAGTACTTTTTCACGACATTTGCAACATGGGGTCGGGCATTGTCATACTGCAGTATCACCTTGTCATGTCTTTCGTTGAATTGTGGCCGTTTCTCTTTGAGTGCCTTACTCAAGCGCATCAACTGACGTCGGTAGAGTTCCCCTGTGATGGTTTCGGATGGTTTGAGCAGCTCATAGTACACAACGCCCAGCTGGTCCCTCCAGATACACAGCATCACTTTGGATCCGTGAATATTCGATTTGGGCGTCGATGACGGAATATGACCAGGCAGTCCCCATGATTTTCGGCGTTTAGGATTATCGTAGTAAATCCACTTTTCATCTCCAGTCACAATCCGGTGCAAAAATCCCTTCCTTTGTTTTCTTTGGAGCAGTTCCCGCAAATGCTGAGAATTCGGCTCGTAGGTTGCCATGTTTGAGTGCCAATAACTTTATAATGCATACACGCATCCGTTAGCTTTTTTAAATTGTTTATATTGGCAGAGCCTCTAGTTTAAAATGCCACTTTTTTATTGAGCTAGGGCCACTACTTCGGGCCGCAGTGGCTCTCTAAGTAAAACGGTCACTGCAAAGTTGTACTCCTAATACAATTGGCGCCCGAACGAGTGACTCGATATAATTATAAAATAAAACTCGTAATATTGTAAAAATTATATAGTGTACCCTGGACAAATAAAATCTAAAAAAAAGAGTATTATCGTAGTAACTGCATATGGAAGAAAAAGAAAACGTTTACATAAGTAAATCTGGTAGAAAATCGGTACAAAAATATTCGAATTACGCTTTCACAGATAGAACGAGAAATAGTAAAAAAGAGAAAATGCCGGTGCTTCCGGATGATCGCGACAGAAATATTGAAATAGCACAACGAAGAGGTATTGAAATGGAGAGAGCGGATTTGGATCGACAGCGGCGCGAGCTCGAGCAATTACGTAACGAATTGAGTGCGAGAGAGATCGCAGGACAACAACAACAAAGGCCAGTAGGTCAAGGCCAGGGCTTGTCCAAAGAGCAAGAAATAACAGCAATCGTGAGTAATGTCCAAAATTTCCAAATTGAAATTAAAACTCCGAAATTTCACGATGAAATTGAAAAAAATCCGGTGGAGTTTCTGGAAGAGATGGATAGATTCTTTAAAATGAAAAATACAGTAAATGAAAGAAAAATTATATTCGTTGGGCAGGCTTTGGAAGGTAGAGCAGGTTTATGGTTCAATATGAAGGTGGAAATAGACGATCATGAGAACTTTAAAGAAAAGTTTCTCGAGGAATTTTACTCGATACCCATTCGTGTACAGTTCAAAAATGCATGGAATGAAACAAGATATGACGTAGGAAGAGAATATTTACAGACGTATTACTATCGTCAAGCGAAAAGAGCGCGATATTTTATTCCCCAACTGACTGAGTATGAAATAAATTATAATATCATCCAACAGTATCCGTTATGGGTTAGGGAAAATATGGTTACGATCAATTGTAGCGACAGTATCGTGATAGCCCAAACTTTAGCGGGTCTAGATGCCATACAAAGGGATAGATCAAGGACGCACGAAAACAAACCATACTATCGAGAAGAAAGAAACCGTCAAGGACAAACCGTCAGAAATATCAACGTACGTGATGATACATATCGAAGGAAACATTATTATGATAGATCGAAACAGGAACACGGACGAGAAAGATATTATGATCAATCGAGGAATTATAACTTCTCTTCGAATGGCCATGGAAGTAATGGAAGTGGTAGAAATTCTTTAAAATTGCCGGACACCAGTGTTCCCCTTCTGAGATTTCCGAACAATAAAGACAATTCGGGAACAAATATGAATCATAACTCGTTAACGCCGTACAACCATTTAAACTAAAATTCGACGTGCTTAATAATGGTCCGTTAGCGCGTCCGCACGATTTTGATTTTATTGGGGAACTATCGGAAGAAGTTTTCGGAAAAAAGGATCATGAGACAGACTCAAACTTTCAATCGCTCGCAAAATGCCCACATGTGAAACTTCGCATCATGAATGAAAAAATAGTTACTTTATTAGATTCCGGAAGTCAGATAACGGCGATCTCAGAGAATTTATGCAATAAATTAGTAGATACACAAAAGAGGGAGCTACTCCCAGTATCAAACGTTTTCGTAACGACCGCCGTGGGGAAAAAGATCACGACTATAAAGAATCAAATATTTCTTAAATGGGAAATCGATGAAATGAAGTTTAGCTATCCCTTTTTGATAATTCCCGGGCTCACCTCGTCCATAATACTGGGAAATGATTGGATGTTACGAAATGAGACTATATTAAATTATAAAAACCGGACGATTGAGATAAGAGGTAAAGTCTTATCCGAATCCGCAGCGATATTCGAACGAAGCGCTCCCGAATTTCTGCGTTGTTCGCGCAAGGATAATAAAATGCACGTGTATGTTATTGACTTTGATGAGATTACTTATGATATAGAAGATAGGATGAAGGACGAAAATGGATTAATCGAAACTTGCGTAGCGTCGATCGATAAATTAGAAGATAATAAGGCTGACCAGGGAAAGGTGATCGAAATTCGAAATCAAATAGCAATAATACGAAGAGAAGATATTAAAGGAACAAGTATAACGAAGTCCGGAACGGACGATGAAAAAATGAGGACGAGTTATCAAAAGGCGAGCAAAGGGAAGGTATCCGACGAGCTTCGAGCGGTCGCGAATTTGCCAATGTCGCTTACGATGGAGGAAAGACGAGTTTTCGAGCAAGTTATGAACAAATATCGACTGTTGTTTTCTAGTAAGCCGGGCTGTGCAAAGGGGTATGAGCATGAGATAAAATTAAAAAGCGTCGGTACGAGGATAAGGCATACATATCCCGTACCGATACAATTAAGAGAGGTTACAAGGCAAACCATTGAGAAGATGATTGAAGAACGTGTTATCGAAAGGGCAGTTAGTCAGTACTGTAACCCATTAAGAATCGTCCGAAAAGTTGACGGATCTGTCAGAGTATGTCTGGACGCTCGATTCATTAATAACATTATTGAGGATGACCACGAATCCCCGCCGTTAATAGGCGAGCTGTTACAAAAGTATCACGGGGCTAAATACTTTTCAAAAATCGACCTGACTCAGGGTTACTGGCGAGTTCCTTTAAAAAGGGAAGCTAGGCAGTACACGGGATTTCTTTTCGAATACAAAATGTATCAGTTTTGTCGTATCCCTTTCGGATTGAAGACCGCAGGTCGCGGGTTCATACGAGCCTTAAGTATGGCACTAAGAAATTATTTTGACCGACATATGTCATGCTATATAGACGACATCTTGATAGGCACGGCAACGTTTGAGGAACATATCCGTGTATTAAGCGGAATTTTTCAAAGGTTGCTTGACTATAATTTCACGATAAAGCTGCCCAAGTGTTTGTTTGCTCAATCAGAAATCCCCTTTTTAGGATTTATTATCTCGTCTCAGGGAATTTCCCCAGAAAAGAAAAAGCTTGAGGATATAGTGCGATTTGAAGTACCTGGTAATAAAAAACAGTTACAACAGTTTTTAGGCATTTGCAACTATTACAGGCAATTTAATGTTAAACAAAGTTTTTCTGTGGATAAATTAAGAGAATTATTACATAAGGAAGGAAAATGGGAGTGGACTCCCAAGCATGCAGAGGCTTTCGAAGAATTGAAAAGAGATTTTAAGAATTGCATCCAGTTGAGGCATATTATCCCGGAGGCTCCATTCCGTCTCCAAACTGATCCTAGTGACCACGGTAACGCAGGAATCTTGTATCAGCTCAACTCTCTGGGGGATCACAATGTAATAGCTATAGTGAGTCGGTGTTTGACGCGACATGAAGTTAATTATACCACTACGGAGAAGGAACTGCTCGCCATCATATATGCTATCGAGAATTTTAGAGTATATTTGATTGGAGTGGTTTTTACGATAATAACCGGTCACCAATACCTGGCCTTTTTGAAATCGGCTAATTTTTGTAACGCCAGAGTCACGCGATTGTGTTTGCTGCTACAACAGTATTCGTTTGTTGTCGAATATTGCCGAGGAGTGGATAATATGGTGGCCGATTTCTTCAGCCGGCATCCTGAAGGCCGTTTCGTAGAAGAGGAAGAGAATAGGATTATCATATCGCATTTGCATCGATGTTTTTTGCCGATTGTAGATTCAAGGGAACCATCGCTCTTGCGAGTTGCTCTGCTAGATCGCGATAATCGTCTCTCACGAGATTTTCGAAATTTAGGGCGACTGCAAAGAGATGACCCGATAATTCTCAAAATCGTAGATCGAATGAATGATAATCGGCATGATTCCCAACTCCAGGTGTACAAGGATATCATGTTCTATAGGCAGGATTCAGATACTGAATGGAGGATCATGATTCCGCTGCAACTTCAGGAGCGCCTGATAGAGAGTATACACGAAAAACTCGGTTACCCAGGCGTGTTCAAGACATTACATCATTGAAAAAGATTTTATTATTGGAGGGGCATGTCTAAACAAGTGAAGAGTACCATATTATATTGTGATATATGTCAGAGGGTAAAGTATTAGGAGTACAACTTTGCAGTGACCGTTTTACCTAGAGAACCACTGCGACCGAAGCACAGTAGGAGAAAAGCCCAAAAACCTGGCCAAAACCTCAAATGACCTTTGACGGGAATGAAAATTGGCTTACAGGGGTTTTCAAGGTCGCTGATTACGAATCTGAAAGCCAAATTATCGTAAACAAAATGGCCGATCCAATATGGCTGACATGAATGTTAAAAAGTTGCCAGATGTCGACAAAAATTGGTATTTACGGGTTTTCAAGGTCGCTGATTACGAATCCGCAAGCCAAATTATCGTAAAAAAAATGGCCGATCCAATATGGCCGAAATGAACGTTAAAAAGTTACCAGATGTTGACAAAAATTGGTATATACGGGTCTTCAAGGTCGCTGATTACCAATCCGATATCTATTGTTTATAACTTGCAACAAAGAGCTTACAGCAAATTGTTATAAACAAAATGGCCGAGTATCCTGCTAAATAGATAAATTAATATATTTAAAAAAATCATCATAATAAAATAAACGTGAACAGTGTATTCTACGCAATTATTATTTTTATTTCCAAAATACATACGGAACGTTTCAAAAATAGAAAATTTTATTCTTAATCAAAATCGTAATCGGAGTCGGAGTCGGAGTCAGAATCATTATCCGAGTTTGTATCTATTACAACTCCCGGCACGGCTTCAATCTCGGCGCAAAATTCGTCTGCTGCAGCAGTCACTTTAGGAGCGATCAACATCGCTACAGCTTCCGGCGACAAACTCTTCAGCTTCTTCTGTGGTAGTCTTCTGACACTTGAAATGTACGGATCAGAAGTAACTAAGAGCCGATGAAAAACATCTTCCATAGTTTTAACCCTGGAACTTTTTCGCGCAAAATCTTCTCGATATCGTTTGGTGTCTTTGTTTCGAGCTTCCTGAGCATCTTCGGATAATTGGCCGATTGGTAATAGAGCATGAGTTATTATCACTGGACCATGAATTAATAGTTTGTGCACCGAAGTAGGCATGGAGTACCAAGGGTATAATGCAACGGTCTTTCTTGCCGTTTCAATAGCATACTGTTCAAATCTTTCACAGTTTATCTCGTGTCCACACGATATAACTTGTAGGATTACGTACAAGCGTTTAATAACTTCTTCGTTGACCCCCGTTATCGCAGCGGAAACCGTCGAATTTTCAAAGAATCGCCGAGCTGTGTTGCCATCATTGCTGCTGCCGTATCCAGGCTTTGGGCGATCGATATTTAGACCCAATTGCTTCTTGAATCCTTCTTGAATGGCCCTCTTGCGTTCCTGGGTAATTTTTTTTTCTTCGGCACTTCGAGCTTGCCATTTTTTAATGCCGAGTTTGTAAGACACGTGTAAGCAATACTCGAAGCACCGTATCCACGCATGCAGCGTCGACAATCCGAACTTCAAATTTGTTTAATTGATTTCCCTTTGCAATACAGTGTCGATGGCATTAAAATCTTTGCTGGTTGCTCCACACAAATAGCACCGTTGCAACGGTTGAGCAGATTTCGTCAATGATACAGCGTTGCAAACTTTACCATCTATCATGGTGAACAACAACTTGTACATCACGGAGATTTCTTTTCCATCTATTACACTTTCGAATGGACGAAGTGACTTTATTTGTTCTTCAACAATTTGGACTTCATTAAGTGTTGACTCTGTGTCTTCGCGTAGAAACAGTAGTCTAAGCGGTCTACAAAATCGTGGAGACGAGGGTCTGGGGTTCTTCCAAACAACTATTTCTTCCTTCGATTATTGATCATAACACACGAGTTGTAATGGCACGACTGAAGTAAAGAATACATGCGCATCAGATTTGCTGTCATCACTGAACGTCTGCTTATATTCACTTTGCCCAGAACTTCCATCGCAACCCCACTTGCAAATCAAGTCCATTTTACGAACATTATCTGGAGTCAATCTTTGAATGAGTACATTTTGGACGAGTAAAATACGTTCAACTGTATGATCTAATAGTGCCTGTAGTTGGACTTCTGCACTACTCTCTGTAATCCTGATTGCATCACGTGGTGGATAACAACGCTTTTTTGCTTTCATCACTTTTTCGTAAGACGGATATAGCTTACAGTTATTTTCCTTCCCTAATCTTCTCATTCCCTGGTAAGTACTCTTGGAGAATTTATATTCAATCATAGCGGAAAGTGCAGCCTCTTCGGATAAAGTAATTTCATCCGTTGCTGAGTAAGCTTTACGATACTTGGAAGCTCTTAAAGGACTCGTCATTGTTACGTCCTTAATAACTTTTGCGGCGTCGGATTGTCCTGAAGAGCGAAGGCTCATCTGAGTAGCGTATGCTAACTCGACCGAGTTGAACGATGTACGAATATCTTGGGTCTTCCTTCGTTTAGATCTTTCACTGGACATTGTAAACTCAAGGGACGGGCGGCCGCCCGTATTACCCGGGCTTGTTACTACAGTGTCTGTAGGTGCGGCAAAACATACCTGCTTGCTAAGCCATTCACCGTTATTCTTGAAAAATACACAGGATTTTCTGTGAGCTTGTTGCCACCTCGTTCTCATTTGATTGAAGAGTATCGAAAAAGTCTGTTTCGAGTCCTCAGGCACTACAACTGTACGTCCGGTGTCCTTGGAAATTTTTTCTACCATAAATTCGATCAAGGAAGCGAATTTATCGGATAAATGCTCGCTGATTATCAGAAATACTTCTTTCCTTGTCAGCACCAATTCTTTGTAACCGGATCCTGTAATAAAGACATAAAATTGTAGAAAATTGGTGTTAAAGGAAAAGATAAAATTTTCAATTAATACAAAAACTTGAACAATGTACATTATTTTACCAAATAAATAACCGTAATAATTGAAATAATTAAAAAAAAATTAGACAGAAAATATTGACATGGATTTGGTTAAAAGAAAGCTTTGCTTACTATATAATATATATATATTCAAATATTTTATTTGAATGTTATAACATTTCATTCATATTTAAGAAATTTTTATGTGGTTGATTTTAATATGTATATATATATATGCATACGTATATATCATAATTAAATCACAGAAAATTTATATATATATATATACACATACATATATATTAAAATAATTTATTTCAAGCGTATAACAGCCGTCTTGTCCGTTATGATGCTACTTCACCCATTCTCAGGTAGAGGCGCAGAGGCTGCTCAATAGTGCCGCGTGCACGCTCGGCTACCGCACGATGCGAAAAAAATCATAACGGACAAGACGCACGTTTTCCGCAGGTAACTCTTGTAAATTTCGAAAGCTTATACATTAAACTAAAGGCCGAGACTAGGAGCTTTGCAAAATGTGACAAAATATATAACTTTTCGGACCGTTGAAAATATAAGTTTTCAAAATTATTCAATTTTATTTATGCCGAAGGCTATACTACATTTCAATCATTTATACATAAACTTTAGATTCAACCGATGTAAAAACATGTTCTACATACCTCCAGAAGTCGTATCCATGTTGCAGAATTGAAATTAAACCCGTCACTTTAAAGTTATGGGTTTTTGAAGTCAGCGTTATTTTCGTCTGTTCAGCGCGTGACACGTACACTCTTCACGAACACTAACTGCCAACTGACGCTGCGGCGCAGGTATACACTTAAAGGGCTTTCCCTTCCACAATAGAATGCAGTTACTAGTCCTCTACCTGAATGACTACTCAACTGACCCTATTTCGAAAATTTATTTTTTGGGGTTTTGGCCAGGTTTTTGGGCTTTTCTCCTACTGTGCATCGGTGTAAAACTTTCGAAAAATCGTTTTGTTGGAAGCACTTTTAAAAAATCCTTGGAAACTTAAGAATGTTACAATGCTCTTTATTTAAACAATTGCGATCGGCATTTTTTTCTCTGCCATGGCTTATCTTCGGCAGGTTGTCCGCGGCCGACTAAATTCGCGAGCGAACGACGTCGACCGTGTCTCACTCTGCGAAAGAGTGGTAAAATGTTATTATTGCTAAATTATTGCAAAAAAATATTATTGCAAAAAAAATCGTTTAGCATTTTTTCTCTCTGCCGGAATTCATCTTCGGCAGGTTTCTCCAAAGATCGAATTTTCTAGCAATGACGATCGGAGAAGTCTCGCTCTACAGAAGGGCGGTAAAATTTTACTATCACGAATTGTTTAGAGGTCATCGGTGTAAAATTTTCGAAAAATCGTTTTGTAGGAAGCACTTTTCAAATATCCTTGGTAACTTAACAAATTTTACAATGCTCTTTGTTTAAACAATTGCGTTCGCCATTTTTTTCTCTGCCATGGCTTATCTTCGGCAGGTTGTCCCCGGCCGACCAAATTCGCGAGCGAACGAGATCGACTGGTTCTCACTCTGCGAAAGAGTGGTGAAATTTTATAATTATTGCTAAAATAAATACGTTTAGAATTTTTTCTTTCTGCCGGGATTTATCTTCGGCAGCTTCCTCCAAGGATCGAATTTTCTAGCAATGACGATCACAGGAGTCTCGCCCTACAGAAGAGCGGTGAAATTTTACGATCGCGATATGGTTAAAGGAGGACACCGGTGGAAAATTTTCGAAAAATCATTTTTTCGGAAACACTTAGAAAATCCTTATAACCTCCAAAAATATGATGAATATTCGTTTATAGCCGAAAAAAAAAACCAGTTTTAAAGTGGTTTTCGAGCTATTTTTATAGGGGAGTCTCGGCGCTGAAAAGCGTCTTCGGCGATGCCATGCCGGTAGTCGCAATTCTCAACTCTTTTAAGCGTATTATCTATGGGGAGAAATTCACCGACTAAAAATAGTTTTATTTTCGACCAAAATGTGGCATTAGATTACGGAAACAAAACTTCTTCAGCTCTATCGTCAAACCGTTGACTTTACACACGTTTTTCTCCAAAACACGTTTACGAAATCGGGATTCAGCAGAACTCGAACAATTTTCGTCCAATCGACCAATCGAATTTCTTCAATGTTTCAAAGTATTTTTTGAAGCGCTGTATCAATGTGAAAAATGGTCGCATCGAGATGAAAAAAAGCATTATGAAGCTTCAAGTTTCTAGTTTCGAGATCTGTGGGCAAAACAAATTTGTGAGCTCCTATTATCGCGCAATAATAAAAAATAGCGAGAGAAAATTTGTTTACAATTTTTTTGGTTTTTTTTTAAGGGCTCCACGTGCGCAAGAATGTTATTTCGGTTAAATCCATGTATAGGACAGTTAGCTTGTTTATTCAGCTTCAATTTGGTGCTTTTGTCTCTCTACGTCAATGTTTTGCTGACATATCCGACTTTAAATGTAAAAAGATCCTGTCTTCGATCTTCGATATCTCAGCAACCAATGATCGCACGGGCAGCTTTGAAAACTGAAATAAATTTCCTACACGACTCTTTCGTTGATTCTTTAGAAAAAAAACATTTTTTTCACCATTAATATTAATTTGAAAAAGGACGAAAAAATTACTTTTTATGGTTTTTCAGTAAATGTACTATTACTTTGCAAATATTGGTGGAAAGACTAGTGTTGCCCGGTTGTTTTTCTGCTTAATATACCCCCAATAGCCCTGTACATTTTCAATTTGATCCATCGAACCATTTTTCCGGGCCGATTTATCAAAGTTTTACAAAACAAAGGAAGAAGTGTATTGTTCCTAAACATCGTGTAATCATCATCAGAATGGAAAAACCAATTTTCTTCGACTTTTTCACAACTTTGCACTAGTTGCTTGTTAAATTCGAGAAAACAAAATTCGAAAACTTTTCATTTTTTTTTGCAAAGCATTTCAGGAAACGATACTGACTCATTTTTCACACGATACGATCTTTGCGCACCATAATTTCACTCATCTTTAATTGCATCAATTAAAAGTTGATACCCCCAAGCTGTATTCACTAGTCGATCAGAGAACTTGTATGAGATTAATTCTCGATATTTTCTGCGAAGGTCATTAGGGTTACAAATAAAACACTTTTTTTCAAAACTGATCTCTTTTTTTAGAAATAACCAATTAACAGTTTTTTTAACTAATATTTTATTTGGTAATTTTTTTCTACGTTTTGTTAAAAAAAATGAATCTAAAGTTGTTGTAAACTTTAACTTTTTTTATTTTTGGTCATGCCTAGTTTAAAAAAAAATGTTTTCTGGAAACCTAATAACCTTCGTAAAAAATATCAAGAGTTAATCGCATAAATGTTCTCAGATCGACTATTGAATACAGCTTGGGCTTACCAACTTTTAATTAATGCAATTAAATATGAGTGAAATTATAGTGCGCAAAAGCCGGATCGGGTAAAAAATCAGTCAGTATTGTTTCCTGAAATGAGTTACAAAATTAAAAGAAATATTTTTCAAAAAACTGAATTTTTTAATTTTTTTCTTAAATATAACAAGAAACTAGTGCAAAGTTGTGAAAAAAGTCGAAGACAATTGGTCTTTCCATTTTGATGATGATTACACGGTGTTTAGAAACAATACACTTGTGCCTTCCATTGTTCTGTAAAACATTAATCAATCAGTCCGCAAAAACGGTTCAATGGATCAATTTGAACATTATTAGGGCTATTTGGGCTACATTACGCTGAAAAAAAAACGCGGCAACATTAGTCCTTCCATCAATATTTGTAAAGTAGTAGTAGATTCACTGACAAACTATAAAAAGTCACTTTTTGTCCTTTTTAAAATGAATGTTAAGGGTGAATAAATGTTTTTCTCAAAGATCAACAAAAGGGGTTGGTAGGAAATTTATTCAAGTTTTCAAAGCTGCCCTACAATTCCCGTTACGATCAATGGTTGCTGAGATATCGATGATCAAAGACAAAAGCATCTTTTTTCATTTAAAGTCGGATATCTCAGCAATAAAATTGATGTAGAGAGACAAAAACCAAATTTAAGCTGATTCAACAAGCTAACTAACCTATACATTGAGTTACGTGGCAAAAAATTGCCTACCCCGTGAACCCTTGAAAAAAAAAAAAAAATAAATTTGGTAATTTTTTCTTCCGCTTTTTCTTATGATTGCGTGATAACCGCAGCTCACAAAAAAGGTTACCAAAATATCACAAGACTAGAAACTTGAAGTTTCAAAGGCTTTTTTTTTATCTCGATGCGACCATTTTTCACATAGATACAGCGCTTCAGAAAAACACTCAAATAAATGAAGAAATTTTCTGTTCCTTTATTTCTTTGGAGTAGTATATGAAAATTATGGTCGAAAACACGAACTTTTTTTCAAACTCGTTACTATTTAAAAAAAAATTATTTTGAAATTTCTCCCCGTACTTGACTTCTAAAACTAACATAATTAACGAAAATTTTCCACTCTTAGCTCCAGGATTACATTCACGATAGTTCTACTGCGTTCCGCGTTGGAACGCAACGAAAATTAATATTTGTGGATTCCTTTAATTTATTTTGGTAAACTTTGCTAACAAAAATCTTCTAACCGTTTTGTAAGATGTTTATTTAGCGATCTACAATATAAATCTTTAAAAAAAGATTTTCTATAACAATAAAATATAAAAAATAAAATGTGAGCAAGAGCTTTCGTTGCGTTCCAACGATGCAAACTTCAACGGCATGGAGAGGGTTGACTGAAAACCAGTAGTGCTATAGCAACTGGTGCACCGCGATTTTCTATTCTTTTGACATACTTCAATATATACCTAATAAAGCCTAAAAGTTTTTTTGATCATGTATTTTATTGCTTTCTTTAAAAAAAATCTAAAGAAAACGGTCGAAAATGGGCAGTTACGGTGGTGTCCTCCTTCCTTGACACACTGCGTCATTTTGACCTCAACGAATTTGAAATAAAATGCTGACTTTCCCAGAATCGAAAGTTTTCAATAATTTCTTACAATTCAAATGTAGGCTTCCCGAGTTGCTAAAGACTTGCCCTGTGGAAAGGTGGTGACATCTTACCATCCGTTTTAATAAATTCAAACAAATACCTCGACCACGATTTTTATACTCTTTATCCACCGCTCGCCTCCCGAAGTCAGGGGTACGGTGCCGATGCATCAGACGACGGAGATTCAGCCCGGACAGTGGCTTATTCTCCTCGAAAAGTTTCATCGGAAATGTTTTGTCCATAGTCCACCAGGGAACGGCGAAGAAACTCTGCGTTGCGCTGGTCACGACGTTGCTCGAGCCGTAGAGCACATATTTTCTCTTAGGCTTTAGGAGGGCACATCCTTTGTTGCACTCGTTGTCACAGACACAATAGAAAATAATGTCAACGCCCTCCGGGGATATTTTCCTCACTTCATTCCTGTAATTACTTCCACGCTTGAGGAGATAATCAATCGTGCCGGTCGACTTGAGCTCCTCGTATTTCGATTTTGCTGAAAAAACCAAAGATCATGATGCTGCGGGCCGTCTTTGGTACTTGAACGACTGCCCTTGAACAAATATATCACTTTTTATAGACTACTCCAAAGAATTGAAGGAACAGAAATTTCTTCAATTTTTCAAAGTGTTTTTTCAAGTGTGTGAAAAATTGTCGCATCGAGATGAAATAAAGCATCATGAAGCTTCATGTTTCTAGTTTCGAGATCTGTCAGCAAAACAAATTTGTGGGCTACTGTTATCGTGCAATGATAAAAAATAGCGAGAGAAAATTTGTTTCCAAATTTTTTGGTTTTTTTTCAAGGGTCCACGCGCTCGAGAATGTTATTTCAGTTAAACACATGTATAGGTCAGTTAGCTTGTTTATTTAACTTCAATTTGGTTTTTTTGTTTCTCTACGTCAATGTTTGTTAAGATATCCGACTTTGAATGAAAAAGATCATTTTGTCTTCGATCATCGATATCTCAGCAACCAATAATCGCACGGGCAGCTTTGAAAACTTGAATAAATTTCCTACAAGACCCTTTTGTTGATTTTTTTAGAAAAAAAAACATTTTTGTCACCATTAATAATAATTTGAAAAAGGACGAAAAAATTACTTTTTATGGTTTTTCAGTAAATTTACTACTACTTTGTAAATATTGATGGAAAGACTAATGTTGCCCGGTTGTTTTTCTGCTTAATGTACCCCCATGAGCCCTGTAAACTTTTAATTTTATCCATCGAACCGTTTTTCCGGACCGATTCATCAAAGTTTTACAAAACAGAGAAAGAAATGTATTGTTCCTAAACATCGTGTACTCATCATCAGAATGAAAAAGCTAATTTCCTTCGACTTTTTTCACAACTTTGCACTGGTAGGTTGTTAAATTCAAAAGAAAAAAATTCGCAAAATTTCAATTTTTTTTCTTCAAATTTGTAAAACATTTCAGGAAACAACACTGACTTATTTTTTACACAATTCGACCTCTGCGCAACATAATTTCACTCATCTTTAATTGCGTTAATTAAAAGTTGATACCCCCAAGCTGTATTCACTAGTCGAACTGAGAACTTGTATGAGATTAATTCTCGATATTTTCTGGGAAGGTTATTAGGGTTACAAAAAAACACTTTCTTTCAAAACTGATCTTTTTTGGAAGAAAAAAACAATTAACGTTTTTTTTAAACTAATCTTATTATTGGTAATTTTTTTCTACGTTTTGGTAAAAAAAATGAATCTAAAATTTTTATAAACTTTAACTTTTATCGATATTTATTCATGCCTAGTTTTAAAAAAACTGTTTTCTGGAACCCTAATAACCTTCGTAGAAAATATTAAGAGTTAATCGCTTAAATGTTCTCAGATCGACTATTGAATACAGCTTGGGGTTATCAACTTTTAGTTAATGCAATTATAGATGAGTGCGTTAATTATAGTGCGCAAAGGCCGAATCGTGTAAAAAATGAGTCAGTATTGTTTCCTGAAATGTTTTACAAAGTTAAAAGAAATTTAAAAAAAATGTAATGTTTCGAATTTTTTTTCTTAAATTTAACAAGAAACTAGTGCAAAGTTGTGAAAAAAGTCGAAGATAATTGGTCTTTCCATTTTGAAGATGATTACACGATGTTCAGGAACAATACACTTGTGCCTTTAATTGTTCTGTAAAACATCAGTCCGGAAAAACTGTTCGATGGATCAATTTGAAAATTAACAGGGCTGTTGTCGCTGCATTACGCTGAAAAAAAAACGCGGCAATATTACTCTGCCTATCTGTAAAGTAGTAGTAGATTTACTGACAAACTATAAAAAGTAACTTTTTGTCTTTTTTTTCAAATTAATGTTAAGGGTGAAAAAATGTTTTTCTCAAAGATGAACAAAAGGGGCTGATAGGAAATTTATTCCAGTTTTCAAAGCTAACCTTTAATTCCCGTTGCGATCATTGGTTGTTGAGGTATCGATGATCAGAGACAAAAGGATCTTTTTTCATTTAGAGTCAGATATTTCAGCAAAAAATTGATGTAGAGACAAAAAACCAAATTAAAGCTGAATCTACAAGCTAACTGACCTATACATTGAGTTACGTGGAAAAAAATTACCTAGCCCGTGAACCCTTGAGAAAAAAACATAAATTTGGCAATTTTTTTCCTCAGCTATTTTATATGATTGCGCAATAACCTCAGCTCACAAAAAAACTTTGCCAAAAGATCTCCAAACTAGAAACTTGAAGCTTTAAAGGCTTTTTTTCATCTTGATGCGATCATTTTTCACATAGATAGAGCGCTTCAAAAAACACTTAAAAATATGAAGAAATGTTCTGTTCCTTTAATTTTTTGGAGTAATATATAAAAATTATGGTCGGAAACACGAAAAAAAAACCCTTTTCTATATTTTTTCAAAATTGTTTCGAAATTTCACCCTCAAACCATTTTCTATATTTTTTCAAAATTGTTTCGAAATTTCACCCTCAAACCATTTTCTATATTTTTTCAAAATTGTTTCGAAATTTCACCCCGTACTTGACTTCTAAAATTAACATAATTAGCCAAAATATTGCATACTCAGTTCCAGGATTAAATTTACGATAGTTCTCTGCGTTCTGCGGAGAGGCTATGAGGTTGAAGTTTGGATTGCTGGAATGCAACGAAAATTAATATGTGCGAATTCCTTTAATTAATTTTTTCGTTTCATGCCGATACACGAATCGAATTGAAATTTAGCTTCGGCACGAACCAATTTGTGTCGAAGGACAAATTGACAAAGAAGCATCCTTGGCGATACATCCCTTCGCTTCGTACACTCTAATCTGATTCGAACGTGAAATCCTCGTCGATTTCACGTTTGAATCCGTATGAAATATACTGAGCGGAGATATTCCTCACCAAGGGTGCTTCCTTGGCAATTTGTGCTGCGTCACAAATCGACTCGTGCCAAAGCTAAATTCCAATTCGAGCTAATTTTCCATTTGCTTTGTACCGAAGCACGAATCGAATTGTAATCTAGCTTCGGCATGAACCAATTTGTGTCGAAGGACGAGTTGCCAAGGAAGCATCCTTGGCGATACATCCCTTCGCTCGGTATATTCTAATATGATTCGAACGTGAAATCCTCGTCGATTTCACGTTTGAATCCATGTAAAATATACTGAGCAGAGATATTCCTCACCAAGAGTGCTTCCTTAGCAATTTGTGCTGTATCAGGAATAGACTCGTGCCAAAGCTAAATACCAATTCGAGCTAATTTTCCATATGCTTTGTACCGAAGCACGAATCGAATTGGAATCTAGCTTCGGCATGAACCAATTTGTGTCAAAGCACAAATTGCCAAGGAAGCATCCTTGGCGATAAATCTCTCTGCTCGGTATATTCTAATCTGATTCGTATGTGAAATTCTTATCGCTGTCACGTTTGAATCCGTTTGGAATATACAGAGCAGAGAGATTCCTTATCAAGGATGCTTCCTTGGCAATTTGTGCTGCGTCACAAATCGACTCGTGCCAAAGCTAAATTCCAATTCAAGCTAATTTTCCATTTGCTTTGTACCGAAGCACGAATCGAATTGGAATCTAGCTTCGGCATGAACCAATTTGTGTCGAAGGACGAATTGCCAAGGAAGCATCCTTGGCGATACATCCCTTCGCTCGGTATATTCTAATATGATTCGAACGTGAAATCCTCGTCGATTTCACGTTTGAATCCATGTAAAATATACTGAGCAGAGATATTCCTCACTAAGAGTGCTTCCTTAGCAATTTGTGCTGTGTCACGAATCGACTCGTGCCAAAGCTAAATACCAATTCGAGCTAATTTTCTATATGCTTTGTACCGAAGCACGAATCGAATTGGAATCTAGCTTCGGCATGAACCAATTTGTGTCGAAGCACAAATTGCCAAGGAAGCATCCTTGGCGATAAATCTCTCTGCTCGGTATATTCTAATCTGATTCGTATGTGAAATTCTTGTCGCTGTCACGTTTGAATCCGTTTGGAATATACAGAGCGGAGAGATTCTTTATCAAGGATGCTTCCTTGGCAATTCGTGCTGCGTCACGAATCGACTTGTGCTAAAGCTAAATTCCAATTGGATCGAATTAGCCCCTAAACCGCTGAGTACCCAAAGTACGATAGCACGTACGTACCTTGACTTCCGGTGTTTTTTCCTTCGGCTTCTCGCTGTCACGATGTTCCTCGATCTTTTTCTTCGCGTAATAGTCCGCAGCGGTTTTCTCGACGATTATTTCCTTGTCGGGATTTCTCGTCGGTGGTGTGCCGGCGTTCTGAGACGTCGCCCTCGACCACCGGGCTCGTTTCGTTTTTCACGGCAAATAAAAACTCACCAAAACGCGACGAACACAAAGTCCACTCTATCACACACTATTACACATCTGTTCGAAATATATTTCGAACGAACTGTTACTGTCCGAAATATATTTCGAACGAATGTGCGAGGTTAGCTCAGGCTTTCGACCTGTCAAAAATAAATTGTTCCGGAAGGAGGCGAGCGCGGTCGGTAAAAAAGAACGAAGCGAGCTGCGCGCCGCCAGTGAGAAAACGGATGAACTGAACGCTCGCTCCGGTACCTGATATTTTAGCTTTGTTGGTACATTTTTGCTAAATTTATGTAAAAATTTCAAAATGCCTTTTCTCCGCCATTTGTTCATGAAAACAGGTGAAACAAAGCTCAAAATGTGTGCTCTTTCACTGTCGAGAGCATGATTCGCGCCAAATTAACGAAAATGCGATGCAATGGTTAATAATTCACAGTTTTTCGCATGGTAACCACAAACTGCAAATTTTTTTTCGAAATTTTGGAAAATTTCGCGAATCATGCTCTCGCAGCAAGCATCCTGCATGCACACAACAAATTTCATTCCAATTGGTTGATCCGTTTGGGAGAATTCCCATTTCAAAATTTTGATGCGGTCGGAGGCATGTGGCACATGGCCTTAACGACGAGTGACACTACGCGCAACGGTCTACCCAAGCTTTTGTTCGAGCCCGAGTATCTACGGAAATACTCGAAGTCCCTTCGTGGATAGCGGCGCGCGCACTCCGCGTTTAACAGTCTTGTACAGTCGACTCCAAAAATCCGACATTACAGTTAATGTACAAATGCGAGATCATTACTTAACACTACCGCCGTTCGAGACTTTTGTATTGACCGGTAACATGTTCATGTCCTCGCATAATTTTCTAAATCGGTCCTTCGATATGGCCTCCGTGAAAATATCTGCTCGTTGATTTTCAGAAGGGACGTACTCGACTTTTATTTCTTTATTTTCCATCTTTTCTCGTATAAAGTGGTATGGAATGTCTATGTACTTCGTTCTCTTATGAAAGACTGGGTTTTTGACTAGCTTGATAGCCTTTGGCTGTCTACATATAATGTAGTCTCACTGGCACATGGACATCCGATACCAGACAAATTGTGTAGCCAAATTGTTTCTCGCGCTGCTGCCGATGCAGCCACGTATTCTGCTTCTGTGGTGCTTAAGGTTACCATCTTTTGTCTTTGCGATGACCAAGTAACCACACGGTCGGCCAAACAGAAAACGAACCCGGTAGTCGATCGTCTTGTTTCGATGTTGCCCGCATAATCAGCGTCCGAGAAACCGATCAACTCGAAATTGCTCCCGCCGCCTCGATACATTATCCCGTAAGCAATTGTTCCGTTTAAATACGCGAAGATACGCTTCACAGCTCGCCAATGAACGTAATCGTGATTTGCGAGATATCTACTAACTGAATTTACCGCGTACAATATATCTGGACGCGATACAGTTGCTAAAAACATCAGAGACCCGACAGCTTCGCGTAAAGGTACATCTATCGGTACATTTTTGTCTGTTTCTGGAGGGGATAACGCTGCGTGCGGATCTGCAGGCACGCTCATGACTTTCGCGTCACTCATTCGAAACTTATCGATGATTTTCTTTGTATACACATTTTGGTGTATTACTAGAGTCTTTTCTTTTCTGTCTCGGACTATCTGCAACCCGACGAATACACTCGAATCGCCAATTGTTACTTTAAACGTTTTACTCAACCGATTTACTATATGATCTAGAGTATTTTCCGAATTTGCTGCTACTAGACCATCATCAGCAAATAGAGCTAGATATACAGGTTCACTGTCAAACCGACCGGTAAATACGCACGGGTCGGCTTCGCACTCTGTGAACTTAAACTCGTTCAGAAATTGTGTGAACCTGCGGTTCCAGCACCTTGGAGATTGTTTTAGACCTACAGCGATTTCTCTAGTTTACACACCACGTTTTTCACTGCGCCATCTCTTGAGTTCTCTTTTTCGTTGAGTCCATCCCGTACTTCCATGTAGATGTTTTCTTCCAATCGCACATAGAGAAAGGCTGTTTGAACGTCGAATTGAATTAATTCGAGATCGTTCTTCGCGACTACGGCGAGAAATACACGCAGCGAGTCGTACCGTATTACCGGAGCGAACGTCTCCGTGTAATCAATTCCGTGCTTCTGCATAAAGCCTCGTGCACACAGTCTTGCTTTATATCGATTCGTTTTTCCTTCTCGATCTGCTTTTACTCGGAAAACCCACTTCGAGTCGATTGTGTTAATTTTCGACGTTCTTGGTACAAGTGACCACGTCGAATTTTCTTCGTGTGCCTTAAGCTCTTCTTCGATTGCGTTTTGCCACTTTTCAGCATCTTCTCCCCTCTTCGCTTCTTCGTACGAATTTGGAGTGACGTACTCTGCCACATCCACTGTGTATCTCGCCGGAGTTCGTATCCATGCTCGATTTCGTAGACTGCGCACGGTCTGTTGAGGTTGTCTCTCTTCCTCGTCCTCCGCTTCTTGAAATTCTTCTTCTTCGGATGAGATGACCTTGATCTCTTCCGGTTCTTCTTCTTCGACTCTATTCGTTGGTAGAGTCAGCTCATCGTTACTATCGTCGTCTTCCGACTCTTGTAAGCTCGTTTTTACTTTTCCAACTCGCTCGCGAAAAGTCACATCTCTTGACATACTCACTTTTTTCGACACTGGATCGTAGAACCCGTAATTCGCGGAGTGGCCTTCATATCCCACGAGAACAGTCTTTCGCGCGCGTGCATCGAGTTTTCGCGTAAATTGTTTCGGTATGTGCGCGTAGGCTTCCGAACCGAGAATTCGGAAATGTCTCAAGTCTGGGACTTTTCCAACCCACCTCTCGTAGGGTATAACTCCGTTTTCCGACTACACGGTTCTATTGAGAATATACACCGCCGCGTTTATTACTTCTGCCCAAAGATTCATCGGTAGATTTTTGGCATGAATAATTGTGCGTGCGCTCTCAACTATCATCCGATTATCACGTTCGGATTTCCCATTTTGTTGAGGTGTGTACGGCGCCGTGTTTTCCTTTTTGATTCCTCGTTCCGCGAGGTACTTGTTCATGTTTTGATTACAGAATTCAAGTCCGTTGTCCGATCTCAGGACCTTTAGGGAACGACTGAATTTGTTTGATATTATCTTTTCAAACTCCTTGAATTTTTCGAATACGTCTGATTTCTGTCTCAGAAAATACATGTACCGGTACCCACTCGCGTCATCCTTGAACGTAAGGAAATATCTCGAACCACGGAGAGATTCTACTGACATGGGTCCACATACATCGGTATGTATGAGCACACCAGGCTCCGTCATTGCCTTTTCCGATTTTAATTTAAACGGTAATCTATGTGCCTTCCCGAACTGGCAGGATTCACAGAAAAATTCGCCCTTTTTTGTTGATGGTACACCGCTCACGAGACCCTTTTTTGCCATTTCGCGTATCGCACGCGCACCCACATGTCCCAGTCTTTCGTGCCACACACTGAAGCTTGTGGTCGACACGTTCGCTTGCTCGATGTTTCCGGGTTTTATCACTTTTATGAACATTCGGGACACATCGTCGCTTTGTTTCACACCTGACGTGATTATTTTATTACCGGGTAGAAAACTCACGCACTTATCTCGGAATCTCACCTCGATACCTTTGCTCGTGCACACACCCACCGAAAGAAGATTTTTACGAAGTTTCGGTACAAGCTGAACGTTTTCAATTCGTCCGTCTTGCCAAACACCGCCTATCAACTTTTTAATTCTCACCGTTCCTTCGCCGATAATGTCACATTGTTTGTTATCGCCAAGTGATATCACGTCACCTGCTACGTTTTCCCGATAGTCGGTAAGCCACTCGGTACGTTATGTGCCTTGACGCCCCACTGTCGGTAAGCCAGGAATCGCTCAGACGCCAGTCTGAGCTCGCAAGCAATTCTTTTGCTTGATCACTCGTGAACTCGGTTTCACTACCAACGCCATTTACCGGTACACTTTGAGTTCTCTCTTTCGATGCTCTTTCCCGCCTTTTCCTCGGCCACTAGCGCGCAATCGTCCTGGGCGTTATATCTTCTTCCCGCCCGTTTGCGATCACCGCCCGTTTTTTTTTTTCGATTATTATCCGTTGGAGGGGGATTACCGCCCATCCGTTGACCATCACTGTCACACTCGTATGCGAAATGTCCCTTTTTTCGACACCGGTAACACTTGATTTCACTTTTAGGTTTACGCGGCTTTCCTTTGTGTCTTTCAAACTTGGTTGCCGCCAACGCGGTCACTGCATCACTATCTTCGCTGAGTCGCGTGTCTTCACGAATCAATCGCTCGTGAAGGTAATCTATTGTCTGTCGCGCGGGCTCGACACTTTCCCACGCGGCCCGTAATAGATTAAACTTGGGCGTGATTCCGGCTAATATTTTCGCCATTACCGTATCATCGTCCACTGTCACACCGATATCTCGCAGCTGCCCCGCCATATTTATTAGCATCGACACGTGTTTTACCGCGGTATCGTCTGCACTCATTTTGTGTTCGTGAAACTTTTGCAGGAGACCAATTTTGTTCGTTGCAGACTTTTGCTCATGCACTTGACACAATTTCTCCCACATCGCTTTCGCACTCGTGCAGATCAGTATGTTGTTTTGCTGTTCCTCCTCGAGCGTGGAAAGGATCAGGAATTCCGCCTTCGCATTGTCGCGCTGCCATTGCTTCGCCTCGTTCTCGTGGCCCTCGACGACCTGTGGCATTTTTCTCGTACCGTCTACCACGTCCTGTATGTCGTTCGCCACTAGTAATGAAGTTATCGACCTTTTCCATCCTTGGAAATTTGACCCGTTGAATCTTTTCACAAGCTTCGCTGAGATTCCGTCGGACATCGTGGATACAAATCACTTGCACGCACGTTCTCGATGACCCACGTTCTCGATGACCCACGTTTTCTTGACCAAGATGGCCGCTTTCACCGCCTCGTTTCGCACGAGGTTTCGCGGTTCTTTCTACTATCTCGCTCTCACAATTTCGCAGGGTGGGTAACTGGGCCCATAACCTGTTAAAACTTATGTGTGCAGAGGAGTGAGGAGAATAAAGGAGACGACTTGCGTTTGTTTCTTTCTAATAATACTGTAAACATTTTCTTTATTCAATATATATAACGAGGGATATAGCAGCCTTTTTCTCGCGACGTACTCTTAAGGTATTCCTTTCACGAACCCAAATATTTTACACTTAACTGATTTTCGTCTATAATGAAGTAAAAATACATCCCAGTATACTGGTAAAATTTCAAGCCAAGTTACCGAACCTTTAACGAAAAATTACGGCCCTAAAAATCGTCTCACTTATACGGCGCTTTATGGACATGTCACGCTGGCCACATGTCTTTCTAATAATTTATACACTAAATAACTCTAGATGCCTAATACAAACTGCTCACAGATGTAAAAAAGTCTAAAGATTCCGTAACAACAATAAAAACAGAGGGTCACCGAACGTTTAAAGAAAATATTAATGTTAAAACTTGGAAAAGTGTGGTTAGCAGAAGAATTTTTGTAGCCGTGACGTTTCAAATAAATGTAAAAATGTCTCAATCTACTAAATTTGCGCGAATTTTGTTACTCTAGTTTATCGTTGTGTATAATAATCCATTATAACTTGTTTTTTTTATTAAGCGCAATTGTAATTTACCGACGATTCAGAAGGCCCTGCTTATGCCCCCACAAAATACGGCCCTCCGCGAAAGGAATACCTTAACGACGAGTGACGCTACGCGCAACGGTCTACCCAAGCTTTTGTTCGAGCCCGAGTATCTATGGAAATACTCGAAGTCCCTTCGTGGATAGCGATGCGCGCACTCCGCGTTTAACAGTCTTGCCTGTACAGTCGACTCCAAATATCCGACAGTACAGTCAAGGTACAAATGCGAGATCATTACTTAACAAGGACCAACGTTGAAAAACAATACTTTTGACTTGAGATAAAACATTTTCAAAAAAATTTTGACAATAGTGACTAATGATTTATTTTCTCACGAAAGTGTAGATACAAATGAAAAAAATTAGAAGTTTTACATTTGTTTTGATTCAATCGTGATTAGCTTATTAAGCGCTGTCTCGAAATTAAGCTACCCACATTGCTCTATACAGGTTGCCATGCAAGTTCCTGTACAGGAATTTATTTCCTGCGTTCTCCTGTACAGGAATTTATTTCCTGTGTTCTCCCGTACAGGATCCCGTACAGGATTCAGCTTCCTACGTTGCCCCACACAGGTTCCCATGCAGGTTCCTGTACAGGAATGTTCATCCTGTACAGGAAACCTTACGGGATCCCACACTTTCCTTTGCTGTCCCATGCTTCCCCACACATTCCCACACTAAAACCCGTACGGAAATTTACAGCAGGGGTGCAAATACATATTTTTTTTCGTTTCCTTTCCGTGTAATGGATATTTCTTCCAAAAAAGAAATACGAACCCGCATACCGGGACATCACAGTCTATATGTGCAAGACAGAGACATGATATTGATATCTTCTTCGCACACGACACCCCCTTTCCTATACGCACCATGCGGCCTAGAAGCTTCTACCAACGGTCAAGCGGCGTTGTCGTTCGGAGTCGTTCGGAGTCACTCGAAGTCGTTCTCGAACTCTCAAACAAGAAACACGTGTTATTTTCCATACTGTAATAAAAGCATCTATCATTTGTAATATATTCGGCGCAGACTTATTACACTACCTATCGCTCGTTCTCTTTATTTCTGCCACAATAATCCATTCACATCTGCTGCAAGCGTTCAAAACAGAGTTCTGGTTCTAATAAATTCGCTCATGTTGTTTCTGTGAGTTTTCCTACATAGCACAGTGAGCACACAGTGACCCTGTGACCCTGTGACCCTGTGCGAATAGCTATATGTAATAGTAAATAATTTGGTGTCTGCAGCGAGTGGGGAAGACCACGTGGTAGACTCCAACTATTGAATTGTGCACAGATCGGATGATCAGCAGTGCGGCGGCCATATACGGTCTTACCCCCTCTCTAGTCTTCTTGGTCTTACATATAGGTCTTGAAATGGAGGTCAATTTCTGCGCTGGGGATAGACACACTTAGTGTCCAAGGCGCTGATGTCGCGGCGTGTGCTTCCCCTGGGTCGTCAATCTGCCGCGTCCTTTACCAATCATTGACGCGGCAGGTTTGGGGGGGAGGGCAGGGGAAGGATATCCCGCGACAGCAGCGCCGTGGCCTCTAAGCGCGCCTACCCCCTCCGCCATCTTTGCAAAACCCGTATGTAAGACCGTGGGTGGGGGAGACCACGTGGGACACTCGAAGTATTGGACTGCGCAGCATTGCGCAGGGATAGGCTGATTAGCAGAGACGGTCACATAAAAGGCTACATTCACCCCATAAATTTGGCCTCCTGTCTCTAATCTTCTTGACTCAAAGCACAGTCTTACACTCAGGTCTGGAAACTGCGGCGTTTTTTAAGGATGTGGAGTGCCACCCACGGTCTTACATACAGGTCTGACAACGGCGGTAGTGGGGGTAGGCACCTTTAGATGTTTTGCTTTTTATTCCGATTTCTGCCGCTTGGTGCGTGACGGCAAGGGAAAGTAGTGGTGCGACGAAGAGAGAAATAGCTCTTGTGTCCTTTTCCCTCCTGACCGCAACGCATGCGCCGTTGGCTGCGTGACGTAAACACCTTGCCCCATTCGCCGGTAAGAGGTAAGAGGGAAAACTTCCCCTTGCTAGTAGCGACGCGTAGCTTCGCCTAGTGAATCTAAAATTAAAACATATAAGAGTGCCTACCCCCACCACGAAAATTTAGCTTCGTTGCAAGACCTGTATGTAAGACCGTGGTGCCACCGTTAGTGTGGTAAAAGCTTCGTTCCTCATCTATCCGCTTGCAGCGCGCTCACGTAGGGGTCGTGCACAGATAGATATACAGCAATCGATGACTTCAAAGTTTCTCAATCATGTTACCGTGTTCTTTCGTAGTGTCGAAAGAAAGCATAGGTTCGATCGAATTTGGAGAATGCCTAAAGCGTGAATCGTACTGAACTATTGGAAAAGTTTAAAGAACGATACTAGAAATAATCCAGTGTTTTAAGTTCCCCAGAATAAAGAATTGCGTTAAAAATGAGAAAACGGAAAAAAATCTTCGCAAAAAACAAAGTGTCTAAGCTCACAAAACAATAAAACTGGTACCTTTTTAACATACATAATGCGTTTATTTATAATTTTCTTTCCTCTGCCATTATATTTATTTCCGACTTTTCATTAACAGTTGTACAAGCAAACATCGAATGCAATATACTGGGATAACAAAGATTAATTATGAGGGAAAAAATGTAGACCCTACAAATTTGTTCATACCCCATCTAGTCCAATGGCCAAATAGGAAATTGGAAAATAACAGAAGTTCGAACATACAAGAAATGCAGTTTATTGAAATAATAATTGTCATTCTCATCATACGATCAATAAAAAAGACAATTTTACTTAAATAAAATTAGACAATTTCTAGACAATTTTCCATTCCTCTTGAAATTATTGTTTATCCCGAAAAATCTGCTTCACTGCACGGGCGTTCGGGCGTGCGTTTGATTGACTCACCCCAAGGTACTAGCGTTTCAGGTGGCAAAAGCGAGAACTAACATCCGTATTAATAGTCGTTCCTCAAGAAATAATGATTTCACGGTCTTTATGCAGAACAAAGACCAAGGAATCCTTATTCCTCGAGGAACGGCTATGAATACGGGTGCTACACTTTGCCTCATTTCTCAGTCACTCCCACACCACAGGTTTCCAGTAACCTATCGCAACCAAAACTTTATAGTCAAGAACGTGTTCGCGTGTTGCTGTGGAAGAAAAGTACTTACTGATCATTTTTTAAGAAATTGATCGTGTTCGTTTTGAGTTCAAGACTTCAGCTTATGAGATTGCTTCTTCTCCGTTGCACACTCTGCTGCAACTTCTCTATTACACACGACACCTCGACGTTGTGGGCGAACGTTGGGGCGTAAATCGGAATTTACGAACCTTGGACACTATGCGGCATACCTTCGTGGCCAGTAGTGACGTCAATCACGAGTCGACGTGTTGAAAAGTCTATTTTACCTGATAACCGTTGTGCGAAGTTATTTCTGATTACAGGTTTCCATCTGGGTAACTCGAGAAAGTGAAAAGCACGGCGTCGAGCATCGGACTGCGCTGAGCACCACGCAGTGTCTAAGGCCGATTTTTCGTGGAGGTGTTTATCGGCGCAAACCGACGTTTTATAACAAATCGAATTTGGAACACGTGGTACGCGGTGGCATACGTGAAGGACTTCACATTTCGACGTCGTTTCTGCATCGTATCGTTGGGCTCAGAGTGGTTACTTTTTGACGAAGACAGCTTGCACGGGTAAGTGTATACGTGATATGTATAATGATAAACATCTTGTAACCCAAGTGTACAAGCTATGACCCTGCTTGTTGAGGCCCAGAAAATGCTGACAATTATATTTGCCACGTAAAATTGTTCATCAGTGAAAGACTGTTTGGCTCATAAATTTGGATTGGAACTCTTTGGCAGTGTGCAAAGGCTAGCACCACTGGTGTTTTTACATTTTGTTGATTGACACTACAATGCATGATACTCTGTTATGGTTTTATTTATCTCTTTTGTTTCACAAATAAAATTATAACAGAGAAAGTCCGAAATACTTTGTAGTGTCAATCGACAAATTCGTGTCAGCATAATCAGTGCAATACTTTGCATGCCTTTGAGGATTTAAAAACCGAATATTGCAGAAGAGGGGATATATCAAACTGCAAATTGAAGTTTTATTAATTTTTTGTTCATTACATTGGAGATTTAGTTTCCTATGATTCTATTTTACACGCCGAAGTGTTAATTGGCAACTTCATGTAATCATCGTCATTACGATTTGCTTGCATTACAAAACTTAATAGTCTTTTATAACTTGATTTTCGGATCAAGCACAACCCCTTTCATGAAGCTCATTCCTCTTGCAATTCTGCGCATCTAAGCCTAGAAAATGTCTACAATCGAATTTCAGCTTCAAAATATTTTCTCTGCAATAAACCCCTTCGCAATGAAATTGGAATTTGAAATTCTCAATGGTGAGCAAAGTATTGCACCGATGATGTTTATATAAATTTGTCGGCTGAAACTGTGATGCACAATACTCCATTAAAGTATTATTTGTAAAACAACTCAGATGAATAAAGTTGCAGCAAAGTTTCATGTGTCATAGCGTCAATCTACAAATTTGTGTAAGCATCATAGGAGAAATACTTGGCATACTGTTAAGGAATTCAAGGCCAAATTTCTGAGTAAAGGTTCATTATCACAGAGAAAATATTTTCACCCTCATATAATTATTAACATTTGATAGACCTTTGCAAGCAGAATCATCACAGACTTCAACTTCTCATTTCATTTGCAAATAAAATTGTAACACGGTGTTAGTTATCATTACACTGCATTATTTATGCAGTTTGGCACTTGACACTACAATGGCCAATCTCTGTTATAATTTTATTTGCCAAACAACAAGCACCCTTAGTGAATTTTCTTCGTGATTCTGCTTTTCAAGGCCTAGGCATTGTCAGAAATTTCATTTGCAAGTTCAGAATATTCCTTTGAATGCCTCCAATAAGAAATTTGAAGTTAAAATTCTCAACAGTATGCAAACATTGCACTGCTGATGATTGCACAACTTTCTCGATTGATACTTTAAACCATGATACTTTGTTACAATTTAATGTGTATAAGGGTCTAATTGTCATTGTCAGAATCATCTGTGCTCTCTATCAAGGATTTGTCTTGAAGCTGGAAGTCGAATTTTTTATATTTTTGATATTTAGATCATTACTTTAGAGTTACCTTATTCGTGTTATTTCTTCTTTCCTAATTATCAATGGGGATATCTTCCCTCTCGTTTATCAGGTAGTATTCATTCTACTTATTTGGCATAATTTTTTTGGTCCCCTATTTCATCAGCTGTTACACGTTTATAAAGCTGAACTATCTATAATTCGTTTTGCGTGTTTTCCGTTAATTGCCAAGTTTTCTTACCGGCCTTCTACCAGATGTTTATCGGGATACCTCAATTGGCCTATTTATTGGTCATTATATTTCGATCTTCACTTCCCTATCAGTTTATTGTCCCAGTAATCCTTTAAATGTTTATTTTGCCATATAAAAGGAGGTTTCCATTAATTCCATTAACTACCTGCCACGCTATCTTACCTGCCCACTGCCGGTTATTTATCGGGTTACTTTTTCCGCGTTATTACCGGTTCCGTGATGGTAAATCGGGTCATCTCACTTTCGTTCCGTCTAATAGAAAACTGCGTTATTTATTCAGTATTATTCTCCCGTACTCCATTTTTTATCGGGTTATTATTCCTGACATCCTTTAGATTTTCATCCAGTTTGTCTCACCCGCCTTCTGCGAGGTATTTATCATGTTACGTTATTCACGTAATTTTTTCTTTTCCCGTTATTGGTCGGTTTATCTTCTCGGGCCTTCTGCCAGATAGTAACCGAGTTATTTATTTATCATGTCGTTGAAGTTCGCATTGTTGCGATGCAAGAAAAATTCGTTTCATATTTTCGTTATTATCCAAAAGCCTTTTTCGAAATTCAAGCTGAAGATTTCTGAATAGGTTTAAAAAAAACGGTTCGAGTGGATTTCGTAGTGTAAATGTTGCCAGAGGAAATTTGAGAAATTGTCAAAAAAATACCTTTGGATTTCAACGGTGCAAACTTCATTATAGTTCTATAACATACAATAGTACAATTATGAGAACCTACCAAGTTCATGCATTCACGCATTAAGAATCAATGTTTGGCTAATATGCAGCTATTATTATTGTGTATGTTGCATGACAATCATTTATGCATACGATTTTCCATTTCACTTGATAATTCGCAATAATAATTCTGTAACGGTACAAGCAGGGCGACGTGGAGGAACCCTGTGTATGGTGTTTGATATTTTATTAACGAGGAATTCCAAATAAAATGCCATAACCTTATTTGTGGAGGCAACTTATAGAGTTTCCATTTAGTCAATTTGACGTTTATTCGGTTGTGTATAGCTCCCAAATTCGTTGATGTAACTCAAGACGGAATGACACCTTATCGCGGTCGGTATGGTAGAACAATTATAGATACCCAAAAATCTCTGAAATGGCTCTTCAGATCCCGTCGAAACTTTGCCAAACGACGTCAAATAGATAGACGAACAGCTGTCTGCCCCTCAAATTTTCTGAATTTGAGAAAAAAATGAGGATTGGCTAATGATAAGTCAATCTACGTTTTTTTTTCCTCCAATTCAGAAAATTTAAGGGGCCAGTCTATCTATTTGACGTCGTTTGGCAAAGTTTCGACGGGATCTGAAGAGCCGTTTCAGAGATTTTTGGGTATCTATAATTGTTCTACCATACCGACCGCGATGAGGTGTCATTCCGTCTTAACCGAAATAATTCAAATCGCAAGTTCTATCAAAAGCTAGTAACTGCAATTTTCAGATTCCGCAGGTCAATGGTTGGAAAATTGGAAAAGCGGGGTACACTTCAACTCTTAATATTTCGCAAACAGAGCTCAAAAATAAAGAAAATAACTAAAACTTCAACTTTATTTCGAAAATCCCGTCCAACAAAACCTCAATGCGTCTCGCGGAAAAAATCATCTTTTAAATATCAAGAAATACTCTTCGGGAATCCTTTTTCAAAATTTCGCTACAGACTTATTGAAATCCCCATCCAAAGTATCTACTTACACCATTTCATGCATATACCTTTGAAAGTGTAGAAACTCTAAGGTTTAATAGGTGGACGGACGGACATGACGAACTCATGCGAGTTTCTTGTTCGACTACGAAACCATATAAATGAGTACATCAATTATTGTTATTCTCATCACTTTTCTTATAATTTTTAAAACTTTATGTTATTTACGAAAAAAATGACTTCCGTAGACAGCTTGAGGTTAAAACGCATTGTGGCATACCGGAAGGTATGCAAGATTGATGTCCTGAATAACGGCATTATACAGCAACTTGCCCTCGGATATTTGCAAGAATTGTACTTTCGGATATCGTTAAATTCACATGCCAATGCAGGCTTCACAAAAAGCTCCCCATAGTTTATATAAGTTTTCCGCGCAGAAAAAATCGAACAACGATAAATGTTTTGTATTAAAAAGATTTTGAATTTTCAATTAGCAACAAATCCATTCGACCCCGCCTCCCTCACGAAAAAAACAGAAATTTTGCTGAATGTTATAAAAGGAATTTCAAACATCCAAAAACCATTTTATCACCATCGAGAGCCTTTTATGCGAGACCGCATTCTCAGGAGACTTTCGCACCAAGTTCCATCTCTCGGTTTGCGCGGTTAATTGGGTTTGTCAAGTTACAGTTTATCGGAGTACTCGACAAACTTTTTACCCAGCTTCCCCTCCCTGAAGCGCACAAGCGTCAATTTTATCAAGTAAAATTGACGCAAATATTGAAAAATATCAATTTTCAATTCAATATTTCGATGTACCTTCAAATCTAAAGTTCAGACGAGCTCAACAAAATAGACTCTCCGAACGTCTTTCTCGCAAAACTTTTTATACGTAATTTTCCGCGTTGACATACATTGTTGCCATATCGCGCATACCGCGTTGACAGCAAGGTTTGAAAGGTCAGCAACTTGACCCACACGAAATTCTCCTCAGAAAGCGCCTTTATTCACTTTACCTGTTCTGAAAATGTGTTTTGGTTTATCGTAGTTAAACGGGTCAATTGACGTAGGGGTAAAATATTGGCGGCACGATGAGAAAGAAAAATGGTTTACGTATATCGAAGATGAAGGGCATCGACGCGACTCTACCAAAAGTTAGGATTAGCAGATTGGAAGTGGATGCTGTTATTGTGGAAATTTGTGAAATTTTAAGAACCGCTATAGCTCTGTGTAGTGGAAATTCTCCGTGTTTCGAGTGATGGTGCAAAGTATGCACGATTTTTTATTTTCATATTATGAATTACTAATTTTTTTCATTATTATCTGTAAGTTTTTTTGCAGAATAAGCTAGGAGTTATCTGAATAAGTAACTTAAAAAAAGTTACGTATCTTTCTGTAGCTTAACTGTGCCCAAAACAGTTAGAGAAATTGAAAAAAATAGCATTGCATTCCAACGATGCAAACACCAATCTCACTCCGCGTGCGATATATACGTTGTACCTTCTTCATGTTCTCGTTTTCCATATGCGTACGCATACATGTCGACCGATGCCATTACTTCTGTCGCGCCAAGCTTGTTGCGAAGGACGATCAGAATAGGGAAACAAAGAGATAACACACCATCTATAGAACACCCGTATTTGATTGTATGAAAATTATATTTGAATACAAAGGAATAACGTTTTCTGTGGTACACGACATACGTCGTTTCGCTTAATGCTATCAGTGAAGACTGACGGGCTAACTGGCTTTCGCCACACCTCTCGCACGCTCGATGGAAGGGGCACATCGAGAACCGTCCATGACTTTTTCGTTTACGCGCGCAATTCAAAATAGACCAAAGCACGTTAAACTCATTCAACAACTTTAAGGAGGTATGGTGATGGCCATGCTAGTAAACTTAGAGTCTATTTCACACCGCAATATCGCCACGTTTTAGATATATGTATATCTAAAACGGCCTATTTTTCGAGAAATATTTTTTAAGCATTGAATTTCGAGTTTCCTATTATTTTTATAATATGGAAACAACCTTAATAATTTACTACTCGACTTTAGTAGTACGCCATATCGTTGACGTTTGGCATCGTCGCATTTTCGGTGGCTGTCATCGGTTCCACGCGCCCGGGTTATTATTTTTTGTAGCCCGTTAACATGGAGAATAAAAATACTGTGGAAGTTTATCAATAGAGTAACGGGATTGTACCTGAAGTCCAGTTTAGAGACAAATATAGATTCTGACGGACAAGAATTAGAAAATGAAAAGATAATATTGCGATTGCAAATAAAAAAACGTCGCGTTGAAGTTAACCTCAATGTCCAATGTCCAATCTGTCCAAAGTCAAATATTTCATCGATTGTTATGTTATTTTTCCCTTTCCCAATTTTCACAATATTTGCAGGTATAAAAAGGAACGTTGATTTTATATGACGGTTCTCCTATGCTGGATTTATATATCGATGAGTTATATAGGTACATGTCGCCAGAAAAATTGAGATGCCTTTGCTGTACGTAAAGGACTTCAAGTAAATATCGACGAAAGGCCCTTTCTAACCCATTAAAAAATGTACGGCTTCGCACAATGATATTTTTAATTCGCGTTAAAAATATTTTATAGACGAATCAAATTTGCGCGGGTATCCGGCGTTGTCACACGTCGAGCAAGATGGCTGCTGTTACGTCACGAGAAGTCTCGCTCTCCGAAAACTTCGGTTTTTGCGACTTTATTTCTAAATTCATTGCTTATTTCTGCGGTGAGCTTTCCAATTCAAGGTGCCTTATCGATCACAATGATTCAACGAACGCAACCATCAGTTTTTTTTACGTGTTTCTTGGCTCCAAGTAGCACAAAAAAATTGATGTATGAGAGGACGGGCACATTTTGTGCCTGTCATCTCGTGGAAACTTCGCATACGCATGGACGAAGGTCTCGACAATGCTATAAAAAAAATCGGGCTTTTATCTTGAACTCGCTCCAATCACCGTACCTCCTTACAAACGCTACATTATTTTCTTGCTTCGCCCCTTGTGACGGGGAACTTTTCGCTCGCTCATCCAGAACGATATGTGACGGCATCTGGGTGAAAGTATATGAGCAACAAAAAGGTCGTCACCGATGACATTTGTGGGACACGGAGTGACGCACGCAAATTTAAAGATAAGCTGTAACTGTCAGTTTTTCGATATGTCGAATAAAAATATTCCGGTCGAAGGATTTGCGGTCGCTACCAATTTTCTCTGTACACCAGGAGGAGGAGTTTGTTCGAATCGATTGAACTTTTCTTTGAACCGCGGCGTACGAGATTTTTGTTTGATATAAAAAAAAAATGATTTATTTACATCAACTAAATGCTTCAATTTATTAGGATGGGCTTTGAGCCAAACCGTTTCTTTTTCTCTAATGATATTTCGTACACGTTGTATAGACTTTTCCATTCATTGCAAATGTTTTCTATGCGTAACTAAAACAAATATTTTCTTTTGTCATACAAGAATCCTCTGCTCTCCTCGTAGAAAAATGTATGTTTGACTCTCATTTTATTGAAGTCCGACAACCGCATTCTTGCTGTCAACACATATTTTTACTTTCAATCTCAGTCCGGAAATTGACAACGTGATATGCAAATCCGTGACTGGATTCGTATTAATAATTACCGAGGTTAGATTTTAGCACTATACAAGACGATTTTCCCGCTGAGATGCTGACGCAAGGTTAAAACTTGTTCCGCAAATGCATCATTTCCCTGAATCTTGTAAATCATATGATGTTGAAGTAGACCCCGTTGGAATGCAATGGAAATAATTATTTATTTGTACAAATTTGTTTACCGGTTTAGGCAAAGAAAATCATTCAAACTTTTTTTCGTATTTTGGTTTCCTACGACTTGGATCTATAAAGGGAATATTTTGGATGATAATGGAAAGGAAGAAATCGAAAAACAAGAAAAAGGAGTTACATCCGATTTTGTTGCATTCCAATGATGCAAACTCGAACGCCATAAAATCATTTAGAGGGTTACACCTACTTTGTGACTGGAAATCAGAGGGATCTTCGTAATTTTTTTGTAAACACTTTGCTGTCTATAGTGAACTCCATAATTTCGTTCATGTTATCGTGATATTTTTTTTTTCACACAAGCTTTAAAAATAAAAATTGGCATTATCATTACTTTGTACACGATTTCCTAAAGTAATGTTGAAGCGAAGGACTTTTTCGGTGAAAGTTAATCACTTTTTCCACGTAGACTATGATTATTTAATAGAAAAATATTAGTTTGCGCATAAAAAAAAAATGGAACTCAAAATCACCTCGAGAACTTCTACCAAATGAAAAACGAATAAGACCATTTCACTCGCCTTTAGAGTCCAGTTAGGGACGCATTTCATTTCTCTCTGGTTTTCTTTGGTTTCAAGTCATTTCGATGTCTCCATGTAAATGGGACACTCTGTACGAACACTTGAGATCTCGAGGGCCCAGATTTTGGAGTTGATTGGAATTTTTTTTCCACACTATGCACATTGAAATTTCGAATAAACGGATTTTCGATATAATATCCATCGCGGATTAAATTTCTAGCTCTTCCTTTATTGCTTCCTCTATCAGCCGATCAACCCAAATGTTCGATAGTAGATTTTTTCTTTGGGTCGGTTTTCGTTGGGTCGGTCGTCGAATGAGCCGGAGACCTGGCGACGATTTCGAAATTAAAACGTCATTTATTCAAAAATAGGCAATTATTGTTATAATCTGGGGCGTTGATGGATTGGCTCCAGATAAGTGCTGGGAGAGTCCTAGTTCGCCGTTCTTCTGGCAGAAGTTCTAATGGAGGAGGGTAGCTCACTCTCTATCAGATGCCTTGCTCCGCCGATGGGTTGCTTCGAGTGGTTGCTTCCCACTCGCTTTCCGAAGAGGTATGCGTCTCTTGGTCTGCTCGGAAGACTGCAGACTTTTGGTCGCCGTAGTAGATGGTCTGGGTGACTCGATGAATGCGAGAAGGTCTTGTAGTCTGGGTGCTCTGATGGTCTCTCCATACTGGAGGACTAGAGAGTGGTGATAAAAGTGGCGAGCAATCAGGATGCCACCGAGGCAAAGTCAGTCGTCTCACCCGGTCGTCCCAAGTCGTGATTTATTGCCGAGGAGGCTTAGGCACCCAGGCAGTGACGAAGTTGATAGGTCAAGCAGGACGAGTCACCATTAGGAAGAAGGTGGTCGTAGTAGCTTCTGAAATGTAATAGGTTTATTCCGCGCCTTCTTCAGAGCTCGTCTCTGTGGATATCCTATGGTCTTACTCCGCCGCATGAGCGTGCCTCGCGGAGTCTTTCAAAGCTTAGAAACCGCAAGGGAGTACTCGCTTTGCTTGTCGAGCGAGAATGCAAGAACCCGAGTGTGGCTACTCGGGTTAGCTCGAGCAAGCTGGTGCGATTTCGGTGATCCGGTATTGCCTTTATATGTCGTCCAGACCCCTGCGAGTGCTTGTGAGAAAGCAGCGACGCCTGAGAGTACTGCTTTCTCTTTCGCAGGGAGTTGGGCGGGTGTCGTACTGGTTGCACGACGACATGTGCTCTCGCTTGGGCGACTAGTAGTGCAAGCCGCTCACGGCCATCGGTCTTGCTTGGGTGGCGAGTAGTGCGAGCTGCTCATGCTCAGGCGGTCTCGCTCGGGCGACAAATCGTTCGAATCGCTCGATCTGTGTTACCTTCATTCGGGCCGTGAGTAACGCATGTTTCCGTGAGCGGTTTCGCTCATTACGCCCGCCGCACCACGGCGACGTGGCGATGACGCTGTTGGGCTTCGATGGTGAAAACTGGAAGCAAGACTAGCTTCACTACCGGTCGAGTCAGCTAGGTTGTTGCGATTTTCCGGGTGACGTATCTAATGTTATCATCGGTGCCACGATGTAGTGCGATAATACGGGCCAATGGCCATCTACACGGTGCCGTAGCTTCGTCCCGGAGTAGATCGTACAATGATGGACCCTGCATAATCGACATCGGTATGTTAAGAAGGTCTTGCTGGACAGGCGCGTGGTGGTGAAAGCCAATCCACCACCACGATGGTACCGCCATCGCACGCATGGCACGCATTGATAAATACAGGTTTTTACCAGTGCTTGGGCTCGCGGAATCCAGAATCGTCGCCGTCGGTGGCTCAGGGTCAGCTGTATCCCCCGCGGATTGGTAACCGGCCGAAGTGTCGGCTGTCAGGGCTTCGCGTATGTGTCGTAGCGAAGTGATCCTCGTCCAGCATTAGTTGCTGAGGAATGCGCGATCCCTCTTATTGTATCCAGAATTGCTGGTCTAGAGCTGGAAGGGAACTCGCCAATAGGCACAAGTGTCTCGTAGTTTGGGGAGTGGCGTGGCCATGTCTCGTTACGCCGAACAGAATCCCGGCGAAGTTCGTCGCTTGAGCCACGGGCTGATGTTTCCTTCCTGATAATAGTGGCGTGAGCGTCCGCTCCGAATAGCGGGTTGGTTGGATCGTTAGCCTCAAAGTGGTAGTCTATCTGAGATAGACATTGACTGGCTGTCCCGGCTCTCTATTGTGCTTCCAGTTGAGTCGGAAGGTCCTTGAAGGCTTTCAGTTGAGTCGGAAGGTCTTCGAAGGCTGTATGTAGAAAATCGGACTTACGTCCGCTCCGACTGGCGGGTCCCGGCTGTCTATTGTGCTTCCAGTTTAGTCGGAAGCTCCTCGAAAGCTTCCAGTTGAGTCGGA
The DNA here is from genome assembly GCA_964007375.1 of Ophion obscuratus. Taxonomy (NCBI): domain Eukaryota; kingdom Metazoa; phylum Arthropoda; class Insecta; order Hymenoptera; family Ichneumonidae; genus Ophion; species Ophion obscuratus. The sequence continues at coordinate 56,865,540 of OZ023314.1, forward strand.
AGGTCCTCGAAGGCTTTATGAAGAGAATCGGACTTACGTCCGCTCCGAGTAGCAGGTTGATTGGATTGGTAGCCTTGAAGTAGTGGTCAGCTAGTCCCGACTTTCTACTATGCTTCCAGTTAAGTCGGAAGCTCCTTGAAGGCTTCCAGTTGAGTCGGAATCTCCTTGAAGGCTTCCAGTTGAGTCGGAAGGTCCTCGAAGGCTATATGTAGAGAATCAGACTTACGTCCGCTCTGAGTGGCGGGTCCCGGATCTCTTCTGCGCTTCCACTTGAGTCGGAAGGTCCTCGAAGGCTATATGTAGAGAATCGGACTTACGTCCGTTCTGAGTGGCAGGTTAATTGGATTGCTAGTCTCGAAGTGGTGGTCAGCTAGTCCCGACTCTCTACTATGCCTCCAGTTGAGTCGGAAGCTCCTCGGAGGCTTCCAGTTGATACCGAAGGTCCTCGGAGGCTTCCAGTTGATACGGAAGGTACTCGATGGCTGTATGTAGAGAATCGGACTTGGTACCACCAACGCCGAAGTAGTGAGGCTCGCGTTTGTCTGCGTTGCAGTGACGCTTAGTTTTATGCGGCCTCTTGTTAGCTCGTTGGCGAGTGTCCAAGGAGAGTGTTTGTTGCTTCTCCGCTGGCTTGTGGTAACATCTAGATCGTGAGGGTTGAAAGGCCTCTACGATATGAATTCGATGCTCCATGAAGTCTTTTAGCTGCGCGTAGGTAAGGGGTTTCACCGAGCTGTTGATGGCTGCTTCCCACTCCCTTCGTGTGCTGCTCTCAAATAGTTCGATGATCATGAAGAGGAAGAGATCTTCTGTTTAGAGATCTCTCTACCGATGCTCTGTAGACTGCTGAATATTTTTGTGAACTCAGTTTGGCTCTGGTGTAACGACTCGAATGTGTACCCCATGCTGCTCGCTTGATGCATACCTCGAGAAGCGTTCTCGAATCCGGCTCGAAGGACCAAATGTTCGATAGTTCGATAGTTGTCTTCTCGACAGCTATCCGACGGCTTGATACCCGAGCCTCACGTCAATCATCCAACATGGTTGTTTGATCTTGAGAAATGCAAGTGTGGGTCTTTGAAGTGACGGTGGCGATCCACCACAGTGAATGAGTCAGCAGTTCTTTTGGAGTTAACCGTCTGGAGACACAGTCCGCTGGGTTTTGCTGACCGGGAATGTGTTTCCAGGTGACATTTGGAGCATGTCGTTGTATTTCGGCGACTTGATTGGCAACGTATGTTTTCCATCGAGTTGAATGGCCCTGAATCCATCCGAGAACTACAGTGGAGTCTGACCAGCGGTATGTCGGTATTCCTGGACTTCCGAGAACTCTCTTCGCGTGTTGAATTACCATGGTGAGCAGATGCACGGCGCACAATTCCAAGCGAGGGATCGAGACTTGTTTCAAGAGTGCGACCTTGCTTTTGGCAGCGATGAGTGATATAGTTGCGTTTCCGTTGTAGGCTTCAGAGCGCAAGTAAATCACCGGTGCGTACGCTTGTTCGGATGCGTCGGCGAACCCGTGTAGTTCCAACTTTCTGTAGGGCTGCTCTATGGGCACAAATCGTGGAATCTGTACTTTTCTTAGATCCGGCCACTCGGCATAAAAGCTTTCCCATTCTGCTGCTATTTCGGAAGGTAGCGGATCGTCCCACTGAAGATTGAGCAGCCAGGTGGACTGGATCGAGAATTTTGGCCTTAGTTGAAACTGGTGAAAGCCATCCTACGGGATCAAACAGTTTCGCTGCCTGTGTCAATAAACTCCTTTTGGTGATCAGTTTATGTGTACTTGGATGTACGGTAAATGGAAAGCGATCGTTTGGCTGATTCCAACGGAGACCGAGTGTCAAATGCCCGTCTTGAGGAGGAGACAGAGTTTTGGTTATATCTACTGCTATTCGCTCGACTGAAATTTGATTTCGGACCTCCTTTGCGTTCGTGACCTATTTCTTTAATGGAAATCCGCCCCCCCCCCCATGCATAAGTCGCACGTTTCTCTTTGAAGTTGATGTAGCTGTGAAATGGTATCGGCTCCGGTTAGGATGTCATCGACGTAGACATTTTTTCGGAGTGCGAGTTCTGCTTGAGGAAATCGGCCACCTTCGTCGAGTATAAGCTGATGTAACGTTCGAATTGCGAAGAATGGAGCGCAGGCGAGTCCGTACGTGATTGTGTTGAGCCGGTATTATTGAAAAGGCAGCGAAGGAGTGCCCCGCCACAGGATGCGGTGAAGATCTCAGTTTTCTGGATGTATCAAAATTTGTAGGTACATCTTCCCTAAATCTGCGGCAATAACCCACCTGTACGCTCGCCATCTTAACGAGATGTCGGCTAGGGATGGTAGTAGGTTCCGACCGATGTGCAGCTGGTCGCTCAACGAGACCCCTGTGTAGCTGCAGCAGGATCCGTTAAAGACTACTCGTAGCCGCGTTGTTATGCTCGAGTGTCGCCAGACTCCATGATGAGGCAGGTAGCAAAGGCGTTCGGTGTGGGTACTTTCTGCCAGTTCCATATGGCCCATATCCTCGTATGTCTGAAGAAGCTCTTTGTAGGCATGACAGTATTTTGTGTCTTTGGGGAACCTTCTTCCGTTGTGTACTAGCACACGAGCAGCAGTCGCTTTGGTGTGGATGATGTTTGGCAGCACCCCTTTGATTGGTAGCCGGACGGAATATCGTTCGTCAGAGTTTCACATCTGTGTCATGGTGAAGTGATCCACGCACTCCTGCTCGTTGAGCGTTAGTGGCTGAGGAACGCGCGCTCCCTCTTCTTGTGCCAAGAATTGCTGGAATAGAGCTGGAAGGGGATCTGCTAATGAGTATAAGTTGCGCGATGGTTGGGGAAGTGTGGCTGCCACGGCCCGTTACGCCAGACAGAATTTAGCCGGAGCTTGTCGCCTGAGCCACCGGTTAATATTTTCTTCCGGAACGTAATCCTCCGCTGGCAATTGTAGCATGGACGTCCACTCCGAGCAGTAGATCTATTGGATCGTTGGCCTCGAAGTGGGGGTCTGGTAGATTGAATCCTTTGATGTGCTTTCAGTTCCGTCGGAAGATTTTGGGAGCTTGCGAATAGAGCGTTGGGCGTGGTAGCACCAATGCCGGAGTGGTAAAGATCGCGTCTGTCTGCGTGGCGTTGACGCTTATTTGGACGCGGCCTCTGGCTGTGCCAGTGTTGACTCCTCCGACAACACATACATCAATGGGTGCCTTTGTGCGGGGGAGTTGTAATCTGCGCCAGTCCTTCTGTGATGAGACTGGTTGCGGATCCCTGGTCGATGAGAGCTCGTGCTTGGCGTGGATTCCCAAATCGATCCAGAATATTACCGCGTACTGTAGCTAACAGTGCGGATAACTGACCCTTGCCGCAGGACCTCGAGAGATGCGTGCTTTAACTGGTACTAGCTGGAGTGAAGGCGTCGTGCAACGGGTGCTTTGTTGAGCAAGTTGCGGAAAGCCGCTTGAATGGGCAACTTGTCAATGAGTGTGAACTCAAAAATTGATATAGTGGTTTGTCTGTTGGACCAGCTGTAATTGCTGTTGTGAATTCTTCTTGCGGTACTCTTCGCAAAACATTACGTAGTGTTCCTTCTTGCAGATGAGGCAAGGCACTCGTCTCTTCATGTGTTGAAGAGTGACGAAGGAGCGCGTTGTTTTTTCTCTGCCGGCCTATGGAAGATTCCAGATCGCGAAGGTTGTAAGTCTCAATGATGTGGATGCGATGCTCTCAAAACTCCTTTAGCTTCGTGTAGGTGGGAAGTTCCGCCGAACCGTCGATAACTGCTTCCCATTTCCTTCGAGAGCTGTCGTCGAATCGTTCGATGATGATGAAGAGAAAGAGATCTTCCATTTCGGAGTTCGCCCTACCAATGCTCTCGAGACTGCTAATTGTCGTTGTCCTTACATGGAAAATCCTTTTAAGCTCGTCCGCTGACTGGGCCTTCATCTTGTTGAGGGAGGGGAGTCTAGATAAGCAAGTCTGAACCAGAAGCCTTTTGTTTTCATAGCGATGGTCCAGATGTTCCCATGCTCGTTCGTAGTTCTCTCCTGTATTTCGGAGATCCTTCACCACTTTTGGCTTCTCCTTTGAGGCTGGTCTTTAAGTAGTGAAACTTTTCGACTTCCGTGAGATGTGGATCTTTCAACATGATGGATTTGAAGAGATCCTTGAAGGCTGGCCAGTCCTCGTAATGTCCCGTAGAAGTTGTTAGCTTAACACGGGGTACGGCGGACCGTGTTGCTGTGACCTGCTCTGGTCTGTGCTCCAGCCTTGTGCTCCAGTCGAGTAGCGTACTCTTCTGTTGATAGTACTTCTGTTCCATGATTGCTTGGAAATCCTCACGAGAATAATCATGAAGTCTTAGCTGAGAAGGAAACTCCGACGTGAGGATCTCGTGCTCCATCTCGAATTTATCCCAATATTTATCGAAACATGAGATCCTGGCTTCAACTCCTTCATCGGTGATGTTGTTTTGTCCAATCTTCTTCATATTGTCGATAAGGGGTGCGACTCTGTTATGAACTCAGTTTGACTCTGAAGTAACGACTCGAGTGTGTACCCTACGCTGCTCACTTCATGCATACTCTGAGAAAACAGCTGCGTTCTCGAATCCGGCTCGAAGAACCAAATGTTCGATAGTTGATTGTTTCGCAGAGTTAGTGGAGGCGTAGCGTTGGATATGGTCGTCGAATGAGCTGGAGTCGTGGCGAAGATTTCGAAGTTAAAACGTAATTTATTTAAAAATAGGAAATTATTGTTACAATCTGGGGCGTTGATGGATTCGCTCCATAAATATGCTGGGAGAGTCTTAGTTCTGCTGGCAAAAGTTCTAGTGGAGGAGTGTAGCTCACTCTCGGTCAGATGCCTTGGTCCGCCGATGGGTTGTTTCGAGTGAGAGCTTCCCACTCGCTTCCCGTAGAGGTCTCATGCGTCTCTTGGCCTGTATGCGTCCCTTCCCGTAGAGGTCTCATGCGTCTCTTGGCCCGTATGCGTCTCTTGGCTTGCTCGGGAGACTGCAGATTTTTGCTTGCCGTAGTAGTGGAAACCGCGAAGGAGAACTACCTCGCTTGTCGAGCAAGAGTGCAAGAGTGTGGCTACTCTGGTTAGCTCGAGCAAGCTGGTTCGATCTTCGGGATCCGGTGTCGCCTTTATATGCAGTCCAGCCGTCTGCGAGCGCTTGTGAAGCCGCGCCTGAGAGTACTGCTTTTTCCCTCGCAGGGTGCTGCACGGGTTTCGGTGACGGTAGGCGCTCTTGATTCGTACACGGCTGGTGGTCCCGCTTGAGCGGTCTTGATCGGGCGGCCAGCGGCACAAATGGTTCGGTCCGTGTCGCCCTTTTTCGGGTCGTGAGGAAAGCACAATTGCCTGAGGATTATCGCTCAGCCGTCCCTCATCAAATTCACGGACCAGAATAATAAAATTCGGGTGTCTTTAAATTTTATGGATGCACCTTTTTCTTAACGGAGTAGCGATCGTTCCACTCACTGGCACAACATAAAACACTCATGGAATGGTTATTACAGTCTCGGTATGCTTAAAACTACGACATACGAATTCGAATTGGAAAATAATCTTTCAAACAGAAACAAATTCGCACAAGCTATGCCTTTAAGAACACTATGAGCGAATTCAATCTTCTGCAATTATGATTACTCTAGGCTATAAATTCAGCGTCAATCGGTATCAATTAATTTCCGTAATCTTCTGCGTCGTTTCATTTCGGTGACTTAAATTGCAAATATATAACTTGTGAACAATTGAGATGTAACGGGAATAAAACACAAACGTCTAGTGTTGAAACGGTCAAGTTCTTATTTTATTGTCGTTTACTTTTCGCATTTCTTGCTGGTAAAGATCGCATCGAGATTTATTCGAAATTCAATCGTAGAATCGTAAAGAATCTAATTTTCTCTTCAATAATTAATGCCCACATTCAATTTCACTCGGAGTCAGAGTGCGCACGGTTTTTTTTGTGGCATGTAAATCCAATTTTAATCTCAAACAGATTGCAAGTTTTTTATTACGATGCATCAGCAGAAATTGGAAGTATTATGGTGATAGGTTGCCATCCTGAGTGCAAAAAAAGACGAGCTGAAGAATGAAAGTGCGAAGAAAGTGCCGAACTCACCAGGGAAGAGAAATACACCAACAGTAGAACAGATATTACTATGACTATCAATTATTCTATCAAACAATTAATATTGATTGGATTTTCCGTTCAGAGACTTCGATGATGACTTCATCACTTCGTAAGTTTCTCTAAAAGGCCGACAAATGAAAACATTCGAAAAATCATTTTTTTTCTGTCACTTTCATTTGGCAACACCTGAAGAGTGTTTCGAAAAGTCTAAACGCCTTTTCGTCACAACGACTGTTTCCATACCCATTGCCACGCTAATCTCTGCATAGATCGACCTATTTTAAAACTCTATTTTATTCCCTTACTAATCGGAGTTATTATCGCGTGTTTGTCACTTCCGGAAAGGATGAGATAATAATTATTTGTTTTCCTTTTTGTTGCCTACGCCTAGCGCAATAGCACGGGATGAGGGTAAAAAGGGTTAGTGTGTGCTAAGGAATAAAATTAAGGCATTTACGCGATAATTCAATATTATGGAATGATTTGTCAGATTCGTGTTCAAATGACACATGTTTTATTAGAGTGAACCAATCTGGTTAATTCTATTAATTTGGGAATACATTGAAACCGAAGAAATATATATGTGTGTGTGTGTGCGTGCGTGCGTGCGTGCGTGCGTGCATGCGTGCGTGCGTGCGTGCGTGCGTGCGTGCGTGCGTGCGTGCGTGTGTGTGTGTGTGTGTGTGTGTGTGTGTGTGTGTGTGTGTGTGTGTGTGTGTGTGTGTGTGTATTGTAACGGTTTCTTCTCTGTCATAGTATCTTACATGGTTTGTAATCGGGTTAAGTCACTTCGGTGCAAATACAATATATTAATTTATAACATACTAACTCATAAAAATAACTTAAGTTATTAGTCGCGGAATAAAAATATAGAATTTCAACAGAACTTTGTACTTTGAGAGAAGATATTGAAGTGACGTTTGACTGGGTGATAGACTGTTGGATTAAGATTCGATGATTACACGGACAGAGCCACGGTTGACAACATCTCCGGTAGAAGAACTGAGGGATGGCGATGGATCGTCCTTTTTATAAGCGTTTTTAATGCATTCTGCTCTAGGTTTCATATTTAAGTAGAGTGGAAAAAAGGGGTTGCGGACGTCTTATGGGTTGTCGGCCAATCGTGAAGAACAACGTGGAAGTATGTTCCTTGGGTCTTACGGATCAGGCATGTACGAGTTTGATTGTCTGTAGACCAATCAGAAAGAGGGTCATATGAGTCGCTTTCTCGTGGATTGTCGTAAGAAAGGCGTATCGCTATGCGCCTCGTAGGTTGTTCACGTATATTCGGTTTCCGTCGCGCTCCGCTTTTTACGATCGGGCCGAGCGGAGTTTTCCGGAGGCCCTTGCCCTGTGCTTAGTCGCTACACGGGATGAAACGCATAGTAATAGAATTTTTGTTTTACGACTTTTTGAACAAATCATGCCTAAAACCGTGTTCTCGTGGATGTCGAGAGGTCAAGGGGCCGTAGGAAAAGTCCAGTGTCTCTGTCGCAAGACGTGACATGTACAAATATCAATTTGCAGTAACTCGTTGTTTAATTTGTATAAATGTATGTATGAGCCGCAAAATATCTTTATGGATTTCCGTGGAATTACGATGTCATCAGTGCCCAAGGCCATGCATCACATGCTCCGACCGCTTCGAAATCTTGAGCCATAATTTCGAATAACCGATACAATTAATTGAGATGAAATTTATTGTGTACATACCATAGTATTGCAAAAAGAGCCTGACGGTCGACATTTTACCAAATTTGGAAAAAAAAAATTTTACACATGGCATATACTCATCCATACAATGAGCTATGAATTGCTAACAGACGCGCCGAATTCATACACATTTCAAAACCGTTAGGTTCTTGACGGTGAAAAAACACATTTTACGCGTTTTTCACTGACTTTATGAAAAAGCGATTGAGAAATTAGGGGTTTGGAGTTTTTTTTTCTTCAGAAAATTAGCAAAATCGTACCATCGAGTCTCAAAATATTATCGATGACCCTGAAAATCTAGTGCATCAGTTTTTACACTAGCGACGGACCCGCATAGTGGACGTGCACATAACGCATCATACACGAACTTGCAGCAACCGTCGCCTATTGGGCCTCTGATCTTTGCTGTAGTTAAAACAAAAAATGTATTTAAGAATACAACAACAATAAAAAATAAATTCCTTTGGGGGCCTTGCCCCATCCACCGGGATATGATACAAGTCCTTAGATTACTGATGATAAAGAGGGTACTATTTTAGAGGGATTGCGTACAAGATGTTAACCTAGCGCATCACAGGAAACACTTACTGATTATCAATATGTGACATCTCTTAAGATATCTACCAGGTTGCTTCTCACTAGAAACCATACTCTACACATGGTGAGCATAATGAGCATCAATCGGTACCAGAAACGATAGCATTTATTAGTTCGAACTAATGGTTAAATACATATGTTAATTTTGTTTAGAACATTTTCAAGAGCTCTCAATGTCCTGAGTTCCATGCCGCATAGGAGAAAATCAATGCCATACCGCAGGAGCCGATGTCGTTCTGTAAGGTGTTAATTAATGCATCACTTTTTAATTCGAAAGGAGGGCATTGCCAAAATATATGGTTTGGGGTTTCGTTCGCTGTATCACAAGCGCATTATGGTGATGCTACAATATTAAAAAGGTTTAAACTTGATTTCAGGGAAGCATGATTATTTCGCAAGCAGTTTATCGAAACGATGAACGTTTTCTTAAAGTTCGATTTACAAAGCCACGAATGCCGGGTACGTTTGTAGAATACGTCAAAAACTTTGTCAGTCTTTCAGGCATTCTGTAGCTATACAACATTCATGGAAATCTTTATTGACGGTCGCTTTTCACAATTTTGAGAAATCGGATAAGGATTTACTTAATTGGGTATCTTGACCCGTTGTAACGGCAGACTTTGCTGCTTGGTCTGCCAGTAGGCTTCCGTCGATATCCTTATTTGACGAAATCCATTACAGCTTGACATTTCCGTTTTCGAGGTGCAATTTGAAAAGTGAATCCCTAATGTGTATGATAAGATAGGATTTCTGAGGTTTCAGGGGAGCCGAAATTGCACGCAGTAAACTTACGAATTCCGATAAATCAGTAAATTCTGCAGTCAGTGAAGGCTTTACCCTCGATAAAGCCTCCACGATAGCCATATCCGCCGCTGTAAAGATATACGTGAGGCCACTAAATCTAAAAGTCGTATGTGTTATTGGGAGTACAAATAAGTTTCCGCCGTTTGACAAAAGATGGCCCCACCAGGATGTTATGGCTGAAATTTTCAGATGCAAAACGTCATATCGTAAGGTTGGACCATCTGGCAAGACCATAACCTTGAAATATTAGCGATTTTGTATCAGCATCCCATAATTTTTTCGTGCGAAAATGTAGAGTTTTGAGCCAAATAAGCGTCATTTTCTTCCGTACGATTTTCTGAAAATAATGTGTTTAGAGTAAATGTCAGAGATTCATAAGCGTGACTGTAACATGTCGATTTGTTTTTACATATTTGTAGGTAGCGTTTATTAGCTGTGTCGCGGTAGCCTTCGTGTAGCGTGGTTTTACCCCCTCCATTAATGATTGTCTTTTAAGTCATCGATTTATTTGAAGAGACCGTGTAGTTTGTGAGTGGAATCGCTAAGGGCCCTGGTTACGTAGGTCCTTCTCAATTAGCATAAATGTAGGACCAGCAGAGGTTCCGGGGCTTCCGTCAGTATTATATTTGCTAGGGTCGACATTCTGTAGCCGAGGGCCAGGCGAAGAGCTGCTCTATATTGGATCCATTGCGGTTTTTACATGTTTCCTTTGATCACGTCGCTTAGCAGAAAGCCTCCATATTCATTTCTCGATCCAATGAGCACTCTATAAAACCTTATCAGTAACATCGGCTCACAAGGGGACATCACCATAGCCGGGGAACGGATTTGGGCTTTTCCCTTTTGTAGTACTCTACTAGAAATGCGTTATAGCAAAGTCATACGATGTAACGCTCACCCGTTTACGAGAAAAAATAAGGTATAAAATTAGACGCTGCTCATGTACCGTTTCAGTTACTTGTTTTGCACTAAGGCGGCGCGGCCGACTGGTTAGCGCTCCGGCTGGTCGGTACTCTGTGTTCAATTCCCGACCAAATTTTTTTTTCTTTGAATATGAAATAGATAAGTAGATTTTTTTCGAAAAATTGTAGTTTTTTTTTAAAGAATAAGTTTTTTATTCATTGGAAATAGAAAAAAAACAACCATATTCCTCATAAAAATCATAATCTTTATCATTATTTTTTTTTACGAGGGGGGAAATGCGTTATGCAGCATAGGAGGGACCCACGTTTCCCCCCGTGTGTCGGACTCTCCTCATGGCCTACCGACTAAAACCCTCCTCTGTCCTGTCTCCGCAGGGTGGCAACACGTAAGCTTAACCTCACCCCCGCGAGGCCCGCCCACCGCCCGTATCGAAAATTTTCCCCATTCATTTTATTACGTCTCAGCAGTGCCACGACGAATGCGGTGATGTTTGTCCACTGTTCCTCGTCTCGCGGCATCGGCCCGATTATGTTATCGGGCGTGATGTCTCCTGCCCTCCGCTGCAACCGTCGTCTCTGTGTCGTTCATCTGTCGCACGTGAAAAGCGTGCGTTCAGTATCCTGCCGTATGTGTCCGCAGTACCTACAGTCTGGCTCCCGTACCCGTTTCATATTGTCGAGGTACTTTCGGAAGTATCCGGGTTCGGCGAGGAATTCGGTCCGGTAACAATTTACCTCTCCAAATCCCCGTTTGGTGTACGGTCTTAAGCCCGTTATCAGTCGGCTCGTTCATCTTCCGTTTGTCTCTGTTGTCCAGCATGCGTACCAGTCCATTAGGGCATTCTCCCTTCCATGCTTTGCCGCGTCGGGCTGTTCAGTCCCTTCGTCGCGTTCGTAGATCCGATTCTCGTTCTGTGGCTAGTAGGTCTATAGCCACCGTTTTTCTCCGAAGCCGATACAAGTTTGTTTGGGTTCCCGCAGTCTGACTCCTACGGGATGATGCCTGTGGAAACCTCGGTGAGCGGCGACACCGCCGTTCCAGCTGGCCTACCACGGCCGTCGGGGCGAGACCCCCAAAGTGTAGTGGCATGATTATGTTAAGACCCCACCAGTGATCTAAACTAGTACCATGGGGGCTGGGAAGCCACCGGCGAGTAGTCGGCCCAGCCATTAAGGTTGGTCTCGTGGGGGCAGTGGTTGGCCGCATGCTGGCCAGGAACCGTTATTGGTTCCGACGTGTGAGTTGCGCACCAATAGCTCGGGCAGCAGCCTGCAGAGGTGTTAGAGTGTCGGAATGTCATTCGGCTTCACCAGTAGTTGCAGGAGGACCCGCATCCGAATGTAAACTGGGAGGCATGCATTTGCTTGTCACGTGGTCGGGCGTATCCTGACCCCTCGCTCATGGGAGCCGTGTTGTTAGGGCCGACGGCTAGCTCGGGCTAGGACTAGGCTAACGACATTATTTGTCCGTGCCCACGTCGACATTGGGCTATCAGCGCTTCGGCATGGCGGTGTCGTTACTCACCGAGGTACCCGGCTCCACACGGGCCTTCACGGATGTACCTCCCTGCCCCATAGATGAAGCGTTCAGTACGGGCCTACGCAGCTATAGCGCCCCGATATTCTTTTTGAAGGGGTTCAGTGGTACTCTAAATTCAAAGCAGCTATCGGATTCCGCCGTTGCGTAAGCCGCCATTTTGAAGTTAAGGAGAATCCTTTTTGCTCAATAACTCAGTTATTTTCAACCTTTCAAACAAACAAAAATTATAATAACTACGGTTGTTGTAAATTCAATTCTCTACAACTTGAGTCCCTATCATTTTTACCGTACAATCAATATTTGTTTCGTGAACCGTCAAAAAGTCGACAAAGAAAGATTGTCGCATTATGTCCTTTATTAACTTTAGGACAATAATGAACATACACAAAGTTGTAGAGAATTACGTTCTCAACAATTTTGGATTTTGTTCCCTGTATCCAGTATTTAAGGTTCTACGCGGCAAAGGCGCAGAGACAGTGTTATTTTGCGAACTCATTTCCGCACAGGGGTAGGGTTCCAGTCGTTTTTTTTCTTATAAGAATTGGAAGGGCAGATATTTTCTTTTGCGACATGTCACCTTCAGAACTACGGGATTTTCTTTTGACAATGGTCCTGGCAAATCAACATCGTCGGTTTTATCTTCGCAGTTATGATTATATTCAATCTGAGCGGTGTCGGTGATCAATGTTGACTAGGCAGGATCGTCGATGACGCCATCCTCTTCGTCGTCATCAAATAACTCCCTAATTGCAGCAACATTATCGCACGTCTTTCCACTGCAGTTTTGGTATAAAACAGAACATTTGAGTCCTGCTTTTCGGCACCCGCACAACTTGCCGTAATTGGCCTTAAATTTGCAGGGAATCGTTTTAAGCAACGATTCCGGCGCGGGTTCTGCAGTGGTGGTAACGAGTTCCAAACCGCGGTGAGTTTTTTTCCAACCCTATTCCGTGGCATCCATTTCGTACTATAGCCACATTTGCACCTGCAAATACGTTCGATATGTATGTTCTTCAGTCGCTGCTGAGGTGGGTGGAAGAGGGGCGAGATGGAAATAATTTTTGTTGACCGTGTTGCGGATTGAGTGGACTAATGCCGGGATGTTGAGGATCGTGCACACGGTGGTAAATAAAGTCGTTCGAAGACGCGACGTGTTTGCGCGGGATCCGCTTGTCTTTTTATTGAAAGAGTCAGGAGTCAATGTTTTTGGAATTGTTGCGGGTGAACGAGCGGTTTTCACAATAAAGCGAAGCGGTGTAGACGTGTCGGAGATCGCGCACTGATTTTACTGATCTCGTGGCGATATCTCACAACTGGAGAAAGATGGCCGATCAAGTGGAACTTTGATGACACACGCGGTCTTGGCCTGGCCACGCAGTGCGCTTACAACTACGAAAATGCGATGTAGACTTCGCGGGTAACGATTGCGTCTTATACGCCAATCGTGCGGGTGACGAGTGCAGAGTGCACACGTTAACTCACATTATGATTAAAGATTGCGGTGCGGGTTTAACAGCGGGTTCGGTTAAAAAATGTGGACGTGACCAGCAGCGAAGTGTCGCGGAGCACGGTCAGGACGAAACAGAAAGATGAAGATGGCCGCTCTCGCGTGCCGGCCGGCACCCGTCCAGCACAGCATGCGCTCTGAGGCGAGGTGAGAGCGCCCACGAGGTGCTGCCTCGGCGCGAGCCGATCGGGAAGCTCGCCCCGCTTGTAAGGTGAGGCGGAATCCCGAACATTGTCCCGCCATCAGCACTGCGGTGGTGATGTTCTAGATGAGGGTTGACGTCCTCGATGAGCTATGGTGAGATCGGAAGCGGTGAGAGCTTGGCGATGGGTCGTGTGAGAGTGGTAGATGCGTCTTCACTGTCACGACTCTGATGAGTCCATCCTGGCCAGGATCCTGGCCAGGATGGACGGCGGTGACGCGAGCTAACGGCCATTTGCTCGGCGGGAACCTCTCGTCGGTGATAAGCACGAGGGTGCCTTCTTTGATATCGTGTGATGGGTGTCGCCACTTGCCGATCGACTGAAGTTGTTGAAGATAATGGGTGCTCCACTGGTTCCAGAAGTGTTGGAAACGTTGTTGAAGAAGGCGCCATCGGTCGAGGTGGCCAAGCTTGAGCTCGGTCAGTGAAGCCTCGGGTAGTGTGGAGAGCGCAGCTCCCGTCAGGAAATGTCCCGGCGTAAGAGCTGACACGTCGTCTGGGTCGTCGCTGAGAGGTCCGAGCGGGCGAGAATTCAGTGTCGCTTCGATTTGAGTGAGAAGCGTGGTGAGTTCCTCGAACGTCAGTACGATATCGCCGACGGTGCGTCGAAGGTGAAACTTCAATGATTTCACCACCGCCTCCCATTTACCGCCCATATGTGGAGCGGCTGGCGGGTTGAAATCCCAGCGGGTTTTGTCGTTGGACAATTGAGCGGCGATGGCGTGATGCTTTTGAGTGCCTTTGCAGAACATCCTTTTGAGGGCTGAATCGGCGCCGACCAGGTTGGTGCCGCAGTCAGAGTGCAGGACGCGAGGTATTCCTCTTCTCGCTGCGAAGCGTCGATATGTAGCGATGAAGCCGTCAGTCGAGTAGTCGCTGACGACCTCGAGGTGCACGGCTGACGTGGTGAGGCACACGAAGACGCAGATCCATCCCTTGGTTGTTTTTGCTCTCCGTCCCTTCCACGTTTTGATGGTCAACGGCCCCGCGTAGTCGAGGCCTGTGTGCGTGAAGGGGCGATGCGGTGAGACCCTGGCTGGGGCAGTTGGTCCATCAGCTGTTGAGCGCGGATTCCTCGCTGTCGCGCGCACTTGACACAGCGAAGAACGTGCGATTTGACTGGAGCTCGGCCTCCGAGAATCCAGAATGATTGCCGAATGTCAGCGAGCGTGAGCTGCGTGCCTCCGTGGAGCGTCCGGAGGTGCGAGTTGGCAATAACGAGTTCTGTCAGGCGTGAGTGCCTAGGCAGAATAGCGGGATGCTTGCCCTCGGGTGAGAGCGATGATCTGGTAAGCCTGCCTCCGACCCGAATCACGCCTTCGTGATCAAGGAATGCGGTGAGACGGGAGAAGGCATGGTTTGGATTGAGATTAGAGTGCGAGCTCAACACCCTGATCTCGTGCGCAAAGTAGAGCGCTTGCGTTGCTTTGATCCACAGGATTCTTGCGGCGTCGATCTGTTCTGGGGTGAGAATGGTGACGTGAGCTCCGATGGCTTCTCTCCTCAGTTTTGCAACAATCTTGGAGCAAAGGGCGGTGATCCTGATGAGTTTCTGCAATGATGAATACCGATTGATTAAGTCCCAGTGATATTTGAGTTTCGGGGCCGCAACGAAGAGTGCGATTCCCGGACGAACTTCGGGTAGGATGAAGTCGTCAGCGGTGAGTGGTTGACGAGGCCACTTCTCTTGCGGTTCAGTCATCCATGGTGGTCCTGTCCACCATAGCGGATGATTTCGGAGTTGGTGGGTCGTCAGGCCCCTGGAGGGCCCGTCGGCAGGATTTGGTGCGCCAGGAACGTGTCTCCAGTGAGCAAGTGGGACGAGCTGCTGAATAAGCAGTACGCGGTTCCTGACGTAGTCCTTCCACCTTGAGGCGGGTGAGTTGATCCACGACAGAGTGATTTGAGAGTCCGTCCACAAGTGAGTCCGTGAAACTGGTAGCTGGAGTGTCACTTGAGTTCGTCGGATTAGCTTTGATAATAGCAGCGCTGCTGACAGTTCCAACCTCGGGATGGTTAGTTGCTTAAGCGGGGCGACTCGCGTTTTTGCGCAAACGATAGTTGACGAGACGCCAGTGGACGGAGAGTTGACTACTAGGTAGACAACTGCGGACATCGCGAGCTGCGATGCATCGGAGAAGCCATGGAGTTCAACAGTGGAGTTGCTCCACGTGTTGAACCATCGTGGGATGGAAATTTTGGCCAATTGTTGCAAGTCTTCTCTGATGGCGAGCCACCTTGACACGATGGTCGGTGGCAGTGAGTCGTCCCAGCTGATTTTTTGTAGCCACAGTTCTTGGAGAAGAACCTTGGCTCGAATCGTAACTGGGGAGATGAAACCAAGTGGATCAAAAATCTGAGCTACCTCAGATAAGATTTGGCGTTTCGTGATTGCCTTTGCGGTCTTAGAAAAGCGAGCTGCGAACGTGAATTCGTCAGTTTGTGCGTTCCATTTTAGCCCGAGTATCTTGGTCGAGCAATCGTCAAATGATATTGTGGAAGCGGGTGCCTCATCTCCGGAGATTGCCGAAAGCAAATCTTGATGCGTTGATTGCCATTTGGCCAGCGAAACCCTCCCGCGTGGCACAGCTCTTTGAGTTGGTGAGCGATGTCGATTAGCTGTTCGGCGTAGTCCGCTCCGCCGAAAATGTCGTCGACGTAGCGTTCCTTGAGCAACGATGGAATAGCCAAAGAAAAGCGGTGTCCTTCGTCCTCTACGAGTTGCAGAAGGACTCGTACGGGCAAGAAAGGAGCGGCTCTTGTTCCATACGTCACCGTTTTGAGCTTGAAGTGAGTTTCTGTGGCGTCGTCGTTGATCCCCAGGATGCGTTGGAGGTCACAATCGTCGTCGTGCACGTTGATTTGTCGGTACCTCTTCGTAATGTCCGTTGCGAAGATGTGGCGATGATGACGAATCCACGTGAGCACGTCGGTGATGTCCAGAAGCAGATTCTGTCCAGTGTGCATAATGTCATTGAGGAACTGTCCAGATGACGTTGGACAGGACCCATTGAAGACCACCCATAATTTTGTTGTAGTGCTGTCGGGTCGGAGAACTCCGTGGTTCAGCAGGTAATACACCCCGTGAGGATGAGCTTGTGCCGATGAACCACCGGATGAGACCCTCAATCCTCCGGCTGGTTGTAAACCAACTGGTGCCAAGGTCATCTCACCAGCGGTGTCACCAACGGTATGCTCACCTCGATGCGGGAGGTTAGATGATTGTGCGGAGATCTGAACCATGTGGCCGAGTGCTTCATACTCGTGCATGAAGTTCTTGTAGAGTTCTCGGTAGGAGTCGTTCTTCTGCAGTTTGCGAAGAGTACGCTTGAGACAACAGTGAGCTGCGGGGTACGAGTCCCCTAATACTGCGGGTGGCGATTTCAGAGGGAGCCGCACCGTGTAGCGGCCCGTGGAGTCTCGAGAGTGCGTAGACTTGAAGTGGTCTTCGCACTCTTGTTCTTCATGCGTGAGAGCTCCTTCTGCATCTGACGGCGGTTCCTCTTGAACCCAAAACTTGGAGAGGAGAATTTACAGCTCATCGTTGCTGGTTTGCGTACTTACGTGGTGGGAAGTGCACCCTCGAGAGTTGAATGAGTGCACAGGGCCCAGGACTAGCCAACCAAAGATTGACAGCTGAGCGATCGGCATTGTCGGTGATTGCTTGACGATGTTGGGCTTCATAATCTGCCCGTACACATCGGCGCCGAGAATGAGGTCGACAGAGCGTGGCTCCAAGAAGTCTGGGTTAGCCAGCGTCAAGTTGTTCAGGTGGGGCCACGTCTGCCTAGCGGAGTGGAACGATGGTAGCACCGAGGTCAGTTTCCTCAGAATGTGAGCGTCGACCGATGCTGAGGCGGTGGAATGGAGCGAGCGCAGTGTTATTGTCGCCATTCCTTGCGTTTGCATTGTTGTTCCTCCTCCAATGCCGATGATCGGGATTGCGGATTGATGACGACGAACTTTGAGTTTTTTGGCGAGTTGTTCCGAGACGAAGGACAGATCTGATCCCGGATCGACGAGGACACGCGCTCTCGTGTGTTCGGATAATGAGAGTGCGGTTGCGAGTGCTGTGGCAAGCAGCGTTGTGTGGTGAGTGCGAGGCACGCTAGCGGTTGGAATTTGAGTGCGAGGCACGTCAGCGGTTTTGACGATTGCACCTGATCCCTACTGCGAGGTTGCGGATGTTGAGGGCTTCGGCTCGCTTGATGCGGGGGCGCTGTATTTGCGGCTTGGCTCCTCGTGGAGCATCGTGTGGTGCTTTGCACCGCAGAAATGACACGTTTTTGTCGACTTGCAGGCGGCCGAGCTGTGCCTGCCAAGGCAGTTGAAGCACAGCCGGCAGTTGGACGCGATCTTGCGGCGTCCTGTTGTGTCGAGTGCCCTGAACTTCGCGCACGTAATTATATAGTGCGACCCGTTGCAGCAATCGCAGTGATATTTGAATGATGATGAATTTTCCCAGGCCTCCCGCGTGGCGGTGTCCAGCTGATGGCACACGTGGTGAACGAGAATGGCTCCACCTAGATTCTCGACCACTCCCAATGAATCGAGTGCCTTGCACGCCGCGGAGACTCGGG
The DNA here is from genome assembly GCA_964007375.1 of Ophion obscuratus. Taxonomy (NCBI): domain Eukaryota; kingdom Metazoa; phylum Arthropoda; class Insecta; order Hymenoptera; family Ichneumonidae; genus Ophion; species Ophion obscuratus. The sequence continues at coordinate 56,883,545 of OZ023314.1, forward strand.
AGATGAGTGCGAAGAGCCCCTTTGCGGATTTTTTTGTGAGCTTGGGTAGGCTGCACAATTTGTCCAGTTGCGCCTCAATCAAGAGGCGCTTGTTGTCGTAGCGTGCGACAAGCGTTTGCCACGACGGTATGAGCGAGCTACCCATTAGCGGGTAGTTGGCGATGAGTTCGGCTGGTCTAGCTTGGGTAGGCTGCACAATTTGTCCAGTTGCGCCTCAATCAAGAGGCGCTTGTTGTCGTAGCGTGCGACAAGCGTTTGCCACGACGGTATGAGCGAGCTACCCATTAGCGGGTAGTTGGCGATGAGTTCGGCTGGTCTAGCGGACATGCAGCTCCGGAGGTAATGGAGGCGCTCGATGTCGGCGATTCGAGAGTTTTTCATGATGAGTTCTCCGAACATCTCCTTAAAGCCGGGCCAGTCGGCGTACTCACCGCTGAAGGTCTTGAGTTGGATGTCCGGGAGTTTTGGCTCGCACTTAGACTCCGACGCGGGCTGCTGGCTCGAGTCTGTTGTTACGAACTGAGCGCGCAGTTTGCTGAGTGCTTTTAAGCACTTGCGGTGCAGCTTGGCTTCGGCACCATGGATGTCATTTCGGAAATACTCGTGGTCGATGAACTTGGCGGGCCAGTGGAGTTCAAAGTACCGATGCGTCTCCTTGAATTCTGCGTGGATAGCCTCGACATTATCGATTTCGACCTGAAGGTCCTCCACGGTGTCGAGAGACCAATCGTCGACGGATTCATCCAAAATCGACTGGATGCAGTTCAGTCGGCTAATTTGGGTTTTGCATTTGACCACGAGGTCAGTCGGAAGCCGAGCGGGTGAGTTTTGGCGGGACGATCTTTCGCCGCCAGAGCGCGCCGGCGCAGTTTCGGGTGATGGATCGCTCGAGGTGGTGGGAGGAGCGAGTAGACCCTGGTCGACCGATCCTCCTTGAAGCGGCGGGGCCTCTGTCTCAGGCTTCGTTATGAGGCTCGACGGCGAGCCTTGGTCGACGGTGACCTCGGGCGTCGTGCGGCCGGATGACGGTTTCGACATGGCGGGCTAGTGTCTGAATTGCACGACGCGCACTCGAACGACGAAACCCGGGAGACGCGCGACGCACGAGATACGAAACTGCGCGGGGTGAGCGCGACACCGCTCAAAATGGCGGTCGCAGTCTCGAGAGACCGAGATCGAGAGCGACGTGCCCACGAGGGCAATGGCCGTCGCAAGCGCGCACACGCGAGGCGGGAAAATCTGGGAGGAATCGCGTTGTTGCGATTCACTGCCGCGGCTTTCACGTGTTGTCACGAACAGCGAGAGATGAAAGGAGCGCGACACAATCGACAGAAATTTGCGAGAATCGTCCGAACTCGCGAACTCGACGAAGAAAGCTCGAAAATGCGAGGCGAAGCACTGCTGATCGCGAACAATGGCGCGAGACACGCGGCGGCGTGGTCAAAAACGAATTTTTCCGCTAAGTGGCCAATGACTGTCACCGAGTGCAGTGGTTGGCCACGTCGACACGAGCGAGGGGTGGGAGACTCCCGAGCGCGGCACAGTGGTTGGCCGATTCAAATTGGCCGAGTTGCCACGTGGTCTCGCGACGCACAGAGTTTAGACTCGCGAACTTTTCACTCGCACAAACACTCGCGAAATCACAAGTGGCACGATCCGGCTCGAAGGACCAAAAAATGTTGCGGATTGAGTGGACTAATGCCGGGATGTTGAGGATCGTGCACACGGTGGTAAATAAAGTCGTTCGAAGACGCGACGTGTTTGCGCGGGATCCGCTTGTCTTTTTATTGAAAGAGTCAGGAGTCAATGTTTTTGTAATTGTTGCGGGTGGACGAGCGGTTTTCACAATAAAGCGTAGCGGTGTAGACGTGTCGGAGATCACGCACTGATTTTACTGATCTCGTGGCGATATCTCACGACTGGAGAAAGATGGCCGATCAAGTGGAACTTTGATGACACACGCGGTCTTGGCCTGGCCACGCGGTGGGCTTACAACTACGAAAATGCGATGTAGACTTCGCGGGTAACGATTGCGTCTTATACGCCAATCGTGCGGGTGACGAGTGCAGAGTGCACACGTTAACTAACATTATGATTAAAGATTGCGGTGCGGGTTTAACAGCGGGTTCGGTTAAAAAATGTGGACGTGACCAGCAGCGAAGTGTCGCGGAGCACGGTCAGGACGAAACAGAAAGATGAAGATGGCCGCTCTCGCGTTCCGGCCGGCACCCGTCCAACAGAGCATGCGCTCTGAGGCGAGGTGAGAGCGCCCACGAGGTGCTGCCTCGGCGCGAGCCGATCGGGAAGCTCGCCCAGCTTGTAAGGCGAGGCGGAATCCCGAACAGACCGATTTGGTGAAACACTTTAATTGAAGAGTTTCGAGCGATCTGACGTCTTGGTCGCGTCTAAGGAAAGCGATTAAAACGCGTTTTCCAGCTTTAGCTAATACATGCTTGTTGACATTATGGTTTTGGAATAAGTTCAGATCTGCTGCCAAATCTCTATTCGTCTGGAGAGTATTGAAGAATGCAATTTCGCCGAGATTCAATATAGTCGATGCCGTGTCGCATCCACTAAAGGCATACAAGAACAATATGTGTTGAGTAACAGCTTCGTATTTAAAAGTCGCCTGTTCTGTTTGTAGTTGTTCCGGAGTCTGTCCTCTGCTGGGTTTCTTAAAGAATACATTTTTCAAGTGACGGCCGAACCCATTCGAGGAATTCGATGTCCTCGCCGATGATGGTAACTTCGTCGTAATTATGACCTCCCTGAATAGTCGTTCCGACTATGAAAGAATCCGCGCCTGACGGTACCTACTGAAGGACGACGTCAGCATCTTGTAAAGTTCTTTTGAAAGTGTCGATAAGCCTAGCCTTATGCTTGTCATTCCCCAAAACTTCTTCTGCGTTGTAGAAGGCACAGACGTTGCATTGATGTTTGGCGGTGCGTCTTCTTTGCTCCCAATCTTTCAAAACGAGTGTTTCTCCATAATCAGGGTAATCGTCGAACAGTACAACAACCTTCTTTTCAAAGTGTCGCTCACATACAAAACATAGTTTTTACATATTGTTTCGGATGTCGTATGCATACAAGGCCATACAACTTTGTGCAATCAAAATTCTCCATCAATTACATCGAGACATCTCTCTCCCAACCGTTTAGAACGTTGAAGAGGCATACAGCAACCGTAAAGTGAAGACTTGGTACTCTTTCCGCATTCCTCCCTCGTTGAACAGATATAGAGAGCACAGTGGAAGTTCCTGGGTTAAGCAAGCCTGGAGATCCTCGGTCGATTTACTCACAACGCTCATTCGTTGGAAAAGTAAAAGTGGATTGATCGGAACAGGTGTGTCATCTGCAATTATGCTGTTGAAAACTGTCGACAAGGGTGCAACTTTCTTTTTTCTTTTAAATGTAATTCCGTCATAACTTGTACCGATGATGTTTAATATTTTCGTTCCGGTTTCCAACGCCAAATGGCAATTTATGCTTCCAATCCCGATTATTCCCATGCTGATAGACATCAATTCAGAGTCCCTTCCGAACAGATCATGTGCATTTAACCAGTGATCCATTTTCTCCACATCTAAATTGTCTCTGCAGACACGAGTAGGCTTAGAAATTACATGTTGCTCGGTTGTTCCGCTGTGGATATCACAAAAGTCTTCAATCTGTTCACAAAGGTTTTGCATATGAATGGAATAATTCGCCAGTGATTTTTTATTCTCGATGCAGTGTCTGCTCAATAGTCTGATAGGACATTGTGCCGGACCAGAATTCGTTGGTGCGTCTTATGGTTAAGTAACCCTGGGTTGCAAATTTTTTGAATTCGTTCGCGAGAATTTTCTCGCGTAAGCCTGCCATGTCTTGAAAATACAAGTGAGCGATGTTCGCATATAAAAACTGTCTGCTGGCATGAAAATAGGGCAGCATTTTTTGAACTGTGTCAATATGAAGTTCCCATTTACCTTAACGCTCAGCCTCTATTAAATGCTTGATGCGCCTAACCGTTTTGAAGTACTGCGTTTATATATTTGCCGTGGGTCCGTTTCTTCCGCATTAGTTTAGCGCCGGGTCTAATTTACCGATCACCCTCTTTACGACATTGTTATCGTTAGCTCGGAGAACAACCATTCGATCCAAGTCTATTTAACAGATTGCCAGACGAGGAATGATGACAGACAAGGGATCGCCCCTAGAATCAATATCGCGTGTTTCCAGAATAGCGGCTGATCGAACGTTGCAATACAGGATTTGCACTTCGAATTCTTTGCGTAAAAGCACAATTTAGCGTCGTGTATATCGTATCGCAATCGGAAAGCGGATCATGAATAAACGGATGAAACATCATCTTCGACTTGGCAAAGGTTTTTTTGGCAGTGGCTTCTTCCACAAACCCATTCCCACCAGGATGATGATGACTATCGAAATGCGTCGTTGCTTCGTATATGTGATGTTTTTAGTGTGTTTTCTATAATATTTCCATCGTTAATATTCTGGTTGTTATTGTTATTATCATGCTCATTTTTACCAGCATAGTGCAAGACCTTTTTATTGTAAGAATGGATATGACAAGCCACTCTGCTCCGAGAGAATCTATGGTAAGTCGAGTCTCTAAACTTTTCCCCCCTTCCTCGCATCGAGGATATTGCCGGTACCAGTTTTCTCCGGCACTTTGCGGCAGCAGGGCTGGGTCGCCGAAAGCGGAGGTCTCGAAGGTATGCACGATGTTTTACATGGCGACAACGTAGTTAGCAGTAATGTCGGAAGATAGTAGAAGTCTTCGGGGGCGATGGAAAAGATAAAACAGGAAAATAATAAAACATCATTCTCATCCAACAATCGGACGTTCTTGAAGTTTGCATCGGAATGCAACGAAAAAAAAAGATTACCAGGTTTTTATCGTCATCCACATTTTTTTCCAGAAAATTTGAGCTTCCGATATCTTATAGGGATCCTGACAAAACATTTGAGTGCTTTTCGTAGCCTACGTTTGCCAAAAAAACAGACCCGGCTACTGGGCTTTCGTTTCATTCCATTGATGCAAACTTCCTTTCTTCGTCTCTCATCTACCATCGGGTTGCCGTCCCTGGCATTCGTTGCATTTTCATCCGGGTTACCTTACCTGTCTTCTGCTAGATATTTATCGGGTTACCCTATTCGTTTTATTTTTTTTTCCTCGTTAAGGCGTTACCCCCACTTGTAGCGCAAAAAAGGCCTTTTTCATGAATTTTTTTGAAGAAACCTACAAAACTTTTTTAATCAATCAATATACCATCTTAAAGAACACATCTTGAAGAACTTTCAGTAATTTTTTTATTGAAAAATATTACATTGTTTAGTGGCAAATGGCCGTCAATGAAATCATGTTTTTATATACACGGTTTGCGGTTACCAACATTGCGGCGAAGTGGATCATCTGAAAAAAAATGCGGATGGATTTAATCAAATATAAGTATAAACTAGTCTTTAATGGAAGGATTTTAAAAAATATTCATTTTTCACAAAATGGCGGACAGTCAAAGTTAATGGTTCGATTTTAACGAAAAAAGCGGCCGTTTTTTGGCTATAAAACGGCCATTGTTTTCGAAAAAAAATCGAACGATTAAAGACTACATTTTTATGTATTAAATAAGCCTGCAAAATTTTAAGAAGATCGGTTCATTAGTGTTCGAGTAATCTTGGTCACCGACTTCAGAAATGCCATTTTGAGAAGTTTAAAGTTTCAATTTCAGTTTACACGAAGAAAATATTTTTTTTTGTAAACATACATAGAGTCATCTATTCCGGGCCCATACTGAAGTTCTTCCGCCGACGATGCCGCTAGCAAAACGGAAATTTGGTGTTGCCTTCGTAACATTCTTCACGAGTGCTCTCGGCCGCACGTCTCTCTACCAGTGCAATCCGTGCTTCGTCTATTTTATCAGCGTATTCGTGTGCGTTGTGTCCACAGCTCACTCCGATTGACTTCAAATAAAATAATAATGATTTTGAACCTTCGTTGAATAGTCCAACGGCAATATAAGCTGCTAAATTTACAACGATTGCTCCACTCGAGACGATTTTTGGGTTGATTTTCCAAATAAGTTGGTTGAAACTTTCGTTATTATTTTGATTGAAGCCACCGACGCATCTTTCGAGTAAAGTTTCCTTACTCAGATCGTTGTATATAGGTCTGATGGCATCCAATACATTGGATGGAAGTGGTTTGTAATCGTGTTGGAAAGTCTCGTTTCTCGCCTGAGCTCGTTGATACGAACACCACGATTCTTCACCGGTTGGACATCTCTCATGGTGTGGATTTGCATCGGTTGAACTGTAATGATCGAAGGTCGCCCATATTGCCTGATGCATATCGTGAACAGAAGCAGAATGGCGTCGAATAGCAAGTCCATAGTACACAGTGAGCTTGTCAATAAATTTTCCTGTCAGCTGTCCTTTACCACCAAGCTTTTTGTTTTTTTTTAAACTAAATTACGAAGGCGGGATCCCATACGCTTTTGGACGTGACCGATGCATTCTTTTTTTATAACTTCTACGTCGTCATAAGGATGAGAATTTACTAGCCCAGTGTACGTTTTCGAATCTCCGTCTCCAATATAGTAACGGTACAGGACATTATATTTTTCTATTGAACGCTTGAAGATTTCGATAATGGAGTCCACCTGCATTTTTCCCGAGGAGCCTTCGTGATTTGCACTGCAGTTATCTTCGTGTGTTTCGTACCATTCTTCGTATTCCGCATCATTTAGCTTATGTTTCCACGATTCACACATTTTACAATACGCACTTTTTACCACAAGATCAAGTACTTTTCCGCTGTAGTAGTATGTGACTGATGTGACTCCGAACAATGACGTATATCCTCGCTTCCTCCAGGATCCATCTCCGGAAACTGTTAATTGAGGAGTTGCATCGCCTTCTGCATCAGGTGTATCTTCAATTTCTTCTCGTACGGCTTTTTTAAATATTACAGCTGCACATGTTTTCACAGACTCATAAATACTTTTCAAAATTATTGAATATGTAGTCTCGGTAAGAAACCTTGGCATGTCCATAAGTCCGCAAAATTTTTGTGCTTCAGCCAATCCTATACCGAGAACTCGCATGGTGAATATAAATCGACGATTTATTTCATACGAATGTTCCAAAAAAGTAGAAGATGGTATCAAATTATCTGCACATGAGTCACATTTCACAACGATTTTGAAGCCTAGTCCTCTTGCACTTGCCGTTTCAAATGTAATATTTCCATTACACGTTTTGCACTTCACTAAATTTGAAATAGCAGCAAACACAACCCAAAAGTTCAAAATCCGATATTCAATATTAGGACTTTGATTCACAGTCATATCAATATTATTTTTCAGTTTCTTCGCAGACGTGCTGAAACTTTCAGTTTCCGTTTAGGCCAGATTGGGGTTAAAAACACCCTTCCTTTTTTTGGTCGAGATTTCCGTGAATTATCACTGCTTCTTGTTTGTCGCGAACCTTTTTTTCGATCCATTTTTGAACGTAAAATGAATAAAAACTGCGCTTATAATATTATGAACGGCGGAATATACGTCTTATATAGTCGAACTTTCGAGCTACACTGACGAGTTTAGACCATAACAGACAACGAAAATACGTTTTTATAAATTCCAATCTATTATATGAACGTTGTGAATGCCAGGTATACGACCCTTTTCATCGAACAATGCATTGAAGGTCGGAGGGAGGGTCGAGCGCGCCAGACGGCAGACTAGCCGGTCGTTTACACAACGGATTCTTCTCGTTCAACACTCATATCTCAGTCAATTTTGTTCGGATCGACTTGAAATTTTCAGGACATGTTTTCAGATACTTATACTTCAAAAAAATGCAATTAAAAAAAATCGATTTTTTCAAAATCGCAAGTGGGGGTAACCCCTTAACTATCGGGTTCTCTTACCTGCCTTCTGCCAGATATTTATCGAGTTACCTTATCCACATTATTTGTTATTCCCTTATCGGCAATCGGATTAGCTTACATCGCGTCCATTAGATAGTAACCGCTCGATTTTTTTGCCATTACTTTTCGCATTTCAGTTTCCAACGTTCATCCTAGATTATCGAGCGAGTTATCGCACCTTCGGTCCGATAGATAGTAACCGCGTTATTCATTTAGCATTCTTTCTTCGTTTCTCTTTTCCCATCGCGTCATTGTCCCTGACATCCACTAGATTTTCGTCCGGGTTATCTTACTTGCCTTCTGTCACATATTTATCGGGTGCTGCGCAGATGCATTCAACCGAAAATTTGGATAGTCAAGTACGCCTCCCCTCGAGGTTTGAGGCCAGCGTTTCCCTGCCGCTCAAACGAGCGCAGATCTCTCGTGCGCATTGTCCACCACCGCAGTCGTAACCGAGGCATCAAGCCATCGGTTGGGGGTATGTTTTAGATGCGGAAAGGTGGGGCATAAGCTCAAAATGTGCTGCCGCTCGCGGTCTTTCATTTGTCAACATCGTGTGTTCGAATCCCAATCTCGTAGTCTCGGAGAAAGATAAATACGAGGGTGATATAGCTCCAGTTCTCCGCGGATGTCACGCACACGGACTGGTACGTATGTGTGTCGTGTGTGTGTATGACTATAGCCGTTGATTTATTTTCTCGGTGAAACACGACTAGCTCCGAAACTGGGAAGCGAACCTAGGACCGGCTGTGTTGGTATAGGTTTCCCGCACTTGCCCTACGCACATGGCAAAAATGTCATGGTAAATGCGATACAGCGGGGGAAGTCGATTGCGGCCGCAAGGTGGAGATGAGTAGTGGAATATGGTGGGGAATGTAATAAGTGAGAAGATCCCGTACAATGGAACCTACAATAATATATATATATAAATATATAAATATATAAATATATATATATACACACACACACACACACACACACACACACACACACACACACACACACACACACACACACATATATATATATATATATATATATATATATATATAGGATGGCTCATTTAGAGTGATTCAGGCTATTTTCTCCCAAACGAAGCGAGGTACGAAAAAATGTTCAATACATTAGTTTCACGGTTACGGGGGGGGGGGGGGCATGATGGTGTCGTTGAATTTTTTCCAGCCATCAAGGTCATTTGAGGGTCAACGTTGGTTTTTCAAATGGGATGGTGTATTTGCTGTTCCGGAAATCGAAAGAGCATTCAGTTCCAGGACTAAAAGTACTGGTATGCTGTGGTCTCAAAACTGAGGATCACGGGATATACATTGAAAAAGAAAAATAAAGCAGTTTACTTTTTAATAGCATCGGCATTGCGCGGGCAAAGTTCTTTGGATGAAATTTCACAAAAAACGTTCGAAATGTTGGCCATTCACTTCAATGCATTTTTGATAACGTCCAATGGAAGAACGATGCACTGCCAATAGAGTGTAATCCTTAATACTGGCGCAGGCATCATTTATGCGCTGGCGCATGTTGTCGGGTGTCATCGGTACTTCTTGTAAACTTTTTCGTTTATGTATCCGCACAAAAAATATGGAGACGTCAGGTCCGGAGAACGGGCAGGCCAATGAACATGTCCTCGACGTTCATTGGCTATCCAGCGATCAGCTGATCAGGTTCACAAATCATGGCCAAGTTAACCACCACAATATGCGTTACTGGGCTACGAAAATTCCGAGGTGGTTGCGGCAAGTGCACCGGACAGAAGTACATGGGCTTTTTGGATCGAGGGCTTCAAACATTGCTCAAAGGCATACCACTCCTTAAGCGATCCAATATGTGGTATCAACATGATGGATATCCAGCTCATTTTTCGCTTCATTTTTCGTACAAGGAAGTATCGACGACACCCGACAACATGAGCCAGCGCATCATTGATTCCTGTACTCATTCTATGACGCGATTGCATATTTGTGTAAATTACGCTCCCTCCACCCCCTTACGGCGCTATCACAAGGAAAGCGCTTGAACTTGCTTTACGGTGCCCTTCTGTTAAGGTACTACTGGAGGGAATTCATTTAAAATCCAAAAGGGATGCATTCCTTTTACTCGTGTAAAAGGAAATGCATTTTTATCGCGCATGTAATTATATCAGCAGCTCGTCCTCGACCTTTCATATATTTATTGAAAAAAGTTGTTGATGTATTGTTGTACGAAAAATTCAGGTCGAAGAATTTGATGAAAGTTCTTTTGTCGTTGGGTTTTTGCTCATCATATTTATGAAGAAATCTCTATGTTCGAAGATGCTTGCATCATGCGTCCACAGCGTCTTATTAAGTATTCGGCCTTCAAGCAGTTTGTTTACGACCTTGCGGATTGTCTAAATCAACCTACAATTACCGTGAACTTTCACCGGCCTTGTATAGAGCGAGTCTCGAGCGTAGATGTTTGCCGAGTAATGAAACCTCACTCGAAATCTGAGCGGTAGGGTTTTTCAGTGAAAAATAAAGCTTGAATCTATTTGTTTAAACAATTTGCTATAGTTTCAAAATTCAGTACAGTACGGTAAGCAGTACGCACGCAGTGTCGACAAAACATCCGCGAAATTGAGGACGAGATGGGTGGCACTGTTCTCCTACCGAACCGAAGTAAAATCGGCACAAACTACGGCACAAACCAGTGCCGTACGATATGCAGAGTGCACCCTTCGCTACTTCAAATGGAGCGATAATTTGATCAAATTAATTGTAAAACCAGTGCCATACGATATGCAAAAAGCACTCTTTGCTTCTTCATATGGAGCGGTAATTTAATCAAATTAATTGTGAAACCAGTTATATATTACCACATCTCTGGTATACCAGAGATGGGTGGCACTGTTCTCCTACCGAACCGAAGTAAAATCGGCACAAACTACGGCACAAACCAGTGCCGTACGATATGCAGAGTGCACCCTTCGCTACTTCAAATGGAGCGATAATTTGATCAAATTAATTGTGAAACCAGTTGGTGAAGAAAATTTCTATATAGAGAGATACAATATTTATATAGATAACATAGATTGTTTTGAAGAGTAGTTACGAAGTACAGAAATTTAGTCAATATGTTTTTTTTCGTTGTGGAAGCGGTAACAAACAAAATGTACTTGTCGACACAAGAAAATTCATAAGAATATTGAATCCAGACAAAACTCTTACACATGATCACACATTATGATACACTGTATAGATAAAGAATAATAATGATATACAGAAATGAAAGCAATTTTTTTTTTTTTCATTGCGGAAGCAGTAACAAACAAAATTTATTTATAGACACAAGAAAATTCATACGAATTTTGAATCCAGAAAAAACGTTTACAAATTATCACACATCATATTCGCACGTTATGATACAGTACAGAAGTACACTACAGATAAATCGACCTTACAGTTTCGATTTTTTCCTATTGTCTTTCGTTTTTATTTTCCTTGCATTATTATTTTCGTTGACCGATCGCGCTCGAAAATGTCCCCTCAAAACGAGATAATAGTTTATCACTTTCTTTGTGAGTTCTTCTTTGTGTGCTTGACATCCCACGTACCACAATTTTTTTTATGTCCTAAACCTTGTCGAGAACTTGATGGAGATTGTTGGTGTTAACGGTCATCTTACCGGCTACGTCCAGTACGACAGCTTCTAAAGTAGACGTCAGCGAAAACAATTCATCACTTGGGTATGTGAGTCTGCCGAATTGACGCATCTTGTCAATCACGATGTCCCGTTCTTGAGGAATCGTATTCTTCAACGTGCCAATGCACTCGGAGCATTTTGTGAGACGGCACATTTTTCGCGCAAATCATCCCGCAACGTAGGATTGTACCGGCGGACTTGTCCTAGTCATGTCATAATCGTAACAGGAAAGATGATCTGACTGGCTGCAAATAGATACCGTGTCGATCTCACGATTACAAGATGTCGAGATCGAGGATTCTTCTCGAGCAAGGCCATGCTGCGATTCGTCGATACTGTCCATTTTATAGATAGACTTCATTTGTTTCGGACAATGAGCAGCAGCCATGGATTCTTTGGTTTCTATTAACGTCTGCAACAGTTCTGTGCCCGAAACTGGTCGTACTAAAACTTAGATCGTTCAGTCAAAAAAAAAACATGGCCGAATTTTCCAAGCGGCGTTTAAGGGGTGCAGATTTATCTTCATTATACTTTTTGAGATCGATTTTGTTGGACCCGGCACACACTTTTGAACGTGGGTACTGGATTGCTCCCCTACAGCTTGTGGCAAATTTTTCCGGCATTTTTTCCGTTAAAAACTTTAAAAAGGTATAAAAAGTTTAATTTTTAAAAAGAAAGTTTCATCCAATACTATTTCGCGCGATTATTTCGTTGTTTGCTAAAAAAGACAAGTTTCAGGAAAAAGGTGTAATACAAGAACAATAGGGTTTCACGAAGGTAAATGTCACGAGGGTAAAAAGTTCACACTTGGTATGGCTAACATTTTTTTCAAAATGTTCGAAACTTTTTTTTTCCATTTTATGTCCAAAATCTGATGAGTAGCGTGGCTTAACGTTTTATGTATTTCAAGTTCACTAGAATTTTACAGAAATGTTTTTTATTGTGACTTTTTTCCAAATCAGCGAGGTGCTTTCTCACCATTTTGTTACAACCGCTATACCAGCACCGCAAACATTTCTACTCTGTGGACTTGCTTTTTGAGCGTAAACAAAAAAACCGTCTGAGTCAATGAAATGCCTCGCCTCCGTCATACGCGTTTTTCGTCGACACAACCGCCTTAGGCTGTGAGTACCGAGTTCACGAGTCGTGGCTCGACTAATGACAAATTAATTGACTCGTAAACGCGATACTCAAGGCCAGAGGCAGGTGTTTCAACGAAAAACGCGTATAAATCAGGTAAGAAACTTCATTGACTAAAGCTATATTTTTTGCCTAGAAAAGCAAGTTTAAACAGTTGACATTTTTGCGTTGCTGATATGGTGCTGCAACAAAATGCTAAAAAAGCCCCTCGTCTATTTGGAAAAAGGCAGTATGCAAAATGTTTGAAAAACTGTAATGAGCTTAAAATTAACAAGGGAAAGCGTTCCTTTACTTGATATTTTGTCCCGTAATTCTCGAGCCAAGCCACTTCACTCATCGGATTTTCGACCAACAAAGAAAATAAAAAATTTCTCAGAAACATTTAGAAAAAAATTATAGCCATACCAGTTTAAATCCAAGCAATTTTTTATCCTCTCGACATTTTTTCTGAAACGTTATATAGTTCTTGGATTACGCCTTTTTTCTAAAACTTCTCTTACTTTGCCGAAATCAAAATAGTCGCGCGAAAAAACATCGTACAAAAGTTAAAAAAAAAGAAAATTAAGATTTTTATACCCTTTTTGAGTTTTTATGAAAAAAAAACGATGGTAAATTTGTCCCATTCAAAAAGTTGCTCGAGAAATTTGGCTATCTTTTTTGTTGATTGAACTATCTAACTTTTAGTGCGGTTACAAATCTCGACCAGTGTATTCAAACTTTTGAGCGGGAGTGTATATCGGTTTACCAAAGAAATGGTACTAATCTAACTCACTTCAAGTGCATCCTGATTGAGTCGAGCCGTCATGAGATTCTCGAAATGTTTCTCTTCGTGCAGATACTGCAACAATTCCAAGGTTGAGACGAGAGTGACCTTGAATCCATTTACGGTGCGCGACGACAACGGGAAATGTTCGATTGGTTTTTTCCACTGCGTCTGCCACCTTCGAAGAAACTCGTCGAAGTCCTTGATCGCCTACAATGCAAACATGATATTGTGATTTCCATAATAGTTACAGCATACACTGAAGATTGGCCAATGAAAGACCCACAATAAAATCTGATATGCATACATTATTCGGGTGTTTTTGCATTGTGTAACGCATGAAGCTGGGTTTGTATTAGCGTTAGTTGGACGCTGAAAAGGAGCGTCGAGACAATTGGAGGCCGAGAAAGCATTTTCAGTTAAGGCAGTAGTCTGGTCTAGAAATTTAACAAAATCGATTTTTATTCCGAATAACTTTGCTCGCAAAGTAATTTATTCTCCGATAATCATATATTTGCTTAAACAAATTCAAATCATGATCTGGAGCAGCGAATGGAGCTGTGCAGCTCCATTCAAATTTAGATCATGATCCGTGGAGCTCCACAAATTCAAATCATGATGCGGAGCAGCGAATGAAGCGAACCATGCCTTAACGTAAATCAAAACGATTGTATAAATATTGTGAATTCCAACAACTCCATTCGCTCGTCGTATCATGAAAATCGTTCAACGCTTTAAAAAAAAATCTAAAATTTTTTTTTCGATTTTTTTAAATTATTTTTTTGGTCGACAATTTGTTAATTAATTTTGTTTTCATTAAACAAAAATTTGTTCCCGTCGTTCAATAATCAACATTTTTTAACACCGGAAATTCGTATCAGTGCCAAACAAATTGTGATTCTCGAAAGACGAATAAAAGGTGGTAGATTTAGTCTTTTATCGATTTTTGGCAAAAACCACAATTTCGAACATTCGGAACACAATGAAAAAAAATCGCAGGGGTTTAAACTTTTGAAGGCTTTTTTAGAATACTTTGAGGTCCTAAAAAACCGATTTTTCAAATTTATTCGATATTGGCTAAATAATCCTTAGTTAAAAGAATATTCGTTAATATACCATTTTTCACGTTCTTTTACATCCATGTTCCCGCATAAAAAAAATCTTGATAAAAAAAATGGTAAAAGCATCTTATAGAGAATACTTCAAAGTTTCCAAAACCCTCTGTTTTTTTTCTGTGCGACCATTAGTCTCCGAGTAATCAGTCATCAAAGTCAAAAGTGTCATTTTTGCTTTGAACATCGTTAACTCAGCGAGAAAAAAATCGGACAGAGCTCTCCCACCACTCAAATTAGAGGGGAAGAATCCAGCTAGGCGATCCTTTTAATCAGATCATTCAAAACAATTTATTAAAGTCCGTGCAGACTGAAAGATGAGCAAAAATGGTGGATTTTTTTTTTTTACTTTGGTTCTTTGATGGCTACTAAAAATTGGCTGATGCGAAACATTTTTGAGCTCAAGATCTTAAAACTAGAGATTGACACCTTCGATTCGCTTTTTTTTATTTTGCTGCATGACCATTTTTCGAGGAGTTACAGCTATTTGAAAATGATCCTAAAATTGCCGGACTTTTTCAATATCCTTTAATTCTTTGGCCTAGTGTATTAATACTACACATATAGAGGGATATTTTTTGAAGCAAGGAAGGTTTTAATTAAATAATTTTTCACAAGCAATCAGCTATCACAGCAAAATGTATATCGATATCACCTCATTACATCGAGGTTCGACTGTATGTAGATCCGGGGGAAACAGGAATACGTATTATTGGATAGAAGCTTGAAGCAATAGAAAGCGGAATTGTATTCACAGCAACTGACATGGAGTCCTATTTAATAATACCGCATTTTTCGGCGTCTTCCATTCTCGAAGCTTTTATCTTCGGACAATCAAAACAACGTTCTGAAAACCGCACGTGCTCTTCAGTCGTCGAATGTATCGATCGAGTGTTTTTGTTGTGGGTAAGGGTAGGACGTTTCGAAAATGTATATGGGCGTAAAGCTAGCTATTCTTAATGCGCATAAGCACGCACTCGTTTACCTAATCCATGGTGTACCGTCGTTGTCGACGATTGCCTACTATTGCGGCGCTGAAGCAGCATTAACAATTTCTTGCTGCTCTAGTTGCAACTCTGAAATTGCAGTCGACGAAGCTTCCTCTTCAACGCTAGCGCATTTCTGCTTACATTTGTTCAACCGTAGTTTCAACTGTAGAACCTGCGACACGGGGGCATATCCGCAATACTCGTTATATGAGCGGCGACTATGTCGTAGGTGGACATGTTTGCTACTCTTCTCCGAGGGTCCGTGGTCGCCTCCCCCCTCCGAAACTAAACGTATTTTTTAAATGTATAAATGCATATCCGGCTGAAGAAGTAAACGCAATCTATCCGGATATATTAATATTTGGAATTGTAAAGATAATCCGGCGAAATATGCATATTATTCATCCGGATTATTTATTGCGTGCAATTTCAAGATTTTTCACACACACTCAAACACTTATAGTCATGTACTCACTCTCACACGTGCGCGCACGCAAATGAAAAACACCCACTTTTCACCCTTAGGCACAAGAAGTCCTACTTTACTCCTTGTCTAAACGCACCCAGGAGCGAAAAAAACATGGTAATGTTATATGAAAGAATCTAAATCTCTTTTTTAATCGCTTTATTTTGACCTTTTAAAAAACATATTAAAAATAAAGAGTTAGATTGCGACGGCGCAAAAAAATAGTTAAGGTCGAAGATCAAATAGTTCGGTTTTTTTGAATATATCGCACTTCGCATAGCACGCACACACATTGACCCACACCTTGCACACACACGCTCACACATCCGAACATTTTTCGGTAAATGTTTACAAAATAACCCCCACCCCCCACACACATCTACGGTGGGAGGATTTATAGAAAATGACCCCCTGAACACGATGGTGAAGAAAAATCGCGGCGATCACCTCCCCATAAGGAGTTATGAGGTTTTATATTGTATTGGGAAGTGGGAGGTAGGGGTATTGGTCAAAAAAGCTCTCCTGAGAACGACGCACAGTAGGAGAAAAGCCCAAAAACCTGGCCAAAACCTCAAATGACCTTTGACGGGAATGAAAATTGGCTTACAGGGGTTTTCAAGGTCGCTGATTACGAATCTGAAAGCCAAATTATCGTAAACAAAATGGCCGATCCAATATGGCTGACATGAATGTTAAAAAGTTGCCAGATGTCGACAAAAATTGGTATTTACGGGTTTTCAAGGTCGCTGATTACGAATCCGCAAGCCAAATTATCGTAAAAAAAATGGCCGATCCAATATGGCCGACATGAACGTTAAAAAGTTACCAGATGTTGACAAAAATTGGTATATACGGGTTTTCAAGGTCGCTGATTACCAATCCGATATCTATTGTTTATAACTTGCAACAAAGAGCTTACAGCAAATTGTTATAAACAAAATGGCCGAGTATCCTGCTAAATAGATAAATTAATATATTTAAAAAAATCATTATAATAAAATAAACGTGAACAGTGTATTCTACGCAATTATTATTTTTATTTCCAAAATACATACGGAACGTTTCAAAAATAGAAAATTTTATTCTTAATCAAAATCGTAATCGGAGTCGGAGTCGGAGTCAGAATCATTATCCGAGTTTGTATCTATTACAACTCCCGGCACGGCTTCAATCTCGGCGCAAAATTCGTCTGCTGCAGCAGTCACTTTAGGAGCGATCAACATCGCTACAGCTTCCGGCGACAAACTCTTCAGCTTCTTCTGTGGTAGTCTTCTGACACTTGAAATGTACGGATCAGAAGTAACTAAGAGCCGATGAAAAACATCTTCCATAGTTTTAACCCTGGAACTTTTTCGCGCAAAATCTTCTCGATATCGTTTGATGTCTTTGTTTCGAGCTTTCTGAGCATCTTCGGATAATTGGCCGATTGGTAATAGAGCATGAGTTATTATCACTGGACCATGAATTAATGGTTTGTGCACCGAAGTAGGCATGGAGTACCAAGGGTATAATGCAACGGTCTTTCTTGCCGTTTCAATAGCATACTGTTCAAATCTTTCACAGATTATCTCGTGGCCACACGATATAACTTGTAGGATTACGTACAAGCGTTTAATAACTTCTTCGTTGACCCCCGTTATCGCAGCGGAAACCGTCGAATTTTCAAAGAATCGCCGAGCTGTGTTGCCATCATTGCTGCTGCCGTATCCAGGCTTTGGGCGATCGATATTTAGACCCAATTGCTTCTTGAATCCTTCTTGAATGGCCCTCTTGCGTTCCTGGGTAATTTTTTTTTCTTCGGCACTTCGAGCTTGCCATTTTTTAATGCCGAGTTTGTAAGACACGTGTAAGCAATACTCGAAGCACCGTATCCACGCATGCAGCGTCGATAATCCGAACTTCAAATTTGTTTCATTGATTTCCCTTTGCAATACAGTGTCGATGGCATTAAAATCTTTGCTGGTTGCTCCACACAAATAGCACCGTTGAGCAGATTTCGTCAATGATACAGCGTTGCAAACTTTACCATCTATCATGGTGAACAACAACTTGTACATTACGGAGATTTCTTTTCCATCTATTACACTTTCGAATGGACGAAGTGACTTTATTTGTTCTTCAACAATTTGGACTTCATTAAGTGTTGACTCTGTGTCTTCGCGTAGAAACAGTAGTCTAAGCGGTCTACAAAATCGTGGAGACGAGGGTCTGGGGTTCTTCCAAACAACTATTTCTTTCTTCGATTGTTGATCATAACACACGAGTTGTAACGGCACGACTGAAGTAAAGAATACATGCGCATCAGATTTGCTGTCATCACTGAACGTCTGCTTATATTCACTTTGCCCAGAACTTCCATCGCAACCCCACTTGCAAATCAAGTCCATTTTACGAACAATATCTGGAGTCAATCTTTGAATGAGTACATTTTGGACGAGTAAAATACGTTCAACTGTATGATCTAATAGTGCCTGTAGTTGGACTTCTGCACTACTCTCTGTAATCCTGATTGCATCACGTGGTGGATAACAACGCTTTTTTGCTTTCATCACTTTTTCGTAAGACGGATATAGCTTACAGTTATTTTCCTTCCCTAATCTTCTCATTCCCTGGTAAGTACTCTTGGAGAATTTATATTCAATCATAGCGGAAAGTGCAGCCTCTTCGGATAAAGTAATTTCATCCGTTGCTGAGTAAGCTTTACGATACTTGGAAGCTCTTAAAGGACTCGTCATTGTTACGTCCTTAATAACTTTTGCGGCGTCGGATTGTCCTGAAGAGCGAAGGCTCATCTGAGTAGCGTATGCTAACTCGACCGAGTTGAACGATGTACGAATATCTTGGGTCTTCCTTCGTTTAGATCTTTCACTGGACATTGTAAACTCAAGGGACGGGCGGCCGCCCGTATTACCCGGGCTTGTTACTACAGTGTCTGTAGGTGCGGCAAAACATACCTGCTTGCTAAGCCATTCACCGTTATTCTTGAAAAATACACAGGATTTTCTGTGAGCTTGTTGCCACCTCGTTCTCATTTGATTGAAGAGTATCGAAAAAGTCTGTTTCGAGTCCTCAGGCACTACAACTGTACGTCCGGTGTCCTTGGAAATTTTTTCTACCATAAATTCGATCAAGGAAGCGAATTTATCGGATAAATGCTCGCTGATTATCAGAAATACTTCTTTCCTTGTCAGCACCAATTCTTTGTAACCGGATCCTGTAATAAAGACATAAAATTGTAGAAAATTGGTGTTAAAGGAAAAGATAAAATTTTCAATTAATACAAAAACTTGAACAATGTACAATATTTTACCAAATAAATAACCGCAATAATTGAAATAATTTTAAAAAAATTCGACAGAAAATATTGACATGGATTTGGTTAAAAGAAAGCTTTGCTTACTATATAATATATATATATTCAAATATTTTATTTGAATGTTATAACATTTGATTCATATTTAAGAAATTTTTATGTGGTTGATTTTAATATGTATATATATATATATATGCATACGTATATATCATAATTAAATCACAGAAAATTTATATATATATATATATACACATACATATATATTAAAATAATTTATTTCAAGCGTATAACAGCCGTCTTGTCCGTTATGATGCTACTTCACCCATTCTCAGGTAGAGGCGCAGAGGCTGCTCAATAGTGCCGCGTGCACGCTCGGCTACCGCACGATGCGAAAAAAATCATAACGGACAAGACGCACGTTTTCCGCAGGTAACTCTTGTAAATTTCGAAAGCTTATACATTAAACTAAAGGCCGAGACTAGGAGCTTTGCAAAATGTGACAAAATATATAACTTTTCGGACCGTTGAAAATATAAGTTTTCAAAATTATTCAATTTTATTTATGCCGAAGGCTATACTACATTTCAGTCATTTATACATAAACTTTAGATTCAACCGATGTAAAAACATGTTCTACATACCTCCAGAAGTCGTATCCATGTTGCAGAATTGAAATTAAACCCGTCACTTTAAAGTTATGGGTTTTTGAAGTCAGCGTTATTTTCGCCTGTTCAGCGCGTGACACGTACACTCTTCACGAACACTAACTGCCAACTGACGCTGCGGCGCAGGTATACACTTAAAGGGCTTTCCCTTCCACAATAGAATGCAGTTACTAGTCCTCTACCTGAATGACTACTCAACTGACCCTATTTCGAAAATTTATTTTTTGGGGTTTTGGCCAGGTTTTTGGGCTTTTCTCCTACTGTGCGACGCCGAAGAAAAAACGGCGCTGTCATTTCCCGCTCCCCCCTGCCCACGTTGAAAGTTTGTCAAAATGTAAAATTTCAAAGACGAGACTGGAAATCGGCGACAATGGTGTCTGTGTGGGTTTGTTTGGGTGTATGGGTGTGTGTTGTTGTGATTCTTATTTCGGTTTCTACGAATGTATTACAGGTACTCGAACTGAGGTAAGCACATGTACATATGGTTTTGCTACAAAGAGTGCATGTGTGTGGGTGGGTGGGTGTGTGCTATTTTTATTCAGTTAACATAGAGTTTTTTCGCATTGGTGGGGCTCCGCCCCCCAATCCCCGGGCAGGTGGGGCATCGCCCCTCCACCCCCACAAGGGGTTCTGCTCCTTGACCATGCCAGGGGGGTTTCACCCCCTGGACCCCCCTCTGGGCCCCACCCCGGTCTTCGGGTCCGCTATTCTGCGACGCATTTTTTCAAACTTCAAAGCCCCATAACTTTTTATTAGGGGGAGGGAGGGCATGATTTCTCTTTATCATCATGTCCAGGTGGTCATTTTATGTAAATCCCCCACCTCCCATCCCCTCCGAAGTGGAGGTTATTTTGTTAACATTTACCTTTTTCACCATCACTAAGCTTCATCTATGAGGAAGGTGTGCGATACGTCTAGACCGCGCGGTAACACTTCAACCTGTAAGGGTTGTAGGGCCGGATCTACAGGGTGGCGGTGAGGTGTCCCTTGGTATCGTCGTCAGGGAAATTAATCACCAACGACTTGATTTTTGTTTGGGAAGTGAAATTAGTTGTTGAAGATGAGGGCCATAACGAATATTATTTATTTGAAAATTCAACGCTTTACAACTAATCACTTAAGGTTTAATTGCTGTTATGATAATGAGTATTAGATCTTGTGCTTGAGAGTAGTCTCAAGGAACAGTGTGATTTTGATATGTTTTTTTCGACGCGGGACGATTTCTACTGTTGTCCAGTAGTTCTTGATGCGTCTCGGTCGAGGTGAGTTTCTAAAACTGAAGATTCGTAGTTGGTGACGAGAAGTCTTCACAAAAGGAGAAGGGTGCCTCTCTGCCTCTGCCTTTCATGCAGTTATCATTGGTGCATAATTAAGAGTTGAGGAATTTTTTGGTGGGAAAGAAGGGTGCAACGTGGACATCGCTGCCGGAACCGAAGTTCGGCCGTAGGGAAAATCTCGTAACGTGCTAGTTACCATAATAAAAAGATTACCGCGCTTGCTTCGAGCGTCGAGTGAGCGCGAAGGTTGATCCCTTCATTAGGGTGTGCGACTATGCTGGTCAAATAGTCCTCGCCGATAGTCCATGCTGTTTTGCACGTATACCTTATTGTTCACAAAATTTTGAAACATTTCTTTACGGCAATGAAGAGTATATGGCTTAAACTGTAAAGAGATTAAAAATCGTCGCATCTTCGCGCCAAAAGTAGCGATTGGTCGATTCGAACGGAGTGGCACGTATAACGCTGCCCGCGAACCCGCTTGTAATTCGGGAAATTCCCTTTTTCATTGGTCCTTAGGCTAGAGAGGTTGTCTTGTTCAAAAGAGCAGTATTATTTGGCTATAGGCGTTCTTAAATATGTTATCATTTAACAACTAAAACCTACAAAACATGTCCCATGCGACAGAACAGAAGGAGAATCGGTTTTTTATCCCTTGACCTTGAATATTTTGTTGCGCCAATGCGACATCACTCTTCACGTTTAATGTTTTTTTAAACATCAAAATGAGGCGACTGAAAAAGTTAGGATTCTATTCTTTTGGAAGAGTAAACCTAATTTTATTAGACTATACGTATTCGGTAAAACCTTCTGGAAAAGTTGTATAGAAAAAAAAGCCTTCCCGCTTGACCAAGATCACCGAAGTGGTACTGTACTCAATTGCGGAAATGATCTACTATTATTATAAAAAGAAGAGGAAATTTCCTGCTTGGGAGAATACGCATTCCGAACTCGTTTCATACCTGCAGGTATACACAATTCGCAATCCTTACCTTCGTGAGTAGACGGCTTTTTTGTCGATGCTGTCAATCTCGGAAATACTCGGAACGAGCATAACGGGATCCAATGTTACATTTCTTGCAATTTTCACGATTTTGAAACATTTTTAGACGAGGCAAGCATCTCGGATCACGAACCGTTCTAGAATACCTGGCATTATGTACGAGTCCAGTGCAAATTACCCTTTAAAAACGATCGCTTCAAAATAGTAATTAATTGCATTTCAGGACAATAAAGTCCATGCAATCGAAAAGCCTTCTCATATCTGACCTCTCCGTCTCGACTCCCGTGCCCGTACACAGTTGCGCAGTTTATACGAACTTCATCGCAAGCAGTAGGTTTTCTATCTAGTAAACGCTCACCTCAGTTTTCACGCTGACTTTATCATCCCCTGTACGAACCTTCAGTAATGAAAAATTATGTTCTATTGTGTGAATACGCTATACACCTTGAAGCACTTAATGTACATAAAAATCATGGAGTCTGAGAACAAAATTTACAGCAATATACGTGCAAGCCCTTTTCATATACTTGCTACAAAGTACTTCGGAATTCATTGATAGATTTTTTACTATAGAATACCATTTTGTATTCTATAGTAAAAAAACACACGTTTTGCGTATGGGATTGTGCTCGAAATAGTAGGCGAGATCTTCAGCCATGAAGGTCTGTATGCCCGGAACGTTGGAATCGTCACGATGAGTCGGCACCTGTAACGATTTAGGTTGTACCTTTTAGTTTGAGATTTGAAACACTCAGTCATCGTTTAACTATATTCTCTTACTTCATCAATTGTCGAAGAATCGTTAAGGGCTGTGAACAAGAACTCGTCGGTACAAGCACGGTTTTTCGATATTGCTGGAGCAGTATCCTGTGATGCGACAGGTACGATAACATTGTGTAATACCACACAGTGTTCTGCTGCGGGCGTAATTTCTGGAGAGAGACATTCCTGCATCGAAAAGATATTGTAATTAGATCAGTGCTGCAACACTACATTCATATTTCATACAGTACTTTTGGTACTTCGACTGATATTCGAACATATTCTTCCCACAATATTTTCCCAACTGTTCTGATCTGGTTATTCCGACAAGTATTTATATAATCACGGTGGTGCCATTCGCTATCATCACCTACATTACAGCAATTGGCTTGTTTTAAGCTAACCTGTGGAATCCGAACCGTTTCACCAATCCTCTCCAAATTTGATACCGCCTTTACTTTAAGGTCGTGTGTCATACACGGCGGTAGTGTAGAGCTCGCAGTTTTTTTTGCCACGAGCCGCCGCTTACTACCGCCCGATAGTGCAGCGCACGTTTTCTATAGGGCCTTGATGCCAGGCGCAACGCCGAAGAGTCGAGGCCCGATAGCCGACGCACAGTGGCGCCAAATCTCAAAAAGATGGCCGAAACTCGAAAACGTTATAAATTTGCCTAAAAGGCAGTACTCGGGGGTTTTCGGGGTCGCTAATTATGAATCTGAAGTCAAAATTTGATAAAAACAAAGTGGCGAATTTGAACCACCTTTATAGAGAAAGTACAAAATAGATACATATGTTGTATAATACGATAAAACATACAATCGGTTGATTTAAAGTTCACGTATCGTCATCCGAAGAATAATTTGATTCACCATCAGTTGAATCAACTTTTAAATCCTATATGTGGCGCAACTAACAATAGAACTGCTTCTGGGAGCTACGACTTCAAGTTTTTTAGAGGCAATTTGCGCAAACTTGAAATAAATGGATCGGATATTAATAATAATCGTAAAATAATGTCTTTCATTGTTTTGGCTCGGGAACACTTTCTTGCGAAAACTTCACAAAACTTTTTAATGTATTTATTAGTAGACACTTGAGCGTCGTCAGATATTTGTCCTATCGGCAATACCGATGAGTTTATCACTTCTGCGCCATGAATCAATACCTTATGTACCGCAGTTGGTATGTAAAACCACGGATATAACTGCATAAAGTAGCGAGCTGTCTGTAAGGCATAATCTTGAAATTTTATGAAATCGATTTCGTGGCCACTCGAAAATTTTTGAAATATGACATGGAAACGCTCAATCAAATCCTCATCATCCCCTGTAATAGCAGCAGAAATGCTTGAGTTTTCGAAAAATCGTCGAACCCGTATTCCCATAGTATTCCCATCATTCGAGTTCCCGAAATCATGCTTTGGTTGATCGACTATTAGGCCCAATTCGATACGGAAACCCATCTTTATCACTACGCGCTACCACTTTAATTTCAAGCTTATATGCAACATGCAAACAACATTCGAAAAACCGTATCCATGCATGCAAAGTTGATCATCCAAACTGTAAATTATTTTCAGATACATCCTTTTCTACAATTGCATCGATATTGTTAAAGTCCTTGAAGTTGCTTTGCATAAATACCATCGTTGAGTAGACGTATTATGCGTGATAGCATTACAACCTTTACCGTCTACACTGGTGATAGCAAGTCTCAAAGAAACTTATTTCTTTTCCATCTATGATTTTTTTCGAAAGGGACAAGATTGCTCTCTTGTCGTTTAATATAAGCCATTTCCTCACGAGTGGCTTCAGGATTCTCGTGAAAAAATTGGATGCTAATTGATCTACAAAAGCGAGGAGATTATGGCCTTGGATTTTTCCATACACCAAGTCTAGCGTTTGTTTCTTGGTCGTCTGATACAAGCTGCAGTGGAACGATTGAGGTAAAAAAATATTAGCTTCCATCATTGGTGAACTTTTGCTTGCACGTACTTTGGCCAGAAGTGCAATCGCAGCCCCACGAGCAAATAAAATTCAAGTTGCTAACATTTTCGGGAGACAAACTTTTGACAACATCCATTTGTGTTAATAATATTCTATCAGCTGTGTGATTCAGCAAAGCCTGCAATTTTAGCTCAACACTACATTCATTGACAGAAAAATCTGACTTAGGCTGATAACATTTGAGCCTGGCTTGATATGGCAACTTACACGGTGGAAATAAATTACAGCTATTTTCATTGCTTCTATTTCGAAGCCCCTGATATTGTGATCTCGATCATTTTAGTTTTACTATGAGCGACAGAGCAGCATCGGCAGATAAAGTGGTTTCTTGAATCGCATCTATGGACTCGTTATACTTCTTTGCTTTAGACGGGCTCCCCAAACCCACATCACGGACAATTTTTGCAGCATCTGATTTCCCAGATAATCGACGGCTCATTTGAGTCGCATACGTCAATTCTACCATACTATGTCTTGCGCGTAATTCTTCAGTCCTCTTTGGTTGTGTCCGGTGACTAGACTACAAATTCCGAAGAAGATCGACCCAAATTATGGGATTTTTCTGAAGAACGTTTATTTTCTTCGAAAGAAACAAACACGCTCAACCATTCAGAATATTTTTGCAGAAATTTGCCTTTAGTTCTTGATGCTTGCTGCCACTTTTTACGCAAGTCATGCAACAACTTGCATAAGACAGGTTTTGCCTTGTCTGATAAAGTAAAGGGGCGTTGCAATTTAGCAGACACAATATTTTCGATCACTGCATATGTTCCCGTCGCTTTATCATTCAAATGACCTTTTAATATCGAAAAAATTCCTCTCTTGTCAAGCCACATGCTTCGCGGTCATCAGCAACATATTCTAAAATTGAAAAATAAAATATCTATATAGATGGATAATTCCATATTCAACCTCGTTACTATTATTTATTCCAAAATATTATTTGAAAAGAAAAAGAGTACATTTTTATTAAAGTGAATGACGCATCATAAAACTCAATACAATGAAGACCGCAGACAAAAAAAAAGAGCAAAACATTCCGCGTCGTTTATGTACGAAATTCAGAAAACTATATTTTACATTGCAAGAACTCGCACCAATGACACAATGGCCGCTAGAGGCAGCAAGTTTTAATTTTTTTCATTCAATAATCCATCTGTAACATGCGATCGGTCAAGTCGCAGAACTCTGTAGAACTAATAAACTTTTGTCTGTATTTAAAACTTTCCGCAAAAGCGAAGAGAGTTCGGTTTTGTGAAGGGAAGGAGTTTTTTTTGGAAAGCGCATTTCCTATGATGCGTTTTTTTGGGTATTGGGTAATGGGTCGTAAGAGTTACGTTAATTTTCGGGATTGATTAGCAGAGAAAGGGAGCATGATTTCAGATTTCTTATTGGATCGTGGCTGTGATAGGCGCAATCGCCGCTCTATTTTCGAGAATCGGTTTTAGCGCACGTGTTCTTGTATATCCCGCTGAGGACCAATTTTACGACCGCGTGGAATCACGAGCGAGTTTTCCTTGGAAGTCTGCTTTGAGTCTTAGAATAAGGGATTATCTTCGCTTGGGTCCTACGTTGTTTCTATTCGAGTGTTCCGTGAGTGGAGTTTTTCTTTCGGGACTGCAAGTAAGTTCGCTCGTAAACTTGATTTACTATGTTTGACTATATTTATGCGTGGAAACGCACGCGCGACGCTTTACCATAAGGGTATTATGTGTTATTTCGACTGTCGCATGCATATGTTTTACAAAATATTAGGTTTTGGCGATAAAAGAGGGTGCCGGTATCTTGCATGTTTGTATCGACAGTTTCGTGGAAAAGGAATTAAAAAAGGTGGAGGCTGGGACTTAACACCTCCCTCCTTTAAGATTGAGCGTCTCGCTCAGTTAGATATAATTGAATTGGAATCGAAAGATATAGTGGCACGATAATGAGAGTTGGCATCGTCATTGACCGACTTACAATGTCACTTAGAAATATTGATGGGTCGGTATTGTTTTATTTCGTATAATAATGTATTAGCTGCGAGTAGTTATATTTCGCTGTTATTTATATTATCCTTAAACGCGTCTGGTGTGCATGCACCAGGGCTAATGAAAGACGCAAGGTATGTATATTTTGATTTTGGGCTTGTATAATAATATGATATATTTAAGCCTTTCCGGCATAGTGTAACATCGGTGTTACGCCTATTTCAATTCAGATGTTGACCATTCAAAAGTGTTTTTTAATTAAATATGGCCGTTGTCAATGCGTTTGAAAGTTCCTAGGACCTCAATAACTACTAAAACATCCGTATTAAATTTTTATTTTTCCCGTAGCGGGTGTCATCCATAACGAAAGTGCAAAAAAAACGTGCACGTGAATAAAAATGTATGCTTTAAAAGGTTAAATGATAATCGTATAGTTTTGTCTTATGTATGGAAATTAATTCCGAATGAAAGTTGCAACACATCGAGTTCGATAGGGCGTGTCTAAAAGGTGTTTTCAGTTTAGTCTTTGAGTCTCGGGGAATCATTTATTCCGATGTTCCTGAAAGGTGCCGGTATGTGTGTTTAAAATTCCGTAATTTGTAGTGTGGTGACTAGTGTGCTAGTTTAGCGCGATCACAATAGATAATCTTTCGTTTATTGTTTCCTAACGCAATTTCGATATCGTTTTGGTCTGGGAAGACTTGTGTGATTTCGTAAGAACCTAGGTAATTGTCGTTGAATTTTCCTGTTCGTTGATTTTTTATTAGGTCGATTTTTTCTCCAATTTGGAAATTTACGGAATTGATTCTTTTATCGTAATGAACTTTGGATTTTTGTTTGGCATTTTCAAGATTATTGTGCGTTAGTTTTCGCACCTCTGGTAAATGGGGCGCGAGATTTCTCATGTGTTCGTCGTACGTTATGATTTCGTCCAGGTATGAAAATTATGAGGGTAGTCGTGCTACTTTGCCTAGGATTACCTCGAACGATATGTATTTCGGACCTTCGTGTACGATTATACGTTGTATTGTATGCGAAAGTTGCCAGACGTAACCATTTATGCCAGTCTTTTTTGTTGGTGTAATGTTTCAGATCGTCTGTGAGTACTTGCTGACTTCGTTCGAGCGATCCGTGCGATTGTGGATGAAATGCTGTCGTTTTGATTTGTTTGATTTTTAGGATCTTCGTTAATTGTTTCATTATTCGGTCGATGAAGGCTGCACCTTGGTCCGTTAATATTAATTTAGAGCGAATAGGCATTTGATTTCCGTGACAAGCGCGTAGGCAATTTCGTGAGTGGTCGCGCTTTTTGGCGGAATTACAAATGAAAATTTCGAGAGGTTGTCCTCGGTTAATATGAAACAGTGACCAAGTTCAGATTCTGGAGTTATCGGTTTGACTGTATCTGTTATTACCATAGGTTGTTTGGTTTTAATTCGCAACAATTTTTTCCTCTGGCAACTGGCGCAGTATCGAATGTAAACTTCTATTTGTTTTTTCAAATTGTTCCAAAAATATTGTTGTCAGATACTGTTGTATGTTTTGGTTACGCCCTTATGACCTGCTATTGAAGATTCGTAACATTCCTTTATGATCTCGACCCTGCCTTGTTCTGGCGGGACAGTAATTTCGTCGCGGCACAATTGTATTTCGATTTCGATATCCGCGAAGATTTCTCGAATGATGCTTTTTATTTTTGGCCACGCTGAATCGTTGAGGTTACTGCGCTCATGAGAAAATGCTACTGATTTGACGTTCAAATCTTCCATCGTTATTTTCAAATTTCGGAGGCATTTGGTAAGATTTCGTTTTGTTAACCCCTTCACTGCTAAAGGATTTAAGAGTTAAGTGGACATTTTTGGTAGACTATTTTTTTCTTACTATCAACTTGAAATTTGGTACTCGGGGGTTTTCGGGGTCGCTGATTACGAATCCGCACTCCAAATTTAGAATATCAAGATGGCGGATCCAATATGACGGACCAAAAATTCAAAAAATCACTTGACCAGAGCGAACGTTGGTACTCCGGGGTTTTCGGGGTCCCTGATTACGAATGTGC
This sequence comes from Ophion obscuratus, assembly GCA_964007375.1. Lineage (NCBI taxonomy): Eukaryota > Metazoa > Arthropoda > Insecta > Hymenoptera > Ichneumonidae > Ophion > Ophion obscuratus. Next base: position 56,912,675 of record OZ023314.1, read on the forward strand.
AATTAAAATTTAGAATTTCAAGATGGCGGATCCAATATGGCGGACCAGAAATGCAATAAGTCATTTGACGAGAGCGAACGTTGGTACTCAGGGGTTTTTGAGGTCCCTGATTACGAATCTGCACTCGAAACTTAAAATTGCAAAATGGTGGATCCAATATGGCCGACTAGAAATGAAAAAAATTCATTTGACTAAAGCGAACGTTGGTACTTGGAGGTTTCGGCGTCGCTAATTAGGAATATGCATTCAACATTTGAAAATTCAAGATAGCAGATCCGAAATTTGTAAAATTGACCACTTCACTGGTAAATGGTTCGAAATTGATGTGGATATTTGTGCTAGATAAAATGTAAGTGAAAACCCCCGAGCACCAATTTTTTCTCACATCAAACGACTTTTTGCATTTTTCGTCGGCTATATTAGATCCGCCATTTTGCAATTCTAAGTTTTGAGTGCAGATTCGTAATCAGGGTCCTCACAAAAACCCCTGAGTACCTATTTTCGCTCTCGTCAAATGACTTTTTGCATTTTGGGGCCGCCATATTGGATCCGCCATCTTGAATTTCTAAATTTCGAGTGCAGATTCTCGGTCCGCTATTTTGGATCCGCCAACCATCCGGATTATAGCTTATAAAGAGGGGTCGTAAACGCCGTTTCATGTTTGTCTTGCGAATCCATCTCTATTTGGTGGAAACCAGATGCTAGGCCAAAAATGGAACAGTACTTCGCACCGCCGAGTTGGTAAGGATGTCTGTTATTAACAACAGGGGGTAGGCATCTCCTATTGTGACATCGTTTGATTTTCTGAAATCGATAAGGAGTCTCCATCGTTTATTGCCTTTTGGGTCTGCTTTTTTCAGAACTATCCAAATTGGTGTATTATACGGTGACTTCGAGGGTTCGATGATATTTAATTGTAAAAGATGGTACTTTGTTTTTCTATTTTCGGTCTTTGGAATAGTGGATGTCTGTGTTGTCTTGTGTTAACAGGTCGATCGTCTACAGTAGGATGTTGATGTATGCATTGGCTTCTTGATCGAAGGGGTTCGCCAGGTAGATGAAATATGTCTACGTATTCTTCGACGAGTGTAGATACTGCAATACGCTCTTCGTCGTTAAGGTGTATTCGCGGGGTCGTCATCTTTTTGATCGTTCTCATTTCTGCTCATATCGAAAGGATAGAGTGGAATTAGGGGAACCTCTACTCTGACGTCTTCATTCAAGGTATCGATAGCGTACAGGTATGCTTTACCGTTCGTATTTTTTACCAATGCTTCGCCTGCAAAGATGCCATCTCGAAAGGGTATACAGGGTACGTAATCTGTCTGTAGTAGATTTCCGACTCGAATAAATATGATCGTTTTCTCTCTGGTCCGAAGAATAAAGGATTCTGTGTTTGTAAATAGGATGTCCAGGTTATTGACTCGTACGTATCGTGCTTCCCAGTCGATTCTACCTTTACTTTCTCCGATTGTTTAATGACCAAGGATTGCGTCGAATTCTACAGGGAAGTCGGGACATCATTGAATGTTAGGGACTGATCATGGATTGCGATTTTAATTTGTCCGAGTGTCCTGTGTCGGTCGATTATCGAAATCCCGTATAATTCGTTAATTATTAGATCGTTAATGAGATTTAGGTGGAGAATGTTTTCGATCTTGATCAAATTCAATTGTGAGCCTGAGTCTGCGAGAAATAATGTCTGAGTTTTCTTGAGATCCTCCGATTCGATGCTAATTGTGGGCGAGTTGTAATTATTCGTTCGTGTGCTCAGGTTACAAGAGGCTCGGAGAATTTGTTGAGTTATTTTCCTTGCATTTACTTTTTAATAACGTAACGATTAATCGTTCACCTACAGTGGGGATGAATTCTTCAGCATTCTCGCAATAGCTGAGGAAATTATTCAGCGAACAAGTTTTTGGGGTCCCATCGAACTCGGGTAAATATCGTGTGAATTCCCTATACTTAGCGTGTAACGGGTACATATTGTTTTCTAATGTCGGTTAATAGTAGCTATGTGCAATTTGTGGTGGGACCGCGGTGATGTGTAGATTTGACTCTGTTGAGCAGAGTGATGGGCTTCCGAAGTCCCCATTTGGATTGGTGTGGACATTATGAGTTTATTACTTACTTAATGATGATCTTGTATTTAGCTCGTGCCGATGATGTTATTTGGGTGCGGTAAAGTGGCTTCTCCTCAAGTGGTTTCCTCGTAATGAGTCGAAGCTGGGGTTTTGACCTGCTGCCCGGGTGTACGTAGCTGGCTCGGGTCTGCTTTTCGGTCTTCGGTCCGTCGTTGATTCATGGCTCTACGTCCCTTGTGTTTGATCTCGGTGCGTCGTTGGTGTGGAGCACCTTTTCGTTTTACGCGGAATAGTCTTTTATTTTTATTTTGCACAATAATTGTTACGCGTCAGTCATCCGTTTTTCGCTGAAACCATATTGATTGTCACCTATTCTATATCCGATGCATTGTCTCTGCGTTTTTCGCTGCCACCAGTTTTATAATCGATGGATTGTCTCTTTGTTTTCCGCTGCCACCAGTTTTATAACCGATGGATTGTCTCTTTGTTTTCCGCTGCCACCAGTTTCATTGTATATTAAACTGTTACGTCCCACAGTGAGTCTTGGTTTGGCTTCTGCGTGAGTTCCAAATACAGTTTAATAACAATTTGGATTTAGAAGAATTTGAGGTGCGTGATTCTGGTTTGAGATTTGGTTTCGCTCGATTGATTGGTAATCGATCGAAAGAATGCTGAGGCGCCTAGATTTGGTCTTAAATTACACGATTAACTTTATTAAGCTTTCACTCTTATAAACTTGTAATTCGGTATAAACTTAGATACGCGTACAGTTGTTTAAGTATCATTAGATGGAACCGTAGACAAAGCGTTTAATTAAGTAAGTCGACTTTTCGATTCGTAGTTCGGTAACAGAGTGACACTCCTTCGTATCACAAAAGCAAAGAGAATTCGGTTTTGTGGGAGGAAGAAGGTTTTATTGGGAGAGTGCATTTACTATGATGCGTTTTTTTTAAGGATTGGGTAATCGGTCGTAAAAGTTACGTTAATTTTCGTGATTGGTTAGCAGAGTAGGGGGGGGGGGGAGCATGATTCTAGATTTCTTATTGGGTCGCGGCTGCAACAGGCGCAATCGCTGCTCTATTTCCGGAAATCGGCTGTAGCGCACGTGTTCTCGTAGATCTCGCTGCGGGCCACTTACACGACCGCGTGGAGTCACGGGTAAGTTTTCCTTGGAGGTCTGTTTTGAATCCTAGGATAAGGGATTATCTTCGCTTGGGTCCTACGCTTTTTCTATTCGAGTGTTCCGTGAGTGCAGTTTCTCTTTCGGGACTGCAAGTATGTTCGCTCGTAAACTTTATTTACTGCTGACTATATTTACGCGTGGAAACGTACGCGCAACGCTTCCCCATTTGGGTATTATGGTTTATTTCGACTGTCGCATGCATAGGTTTTCCAAAACATAGGGTTTTGTCGATAAATAAGGGCGCCCGCTATCGTGCATGTTTGTATTGAAAGTTTCGTGAAAAAGGAATAAAAGAAAGTGAAGGCTGAGACGTTACAACGCCGGCCACGTGTAGAAAGAGCGAAGTGACCTTTTCGCACGCGGTTCGGTCGTAAAGAAGACATTGTCTGTATGTGTATGTATCAATCGATAGACTTCGATAACTACTAAAACATACCTATTAAATTTTTATTTTTCACGTAGTGAGTGTCTTCAATAACGAAAGTGCAAAAAACCGCGCACGTAAAGAAAAATGTATGTTTCAACGGGCTGGAGGATCGTGGTACGCTTCTATGCTTGAGACCAAGCATGAGGCGCGAATCTGCTTTGCGTGCAGAGTCCGTCATAAATGGTTGCCCGATCATTGCTCTCGAGAAAGAGCGATGCAATTAATTAATAATGATGTGAATCAACAATTCACATACACACATGCATATATATATATACAGGGTGTCCCAGAACTCAACGTTAAGCCGAAACGGGGTGACAGGATTGATTGTAACCATCAAGAGAAAAATCAGAAAAAAAAATAAAGGAGAAACAAAAATAAAGCAGAAAAAAATAAAGCAGGGCCTTTCAAAGTAGACAAATTTTGAAAATTTTAAATTCATAGTTTAACAAATAGCCTTAATTCTAGGAAACTTGGGTTTGTTTGGGTTTGTTTGGGTTTGTTTCACAATAACCGAAAAATGGTTACAGTTTGACCAAATTTCTAGGTTTTTCTTAAATGCCCATAATTTTCTAACTGCATGGGATAGATTTTTTTTCGGATGTTTCTCATGATGGTTACAATCAATCCTGTCACCCGGTTTCGGCTTGACGTTGAGTTCTGGGACACCCTATATATATATATATATATATATATATATATATATATATATATATATATATATATATATATATATATATATATATATATATATATATATATGCATCTGGCAGTTCCGCCCCGATTAAAAAATTAGAAACATTTTCACCAAACGTCGTTGCTAGAGAGGCCTGCTCTACGAAAAAGAGGTGATGTTTTGTAATTTATTGTTTAAACAATGCACCTTCGCCGTTTTTCTCACTACTGTCAGAAATTCGATTTCCATCGAAGTTTCTAGAAAGCAATTCCATAAAGAACGCGCTCTGTCGAAACGGAGTGAAATTAAACCATTTTATTGAATTGTTTAAACAAATGAGTTTATGATATACTCATCTTCTGAACGATGCGTATCGTTGCTGAATTCGATTTCATCTGGATTCTCCAGCGATCGAGATCGCTAGTGACTCGCTCTATAGAAGAGCGGTAAAATAACGCGATTTTAAATTGTCTAAACAAATAGGCTTGAGCAGTATGTATATTTTCGATGCCGTTTATCTTCGATGAATTCGATATCGGCCAAATTCTTGAGCGAATGGAATCTATTGACACTCATTCGCTAAATGAGTGGTAGAACTTATTGGTTAAACAATCATCAATTTAGCATTTCTTCTCTCCGTCGACTTTTGTCTTCGGGAGGTTCTACGAGCGTCGAATTCTCTAGCAATAAGGACCGCTAGAGACTCGCTCTACATATGAGTGGTGGAATTTTGCTATTTTAAATTGTTTGGACAAATAGGCTCGAATACTTTTTCCAACGACGGGGCCTTCCAGCCCGTCTTCCAGCCGTCTTCCAGCCGTCAAAAAATTGGTCCAAAATAATTGAATTCGAATAATCGCATACATTTCATTCAAGTTTCAACCAAGCAAGCATTAATAACCAATTTGATAAAACGTACTGTTTGCTTTATTTCAATTTGTATAAAAAGTAGCGACTTCACTACGAACATTAAAAAGATTTTCAAATTTTGCATTTGAGTGAAGATCAACATTTACTACGTATAAATGCCTAGTAGAAGATAATATCATTGTAAAGCTGAAACGCCGACTGGAGAATCTATAGTGAGCTCATGCACTTCATGCGTTTTTGTAATTGATTATAAAGATCGAAGAGGGATTGTTTTTATAATAATACACAAATCTTAATAATCCATAAATAAGCCTCAGAAGCTGGAGCGATGGTCATGAAAAAAGATTGAAAAAATACTTAAATTTAGACGGGTAAAACTAAGCAATTTGGAGAGATTGTTTAAACTAAGAGATAATTATTCTAGAATTATCAAATTGTACGCATACTTCGATTGTATATTCAAGTATACATAACGATTTTCTAGAATGCATTTATCATTAAAATGGCGCAGCTGTGGGCAGAGTGTTACGGCAAGGTTGCCGCGGTTGTTGCGAATCGGCGTGCAATCTAGCTTCCCGTAGACTTTGATTTGCAAAAGATTCAAACATTTTTTCAGACAAAAAACAACATTTTAGGCGAAATATCTGTTACATTTCGATTAAAAAAGTCTCTAAGGTCTCAAAAACAATTCTCGTCAAGTAGGAGGTGGTAACATTATCAATATAACTCCCAAGTTTAAACTTAATCGGCTTAATAGTTTTCGAAAAATCCTATACACCAATTTCCAAAATGCAGTTTTCAGAAAAACGCATTTGAAATTTACATAGAAATTGGGTTTCACTAGGTACTTGTGGTAACTAGGTACACAAGTAAACTGTTACAAAGTAATTTAATTATTAATTGCAGTTGTAATTCTACTTGTTTGTTGTTAATTTAATTACTTTTTGCCCATATCTACCTGCCCCCTGCGCTCGGGCTTCTGCCTGCGGCGCGCGCTCCGAACCGAGCGGTGAGGCACAGCATTGATGGTCTGCACCGTTAGAATTTTTCGAATTTCGCTTTAAAACTTTGGGAAAATATTCTGCGCTCGATAAGAAGTAGCTCACTAATGTTCAAAGTTACTAGTTTAGGGCAAAAGTCAATCCTACTACTGTTCGGTCTACCGCAACCACTCTTTGCAACACTTGTTCCTTGCAAAGAAAAAGTATATCGGTCCGAATAGTAAATAAGTAACATTTTTTTACTTGTGCATAAATCCAGTAACATTGAATATCAGTGAGCTACTTTTCACTCTGTGGCACTGATCTATGCATAGATTGCTCTTTGTGGAGACTGACTACAGAAATTCCCTGCATAACGAACGATTTTGAAGAAAAACAAGTTTCTAGTGTGTCTCCTGAAGTGTTATTTCTCCTAAAGATTCTTTGCGAAGAAAAAAAGAACAAAATGTTTTCATTCAATTGCAAAGTCTTGAACTTGTTTTTCGTTATAACCACTGATTGAGCCAGGCAATTATGAAAACAGCCTTTCAAAGGACAATTTATGCAAAGCGAACCTAACTTACTGTTCGGTCCAGTGTAAACCCTGTCCGAAACAATAATTTTTGTAAAAAGTGATCGTAGCAGACTGAACACTAATTATATTGACTTTCAAAAGTGAAAAGTATGAATATTAATTGTATTTGGAAGGAGAAAAATATATTGAAATAAAGACACCCGGATAGACGAACGTGTTGTGACAATTCACATGTCAGCATCATAGTGGCAAGAGGACAGCATACGGCGACACACCGTGACATCAATATGCTGTCTTTTGCTTCCGCATTAAACTGCAAATTTGCGCCACAGTGCGTGGTTTGGCGAAATAAATGTGTGATGCCAAGACGGCAAGTTTGCAGCAAATATACGCAACAATTACCTGCTGCAACAACGGCACTGATGCGGCAAGCTCCAGATTTGGAGTGATGTTATTTTTATATCGCGTTTTAGTCACAAATGCACCACACTATGACGCTCCGTTGCCGGTAAAAACGAGGTAAGTTATCGCGGCATTGATACGGAAAGTTTGGAATACGTTATTCCAGCACGGTTAGGGCACATTGGCGGCACGCTGTGACGTTCCATTGCCGGCCAAAACAAGGTATATGGGAGATTCGCTACGACAAATGTCATGATCATAAAATTAGTTAAATAAGTTGAACCAGTTGGATGGTCGAGTGGTTAGCGTGCTTGCCTTCTAAACCAGCCCATCGTGAAGTCGCGGGTTCGAATCCCTGCCTCGTACTTTCGGGAAAAAATAATTACGGGTATGACGCGCAGCCCTCAGTCATTCGCGGGCGTCGCACACACGAACCGGTACGTGTGTGTGATTGTATTCAATCAAATTATTTATTTTGCCCTCTTTTTATTCCCGCCTGCCCAGCGACCGGTAATGCAGAACTTCATTTAGCCGGTCACAACACCGCAATAGCGGGTCTCGTTTATACTGGCGAAGGAGCATTACGGCGTGTTCTAAATATGCCGGCAACGGAACGTCACGGAAGGCACATTGGTGCATGCCACCAATGTGCCTTCTCCTTGCCGCATAGCGTATTCCAAATTTTTCGTCTCAATGCCGCAATAACCCAGCAATGAACGTGCTCCAAATGTACCGCCAATATTCTGTACTTTAGTACTGCAATATTAATACCAGCATTCACGCGAGGGTGCGCAATGCTGTGCTGCTAGACCACAGCTTAATGCGGCGGCAAAGGATGCCATTTTTCCGTCACAACTTGCTCTCTCTTGGCGTGGTGTTGCCAATGTGTTGTCGCCAAATTTCTTACTGGGCACCTAACCTTAAAGTGCTTCAGGGAATATGTGGACCTGGCCGATAAAAACACCTATACTTCGCACGACACCGAACTTCATGCACTCACAAATTTATTTAACTTCATACCGGCACTACTAACTCGCCGAATACATTTCAGAAAGTGTGTGCGAACCATGCTTTATCGAGGTCGAGTAACAGACGTTGATATTTGATCGACGCGACAGAATGATTTCTGCGCGTCCTCGCTGGAATTCGCGAGATCTAAAAGTGATGGTTGTCACGCGATTTTTTCGGAAAATTCTTGACGGTTACCTGTAAAGTAGAGTCACCCACGGATCTCCGTAATTACTCGCTGGAATAGAACCCTCGTTCCCTTCGTTAGACGATTACGTCCACCAATTATTTTTTCCCCTTGTTCTTCTATTCATTTGACAGCGACTGTGCACATTTCGTGATATTCTGTAGAGCCGTTTTCGAGAAAACTGGGCACTCGTAATTGTGTTCTGTTTTACCAGCCGAATGGTGTGACACATGGCCTTAATAATGCTCTGAAAAAACAGTACGATATCTGAATATTTACAAAAATTAGAGCGATCCGACGATTTTTCAAAATATTCAAAAATTCATAAAATCTGAACTGTTCGACCGATATTTCCTCAATTCAATACGAACCTTGCTTCCTTTATATATCAGGTTGATAAAGTTTTGTCGCAATAATTTCAATGTAATTTATTTATTTATATATCTTATATAAAACATTTCTAATCAACAATATATTCGCCATCGGTTTCTATGACACTCGACCATCTAGTTGGCAACTCATTTATTCCCTTTGCCCAAAACTGCGGCGGCTGGCACTCAAAGAAATTTGAAATATCCCTTCTGAGATCGTCGACGTTTTTGAAAGTTTTGTTTCTCAAATATGCCTTCAAATATCTGAACAAATGGTAGTCACATGGCGCGATGTCGGGAGAGTATGGTGGATGAGGAACGGTATTCCACTGAAGCTCAGTGATTGTTTTGTGGGTTTCCTTTGCGACATGGGGTCTCGCGTTGTCGTGGAGAAGGTGCGCAGTCGCGCGCCTTGCCCGTTTTTTTCTTATATATTTTTTCTTATCTTTTGCCAATTCCTGGAGATTCTCGATGTATCGTGTAGAGGAGATCGTCTTACCTACAGGGAGAAAATTGTGAAACAGCATTCCCTTTGCGTCCCAGAAACCGCACAACAAAACCTTTTGTGAGTGACGATCAGATTTCGGTTGGTGTGGCGGTTTTTCTCTGATAGGAAGCCAGTAGGCTAAACGCGTTCTGTTATCATACAAGACCCAGCTTTCATCTCCCGTCACAAGATCTTCTAAAAACTCCTTGCGATGGTGGCGAAGCAGGAGAGACTGGCAGATGGTCACGCGACAGTTCTTATTGTCGTCGGTGAGACGGTGTGGTATCCATTGAGCTAGAACCTTCCTGTATCCCAAGTTGTGTAAGTGATTGACTATTGACGGTTGGATGTAGCCAAGTTCTCTTGCTAGCTCGTGCGTACTTGCTTTCGGTTTTTCTTTGATGCAGCGGAGTAATGCTTCATCATCGATGGTCGGCGGTCGTCCGGAACGTTCCTTATCTTCAAGGCTTGTGTTTCCAGATTTAAAACGATTGAACCAACGCTGGACTGTTCGATGAGAAACTACGTTCTTGCTGAATGCATCCTGTTTATTTTTAGCAGTTGTGCTTGCGTGCGTTCGTGCCGCGCTCGTAAAAAAATGATCGCTCGAAGTTGCTCCTGCGAGATCGAAGCCATTTCTATCCACCAGAACGCGCGCTCGCCCTTTTATACCCTGTTACGCGGAAGAGTAGAATACATTCTAGAATATTCTCGACATAGCTCGATGTCATCCTGCGTCAATACGTAAAAAGACATTTTTAAAATTTTTGCGACCAAACTTTTTTATCAACCTGATATAAAGAAAAAAGCCGTGAATGTAAAAATTTGCGTTAATTAGAGCAGCCAGAAGCATTTTTAAACAAATTTCAAATGCCGTAAAATTAGAGATTTTAAAATTAATTTTGACAAAATTAGCAGAGAATGAAAAAGTTGTATCGATCATAATCTGTACGGAACAGGAGTAGCTTAAACCGTTCTCGAGTTACAAACGTTTCAATTTTATAGTACCAGAACACACACGCGCACATCCAGACATTTTATCGACATTTTGGGACATTTTAAATCCGGTGACATTGAGAACTGGAAAAGACATTTGTTGATCGTGGCAAAGGTGCTGATATTTGCTAATCGTTCAGAGAATTCTTACCTCGATCCCCATTGTGTTTACCGGCACATCTTGTTTATTGTTCAACGGCAATGTCTATGCATTCCGCTTGAGGGTATAGATTTTTCTAGTCTCGATGTGCACAGTTCTATCTGGTAAAACAATATAATTTTCCTTTATCACATCAGCATCATTAAAGTGCAGTTCACACAGGTATTACTTATCTGTCAGTACTCGATTGATCACTGCACTGAAGTCTCACGTTCGGGCACTGAAAGCAACAATTCAAAAATATTACAAGCTTTTAGTTGACTTGGTGTGAGATGCAAAACGGAAAATCAATATTTCACCCACTTCCCGACTACTTACAAGAGGAGGCTGTTAATTGTCAAATTTAGACTTTATGCATACTGCGTGTCATACAAGCTCATGGCCAGAGATGTTATGTGGCAAAGCAGTAAGATGCGCTTTTTCGCCGTTGTCAATAAAGGCGGCATTGAAATATTCCGTTGCGTTCAAATACATACTACGCAAAGCAAATTTCAAAGAGCGCGTGGCGCAGCGAGCAAGCTCTCTGCTTCATAAGTCCGTCGTCATCAGTTCGAAACTCGCTGCTGGCAACTTTTGATGTGTAAACATCTTAGCGCTCGGTCTACGGTAGGGGCTAGCTGGGGCTTCGAGCGTCAGATGACGTCAGCGTAAGACCGTGTCTGTGTGAGCGCGTTAATGTGTGCGTGAGAGCGCCGCACGGTGAGGGCTAACCAACACTTCCATGCATAGGACCGTGCGGCAGAGAGAGAGAGAGTGAGAGAGAGAGAGAGAGAGAGGGGGGGAGAGGGAGAGAGAGAGGGAGAGAGAGACAGAGGGAGGGGGAGAGAGAGAGAGAGAGAGGGAGAGAAAGAGAGAGAGAGAGAGAGATAAATGCGGTTGATTATTGCCCAGGGTTGGGCGAAATTGTACAGTGCAAGCATATGACAAGAGAAAGCCGTGTCCAAGCATATTACAAGAGCGAGAAAGAAGAGAGAGCATATTAAGAGAGAGAGACAGAGACAGAGAGAAACGTGTTAACCTAAAAGTTTCGGAAGCATCGTTCGTAATTACCTTTTAGGTTGGCGACACCACGTAAAATTCCAGTAGGAAAAAATGTCCGTCATGTACTCACTAAATATATTTAAATATAAGAAAATATGTAATAAAATATGTGTACAAAATAGCTAATTAATCTCTCTCGCTCGCTCTTCTCTCTCTCTCTCTCTCTCTCTCGTCGGCGACGTGTGTGCAGCTGAATGCTTATTGCTGAACGGACAAAAAAATACTTTCAGTAGTCGTTTATATCTCACCAAATCAACGAGTCAATGAAATCATAAAATTCCTTCATTTCGTTCTGCTCCCATACACTCCGGTTGGATCTGCTGAGCCTGGTGAAGAATACGACACCATGCCCATGATAATTGGAGGCGACTTTAATATCGACTTCGCTTCAGATGAGGCTGAACCGCTCATTTCATTTTTACAGGGCAAACTCAATCTACGCACGAATACAGATAAAAACATTCCAACTACAAATTCAAAGACTACAGTCGATGCTGTATTCTCGCGGTATTTGGAAACACTGCAGTCGCAAGTCTGTGTCTTATTACAGTTACCACAAACCAATCATTTCATGTATAAAAGAAACTGATCAATAAATTTTCAAACTTGATTCTTTATGCTATTTTCGCATTGTTTTATTACAAAAAAATTTTGATCAAAACCAATGCACGACCTCAATTTTCCCACACCAAACTGATGCGAGCTCACATGTTTACACATCAATTTTTCTTGTGTCGATTTTTATTCAAAAGTGTCACAGACAATTTCCGGTAACCACATTCAACAATTATGCATATAACTTCTTTACATGCCGTTTCTTGTGGAAAGACCGACGCTTTTGAACCTCATTGTGTTGTTCGCAAACAAAGTTATATTTCAAAAATGGAAATACTTGCTGTGGCAAGTACGAAATAAAAATGTCGTTACTCGACCACGACAGTTGAAGGATAAAAGTTCCTTCCCGCATAAGGGGACGGGAGGATCCAAACGAGATGCTTCATACCAGCGTAGTTGCCTGCTAACTTCGAAAGAAGGTAGAAGCGGTCCTTAGCACAACTTGCAAGGGCGTCGAAAATCAGTGTGTACGTGAGTTTTGTTTTACCCGGTTAAAAAACGAAAAAAATGGAGGCGGGCAAATCCGAGAGTGATCCGGGCCCTTCGCATGAAAGTGATGAGAAAGAAAGGGAAGAGAAAGTCGAAGATTCGATACACAGTGAAATGTCCAGCAACAATTAAAGGATGAGTTGGTGTATTTTGAAAGCCTCCTCGGTAATAATAATCTCATCGCAGCAGAACCATTTCCATCAATCACCGAAAAAGCCATGGTAATAGGGGAAGAAATGTTCCAGAATACGTTGCAAATGCTCGCCGAAAAAAACCCTTGTTTTTGATAAGGAATTGATAGACATTAAATAAATCGGCGACAGTGGTGCCTACGAATGAGTTGAATCGAGTCTCATCGCCAGCGCATTAGCAGACCAAAGCGAAACGGATAAGAAGAAAAAAAGAGTATGACTACATTCCTCTGGATTAAAAAATAAGAGCTGTCACTCTGGCCAAAAAACATCCAGGCTAGAGTCTCAAAAATCTATAAAAAGGGTGCTTTTGTTTTAGAAATATGTACTATTTCTCCAGGTGGGAAGAGCAAGTGGCGGTTGTAAATTTGATAAATATTGCACCGTTAATTCATGGACACATGATCGCTTCGTAGAAGCTCGACATAACTTCCAGTAGATTGCGACTAGAAACTTGCAGCATCGGGCTTTGGGCGCTCCATGTCAGTTCCCAGATTTCGAACTCAAAGCTTCAAAACCATGAGTTACCGAATTCAAAAAGAAGCATCGGAATCGACAATGGAAAATCACAAAACTTGTTTCCCGGAAAGAGACGGTTACCCTACACGAAACTTTAGCCGCAGTGGACACATTTCGAATCCCGACGCGACCGTTGATACCCAACTTCGACAAAGATTTCATAATGAATACAGTTGAAACAGGTAAGTGGAGAGCTGTTCACAATTTTCACATGCCGCGATACAATATGATAATATGATATATGATAGATAACACAAATTTCTTTCCGAAAATACTACCATAGTAGAAAGGGTATTTTTGTATTTGGTTTGTCAGGATGCCAGTCCACGTTTAACAGGTCTCTCACCGAAAAAGGGTCGAAGTCCGTCCTAGTAAAGCGACAGACATGAACTAGGTGACACATTCGTATATGGTACCATATTCTCCCATCATGTCTGGACCTCTTGTTTTCGTGTGCCTCCAAGAGTCTACAGGGACGTATGGACCCATAGTGCAGAAGACGGTCAAGGAGTAAGCCAAGAAGTGTACCAACGTTGTTATTACATCCTCCAAATCTGGTAAACTCACAACGGGTTTGTACAAGGACTTCTTGCGTGATGCGTTGAAACCATACGTACAAAATGAAAAATGTCTCCTTCTTATCAACTCTTGGGGTGGGCAAACCAACCCGGAGTTGTAAGATGCGACGTTTCGGGATGATAAAAAGTTACCAACATGCACTACGAAGGTTATTTCTCCAAAGTGCACGCCTCCCCTTCAACCGTGTGACGTACTTTTACCAACAGGTAAAAAATCGAAAAAGCGCCTTAAAATTGTACTTATTTAATCTAGCAACCGCGTGAGATCTATTCCAGAGAAGATTGTGTAAAAATCCAATCGGTCGTTCATTACTAGCTGGCTTCTCCAATTTTTTCCGATATGATACGATACGCGTGGTTGGTATCACGCCTGACGGACGATAGAACAATTTTTTTGGATGTAAATCAGAAGTGTTTCCCAACAAATCATTTAAAAAACAATTGTTCTTGTAAAAACACATCGTTTATCAAATGTACTAGATGTAGTGCTGTTTTTTGCTTTGCATATTTTTATGACAACTATCACTTGGGTTCGTACGATACTCCGGCTACGTCATATCACTAATTGTAAATTATCTGCAAGTATATACGGAACTTGTCAATAAATTGTACCCACTTTAATGTTCTTCGCGATATTGTGTTCTATTTATCGTGTTATTTGCATGAAACGAGTATAAAATATTACTTTGTTTACGAACAACATAATGAAGTTCGAAAGCGTCGGTTTTTCCATAACGAACGGCATTTAGAACACTTATTATATGCATAATTGTTGAAACTCATTGCCGGGAATTATCTGTATACACATTTGAATTAAAAAAAAAAAAAAGTTGCCAGCGGCGACATTCGAACCGGGGACGACGGGGTTATGAAGCAGCGAGCTGGCTGGCTGCACCGCGCGCACCTTAAAATGTTCTTTACGTAGAAAGTATTTGAACGCAACGGCAAATTTCAATGCCGATTTTCTTGACAACAGCGAAGAAGCGCGTCTCACGGCTTTGTCACATAGCACCTCTGGCTATGAGCTTTTATTACATGCAGTATAAATCGAATCTGAATTTGACTATTTACAGCTTCACCTTGTTAGAGCTCTGAAATTTTGCAAGCATGCATCTAAGAGGTGACAATGCATGATTCAACTTTTAAAAAATCCATAGTAAAATATCTCTAATGAACCTATATAACATTGTTATTAACACCTTCAATAGCACTAACTTTAGAATATAGGATTAATTCCTCTTCGCAAACATTTTAGAGCTCTAGTACAATCAATGAAAGACTAAAAAGTAGAAAATAACTTATATGTACGATTTTTTTCAAATAAGTTAGTTAATGTACTAAACAGTAGAAAATATTTTTTTTACCAAGTAACGTACTTGTGACTATAACTAAGCGCTTGGGGCGCTCAACTTTTTAAATGTTTAATACATTTCATTAATTCAGTTTCATTAACCGTATTTAATTTGGCATAATAGTAATTGGAGAAATTATTATCACACGTTTATACTCAACTTCGTTTTTATTTAAGAAATCTAAGGTCGTTTTACAGTAAATCAAATACACTTGTCATGTTCACGGATTAATGTAAATCAAAGCTTATATGTTTAAATTTTCAGCGCCCCAAGCTTTTATTTGTAGTCACACATAGCTGACTTGATAAACAGATCATTTTCTACTCTTTAGTACATTAAGGGGTTACGTGGGTTTCAAAGCATATTTTCTCTACTTAAAAAAAAATTGATACATAAATTGTTTTATTCAAAATGTTAAGCACATTACAGAGCAAAGTTTCAACAATATTAAAAAAAAATCATTCTAACATTTGGGAAATTCAGCCGGTGGGATCTGGTTTCCAAAGACCCTTAAAAAATGTGTCCTAGTGGGCGTCAGGATAACTCATGATAGCTTTATCTGAAATAAAAAGCCAATTTTTTTTTTATTAGTAGATAACGCAGATATCTGCGTTCTGCGTCCCTCCCGGCCGGTCTTTTCCAACGGGGGGAATTCCCAAAGGCTCTCCTCCTAGACTTTTACTCCGATTGACTTAAAACTTTGGAAGAATATTCTAGGCATATTGTACTATTATATATTGTACTATATACACAATGAAATTTTAAAAAAATGGATTTTTTTTACATTTCCAAACCCACGTAACCCCTTCAACAAAAGCTTCCTTTAAAATATATTTTTTTGTTTTTATTGTATCTGCTACGGCGAACGCTGCGCCAATTTTAGCTTCCATGTACAGGGATTTTCCCCCTTTTTACATTTCCCACCATTTTCTCCAATCCACATCCCTAATCGATTCCCACCTTGCGGCCGTAGCCGACTTCCCCCCTCTGTATCGCATTCACCATGACTTTTTTTTGTCATGGGTGTAGAGAAACTGCGGAAAACCTATACCAATACAGCCAGTCACGAGTTCGCTTCGCAGCCTCGGAGCTAGTCGCGTTTCGTCGAGAAATAGCTCACAGGCTACAGCCATACACATCCGACACACACACGTACCGGTCCATGTGCGCGACATCTGTGTAGAATTGGAGCTACGTCACGCCTGTGTTTTTATTTCTCGACGAAACTACGAGACGGTGATTCGAACCCGCGACCTCCCGATGTGTTGATTTCAGAGGCAAGCACGCTAACCACTATACCAACACATCGGTTCCTTTAAAATATTTTTATTACATATAATTTATTTTCTACTGTTCAGTCTTCAAGGCCTTATATACCCGATTACGCCGATTTTCGAAGGTACGTTTCTAGACGCATGTAATATCTTTTATTACTTATGATTTATGACCGGTTATATTCTTACAGTTTGTCATATGATCGACTGGAAACCAGCGTATATACTTTGTAGTTAATATGACAAATTATACACGCACGCCCTATCGGAGATCACGCTCGTTCGAGGTTTACATTAGTTAGCACGACAATTGCATTTTCAGAGTAAAAGGATACTTAACTTTCTTTAAATTCGTGTGGAATTATTACGCACGCTCGTTGGCTCTTACCGGACTCCGGGACCTTGATGTTTCCTTCTTCACTTCGGCCACCTCCACGATTCGGGAGTATTTGGGCGGCCAGTCCAAATTACCCCATGAGGTGATGGAGATACCCAGGGGACTCGATAGGACCGACTTTTCCTATTTCTGTAGCCAGATCGTGACTAGACTTGGACGTTTGGTTGGCGATATACCCGCAGAATGGGTGATTGACGCGTCGCGTCTCGCGGTCCCGGTGCGAAAGAGAACGAGCTATCGATCCCGATCGGGAGGTAGGCTCTGGATAACTCCTCTCTCTCGGGCGTCCGCCCAGAATATATTGAAGATATTCTAATTTCCTGGCAAGTGGGGAATTATGATTTTCTTCCTAGTATCTTACAATTCTCCCCCTTTGCTCGCATTCGCATTTGCATGGCTCGTCTTTATTTTAACTATTACATTGACGTGTCCCGTAGTTTACATCAGATCACTTCCACCAACTCTTGACAGGTTGACAGCCACAATGTTTTCTAACCCGCTACTCATTGTAATCACTTACTTATGCATATTCATAATCATCCTTACTTGGCCACTTATTCTACTCTTTACATATTTGCAAGAATGTTCGTTCTCAATTCGTCACATACTCTAATATTTACATATTTACATTAACATTCGTTCTCCGCTCGTCACATACTCTAATATTTATATATTTACAGTAACATTCATTCTCGACTCGTCACATACTGTAATATTTAGATATTTACATTAACATGGGTCAGCGAAGTGGGAAAATTTACACCTCTTTATATGGTTATAAAATCTATCTAATTTTCTGTAAGTTAATGTTTTTTTTTAATTTTTTTTTTAAATTCTTCAAGCGACGGACATTGCGGCCCTAGACCTATAATATTTACGCAGATTCCAGCGATTATAGGTCCCGATTATCTTTTTGTTATCGTCAATATCAGCTAATACAAACGCGTTTTCACCCACTTTCTGAACAATTCGATACGGACCCTTGAACAAGTGGTACGCAACAGGACCAGATCTCCTATTTCAATTTTGACCTTAGATACAGACCCTTGCTGTTTCTGCCGTCGTTTAAAACTTCTTTTTACTTGCTCTCGGGCCAATGAAATGACGTGCTCGTGCGATGGTGAATCGTGATCGGGGAAACTCAGAAGGTGCCTGACTTGATATTTCACCGGTTGCCCAAAATGCAATTCCATTGGGGGAAACCCAGTATTCTGGTGAACCGTAATATTTATTATCTCAATCTGTGGCACAAATTGTACCCATTTCGTATGTTTATGCGCACATAGAGTACGGAACAATCGGCCAAGCTCACGCATCACCGGCTCCGCCGGATTTGACTCCGGATGCCTGACCGAACTGTAATAAACTTTGATGCCTGTCGCTTCTAATTCTTTATTCCATGCATGAGAGGTAAACTGAGTTCCGTGATCGGATAAAATACGACTGGGCTTGCCGAATTTTGGAATAAAATGATCGCGGAACTTCTTCAGACATGTCCTAACAGTTGCTCTTTTCATCGGGTATAAACTGACCCATTTGGAGAACACATCCAGCACAACGAAAATGTAGTATGCATCATTACGTGCCATGGAAAGCGGACCATAAAAATCTACCGCGAACAAGTCAAGCACACCGCAAGCACAATTTACCTTCCATGGATACCGTAAGATATTCAACGCGCTGGCACAAATCACTCTTGAG
Organism: Ophion obscuratus; assembly: GCA_964007375.1. Taxonomy (NCBI): domain Eukaryota; kingdom Metazoa; phylum Arthropoda; class Insecta; order Hymenoptera; family Ichneumonidae; genus Ophion; species Ophion obscuratus. The sequence goes on from OZ023314.1 coordinate 56,931,198, forward strand.
TAGGTATTTCTTTACTTGCCATGCCCCTCCAATGGTAAAACCTCTTTAGGTATCCAAGAGTTTTATATACACCGGGATGCCCTAACTTTGTATTAATTTCTTCGATCAGCGGGAGTTGAGCCCTTTGCGGGACTATGATTCTCCAAACTGTCGAAGTCTTCTCTCGATGAAAAAGCAATTGGTGGATTACGTAATTTGGCTCCTCCCGAATTTCCCGACAATCAGCCATTTTCTTACAGATGACAGGGTCTTCCTTCTGCCATTGGCCTAACTTTTTTATGAGGCGTATTAAACTTCGATCATGTTCGAGCATTGCCAAATTTACAAGTAATGAATCTTCCTCATGATTGACTAGGAGAAAATACTGATATGAGGACGAGATCACGAGCCTATCCTCCCTTTCTTCATGAAAACCACCATCGGGATTACGACTGAAAACGTCAGCAACTACGTTGTCGGCTCCACGACAATAAGAAACTGAGAATGAATACTGTTGTAACACAAGACACCATCGTGTGATGCACGCGCTTCGAAAGGCAGCCGACTGTAGGAAAGTCAGCGCCTGATGGTCCGTGATTATTTCAAATGGGATTCCGATAAGATAAATCCGAAATTTTGTAATAGAATAAACAATCGCCAAAAGCTCCTTCTCCGTTGTGGTAAAGCTTACCTCGCACCTCGTCAGGCATCGAGAAACCACACCAACGTTATGCTCATCGACATCGTTTATAAGTCTGATAAGTAGAGGAACTAGAGCGGTTCTGTGTGTGTGTGTGTGTGTGTGTGTGTGTGCGTGCGTGCGTGCGTGCGTGCGTGCGTGCGTGCGTGCGTGTGTGTGTGTGTGTGTGTGTGTGTGTGTGTGCGCGCGCGCGCGCGTGGAAGGAAGGAGGAGGGGGCAAAAAAATGGTTCGAATTAAATGACAATAAAACAATAGTTTATTAATAATTAAATTGAACACTGACCTTCCATAGTATATATTATACATAAAATATTTGGTGTGTGTGTGTATGGTTGCCTGTTTTTCATTGCTTAAAATTATTTTATTTTGAATATCCGCAGCGGATTCGTTATGCTGGAACATAACAAATCATGCATCTTATTAACCTGTCAAACAATCATATTTTGAATCATACTAAAGATAATACGAACCATCGACCCAGTATAAGTTCAGTCAGGTGGGGCAAGTGTCGCGCATTGAAACTTGGTGGGTCGGCCCGCCGCAGTTGAGACAAAATATCCCCTGGATGTTGTTAAACCGTTCGCTGAAGTGGCCACATCTTTGAATTAGTCGATCAACCGCGCCCTGCGTATCAAATACCACAACACGCAAAATTTCGCCCGATCATTTTCGGTGAGATATTCGTAGATCACACAGCCCATGACTCCCCGGTTCAACCGATTTATTTGCTGCTGGTCCACTATGATTTCGCGCTCATAATGGACTCCTTTATCTGAGGCATCACCCAATCCACTATCAAATGATTCCGTATCACTGTCCATCTCGGCCAGTTCCAAGTCATCATGTGCAAGCACCTCAATGTCCGCCCACTCATCATCGTCATCATTGGCGATATCAATAACGTCTACCCCAACTTCCACTTCGTCGTCATCGGTGATATTCACAACAACCTCTATCTCATCATCGACGAGATTGATCACTTCAATTTGGTTCGACATCTTTCTTAACGGATTTTCCGTTCTCCGACTGTTCCACAATGACACCTCGCAGGTTGAAGACTGGAATGGCAAAAACTGCTGTTCCGATCCTTCTTCGGATTTCGATTTTTGGATCCTCATAGGCTTATAGTAGGGTGGGGGATGACCAACAGGATGTGTAAATAGTTCTCAACATTATTTGGCACCTGTAGAAAAAAAACCTTGCAAGATGGTGCATCCTGGCCAGGGGATAAACGAAAAGTTTTTTTTGTTTAACTATCCTTGTGGTGGTAGGCATCTGCTGTCCCGAAAAGTGTGCACTTGTGGAAGTGAAAGCTGGCCAGGCTTGCCAATCATTGACTACCGCGATCTCTACAGAACAGCGTCTAATTCATGGAGACTGAACTGGCGTATTGTAAAGAGCATCTTAGAGTTTTTAATTTATATTGCCACGTGTTCCAGTATGTATAAAGTCCAGCCTGTCACGAATCATAGGGCTCTTCGCAGAGTAGCATCAAACCTATACAAGTGACACTTGAGGCTATACAGTTCTTATCGAATCAGCCATATTCTTAAGGCAATTTCTTTTTGTTCGTCGACGTTCGAAGCCACCCTCCGAGCATGGTGAACATTTTGAAAAATAACATTCCGCTCAAGTAATGTCACGGATTCAAAACACATATACGAAAACGAGGTATTTATTACAACTTATATTTTTTGCATTTTATTTTTATTTATTTTATTTTTTTAATTAAAAAAAAAATTATTTTTATTTTTTGCTCTTGTTGAACTCCGACCGGCTCGTTCTGTGTATGTATTTATTTTTCATGCTTTCCACTATAAAAGATATCAACGTGATATTAAAAAAACTCTGGTGGAGGTGATTCTATTACATTTTCCGAGCTAGAAGGAAACGACAAAAATATTTTCTGATGGGAGACCATTTTTAATCATCGACAGCGCTCAAAAGTGGCCACACTTTGAATGAAGCAGTGAGTTCACATATCTCTCTGGCAAGACTTTTCAACTCGTTAACATGGAGAACAACAATGAACCATCAGATGAAATCTTGCACAACCAAGCCACGCTCTTAAGTTCGATCGACGACTTTGCTGTGTGAGAGATACAGATCGTCGAGTTCATCGAACTACTGAAGACGCAAAGCCGAATTAAGCGCCAACGATTATCAACTAAACATCAATAGTCATTGATAGGCCAAATACCGCATCTGGAAGGATTGAAGTATTCCATGTACAAGCATTTTATATGCATGGGTGCAGGACACAGCGGTGAGGGGTTAATGTGGCGAGAAATCGACTTGAACGCGTGATGGTATATACTTTAACCCCTGCACGATGAATTTCAACAACGTGGAAGCTGTGTTGAATGAATATTATCACAGATCTCTTGAATGTCTTCGAAAGTCTCTGAACGTCTTCACACCTCTCGTGAATGCTTTTGAAAGTCTCTTGAACGTATTCGAAAGTTTCTTGAACGTCTTCAAACCCCTCGTGAATGTCTTTGGAAGTCTCTAAAACGTCATCGAACCTCTCGTCGATGTCTTCAAACGTAATATGAATACTATCACAGATCTCTTGAATGTCTTCGAAAGTCTCTGAACGTCTTCACACCTCTCGTGAATGCCTTTGAAAGTCTCTTAAGCGTCTTCGAACCCTTCATGAATGTCTTCAAACGTATTATGAATGCCGTCGAAAGTCTCGGAAACGTCTTCGAACCCCTCATGAATGTATTCAAACGTATTATGAATGTCGTCGAAAGTCTCTTGAACATATTCGAAAGTTTCTTGAACGTCTTCAAACCCCTCGTGAATGTTTTTGAAAGTCTCTAAAACGTCATCGAACCACCCATCGATGTTTTCAAACGTATCATGAATATCGTCAAAGATCTCTTGAATGTCTTCGAAAGTCTCTGAAGTTCTTCGCACCTCCCATTAATGTCTTCGAACGTTTCATGAGCGTCGTAGAAAGTCTCTTGAAACTCTTCGAACCCCTCATGCATGTCTTCAAACACCTTATGAATGTTTTCGAACGTCTCTTGACTGTTGTCGAACGTCTCTTGAATGTCTTCGAACGTCTTATGAATGTCTTCGGAAGTCTCTGGAACGTATCACGAACGACTGTTAAAAACTTTCAAATGCCTCGCAAACTTCCAACAAACGGCTCACGAACATCTATCGAACGTATACCGATGAATGTATTCGATCATCATTGCGCGATTATATTATTTTATTTTCAATCAAATTCCATACAAAAAAAATGAGTTTCACATTCGAAAATATTATTTTATTCAGGTGCACAATCCGATGTCAGATGATGCTGACATAACTAAGTACGGGGTGAGGAGAATAAAAAGTACATAATGTTAAATTTTTCTTTTATTTGCACGACTCTTTATGATTCAACCACCAATTAAAGATTTTAAATACATTTTGTGTAGGGCACAATAGTTTGTATGCTTTTCACATCGTAGAGTAGAACTTCCATCTAATTTACTTGAGACATCCATATCGTCAAAGTCTATATTCAACGACTCAATAAATAGCTCATTTTTCATATTTAGTATATTAGCTATCCATTTTCGTTTTTCGTATCCCTTAACATATACAATTGGACACATGTCGTCTTCCGTTCAACCTTCAACTGCACCTGTTATTAAACCTTCAGTCACGCGATATGGAACGTTTCCATAGGCCCGCTTTAGACCATTGCAAATCAACCACGATGCTTCGTATCTCTCCGAATTTTGCTGATCTATACAATTTTACCCATAATATCGGTCAATGAACAATATCCAACAACGCGATCGTGTAAGATTAAAACAATAAGCAGTCGTATTCGGTAGTGAATCTTCTTTGCATTTAAACTCTATTCATACATCTACGGCAGCATGTTTTACAGGCTCGTTCTGATGCAATCAATCATTATCCGAGAGAGGGTCGTTACATTAAGACTTGGCGACGGTTAGTAAAGAACGATCACTATTGCAATCGTAATGGGATTTACGAAATCGAGAGTACATATTGAACTAAATGCTGAAACTTTTTTGAAGTCCAAATGCGAGTCCTCCTGAGAAAAGAATGCTGAATTGAGATAAAGTTTAACATTTGTGAGTTTTCAGTCAGTCAAAAATATAATGTTCTTTGCCATAGATTATCTTTTCTACCAGTCTGTGCCGCACCAATTACATATATTAGTTTCTCTAGTTGGGGGGCAGCTTTTACGGTCCATGAATGCTTCGTTGTGCTTTGAAGCGGTGGACATTCGTATAGATCCCAAGAGTGAAAACTCATATTCAAGTATCGCCCAATTTCCAATGTTCAAAGTAATGATAATTTATTGATCTCATCTGATATTGTGTGGGGCATACGCCATTGTATCTTGAGTAATTCAACTTCTACCTCTATTGGTTGATGATGACTGAATGCACAATTATTGCCATAGCGTGAACGTATTGGAATTAACTCATGATGAGCATTAATTTTCGTAGAAAATGTATTTTATGCACAGCACTAGTTTTTCCAGTTCTACCACAAACCATGATATGGAATCAGCGCTGTGATGTGATTGATACTATGATAGCGATTCGTCATATGAAAAGCACATGTGGTTATCAATACTAAATACTTTATGATATTGATACATATTCTCTGCTACGTTCTTCTCATCAGTCTTTGCACACTCTCATCTTCTCCCTATCATTAGTCAAAAACACTCCAAATAGGCATTTTCAATGAATGGATGTCGTGCTTTCCGACTGGAGTTGATGATTTGGTGCCACTTATTGGTATTATTTGTTAGTCGGATGGGGCAGTGCTTTAGTGCTCCACAATCGATCTCATGTGATTGCAGTTTATCCTTTGATCTAAAGTAATGCAGACACCTGCGAAATAATGGATTGTTGTTTAATTCGTTTAGCGCATATAACGATATAGTAATTATGTTAACTTCACACACCGATGGCATATATATATTTTTTAGTGGTTGCCTCTGTTCTGCGCTCACGCGGCTTGACAGGTTGTTTATCTATATAATATGTCATACATTGTTATCTTCGGTATCTTGTATGTATAGCAAATTGATATGATTTTCTTCTTCTTATGTTGAGCCACGCGTATCGGAGCAATGTCTTCTTCGGTGGTACACACATTAATGGATAAATTGTTTTGAAGCACCATTTGTTTTAAAATTTGCCCTATAGTTATGGGGAATCCAATATTCGATAGATTCAATACCATTGAATAATGCATGTAAGAAGATCCGGAGTCACTGTTTCGTTCAGCTGGGTATAAAGCTGTGACTGTCACCCAAGCGAATCGTGTATTATCTCTTGATTGCACATTAATCGTAGCCCTCATAATCATTATTTCCCGTGGCAATGAGATATAACATTCAACGCGTATTGATTTAGATTTATTTATATTTATTGTAAGATTACGTATTGTTCGCAAAGCTTCCACGGTGTTGAAATTCATCGAGCAGGGGTTAAAGTATATACCATCACGCGTTCAAGTCGATTTCTTGCCACATTAACCCATCACCGCTGTGTCCTGCACCCATGCATCCGTTTGCAATCTAAACGATCGTCCGGGCAAAACATGGTTGAGAGCAATACAATTCCAAAAATCACACTTCAACTTTTTGAAAACGTGAGCGTGGAGCTCGGTCCATTCCCAATCTGTATTCTTCTTTAACAAATCCCGTAACGAAGCCACCGACTGATTTTTATTGAGATTGAATTGGCGATAATATTTGCAACTCCTAAAAACTGCTGTAGCTGCCGTTTGTCCTTTGGCTCCGCAAAGTCCAAGATAACTTGACGTTTTTGGGGATCAGGTTTTATCCCTTGTGATGAAATTGCACAGCCCAAAAAGGACACCATTTTCTGGAAGAAACTACACTTCGATAATTTTAAAGTGAAGTTATGATCTCGCAACCGTTTCAGGATTTCCGTTAACAAGCACATATGTTGTTCAATTGTTTTAGTCCCAATTAAAATATCGTCAATATAACACGAGATATTTGTCTCAAAATCGCCTTTCAGCGCCAAACTCAAGGCCCTAATGAAGCCACTACCCGCGTCTAATAAGTCGAGTCGAATAAAAAGGCAGTGTACGGTCGGGAGTCCCGATGTAGCGGGATTTGCCAATAACCGTAGGTTAGATTAATTTTTGAAAACCATTCAGCCCCACTAAATTTCTGTAACAACTCATGAATGATAGGAGGAGACTCATGATCATCTTAAATGACGGGCAATCTAGGCAAACTCGAACGGATCCGTCCTCCTTCTTAACTATTCGCAATGGATTGCAATAACTACTCGCCGTTCTCTCTATCACACCCTCAGCCAGCGTTTTTTTAATACACTGAGCTGTGGCCTGACGCAATTGATATAGGATTGGATAATGATATCTTATCTTCGGATTCTCAACCGCAACCCTTATTTTGTGTTCATTTCCAATCGCACATCCTGGCTTGTCCGAAAAAACGTCACGAAATTCATTTATTATTTTAAACCAATTCTGTCTCGTGGTATCATCCAATGACGTTATGGAATCTCCCATACCAATCATCTCTTTTGCGAAGCCCGAGACTCCTACTGAGTCTATCTCTTTGACGTATCTCTTTGACGCTGACGCGTGGCGATCCCCCCCCCCCCTGACTCCAATTCAGATTCGACTAAAATCGGCAAGCTTTCGTTCATCTCACGATCACTTCTCATCTGATTTACGTTTATGACAAATACGTGTATCTTATCCTTGTCACGAGGGCATATTAGCGTTTCCGTTGAGTCTTTTCCAAAATCGATCGTCGCGAGGGACAAACGCTTTCCTCTTACTTCTATTGAGTTTCTCTTATAGTCAATGATAGTGTCACTTTTTGACATCCAATCATGGGCAAGATTACGATTTCCGGGGCGCTAAGATCTAACGACTGATTCACATGCATTTTGATTAAAGAAATCGAAAGTGCAGAAGACAGTTTTTCGATATCTCACTTGGTTTTCGAGATATCGATATATACATACTTTTGTCATTTTTTAAAATATCTCGGTAAATATGCAGTTGTCGGAAAAATGATAAGAGACACTTTTTGTAGGAAATTAAATTTCCTGCAAACAAGGTCCTACACAAAATTTTGAACAACACACACACACACTCACACACCGCTCCCCAACATACGCACACACACATGCCGCCCCCAGCACACACACGCACACGCACACATGCACACGTACACGACACTCATACGCACACGCACGGACAGTTTTGAATTATCAAACCACTTAAAGAAGCCCCTGATTAGCTGCCCAAAAACTCACCCGTCGTCGATTAAACGCATTTTTATCGCATTATCATGGAATCCTCAATATTTTTCTCTCACTGTACTATATCTGCCAAATGTGGTTGGATTTTCTCCAGCACACATACACGCACCAATGAATTGTGCTATTCTTGACATTGAGTCTGTCGTAAATATTACATTTATTTCACACGCAAACTCTTATCAACACATTTGCTCCCACTTGTAACCCCTGCTCTCGTTCAAACGCGCCTATTTATTCTCTGCGAAAATATATTTCAAACAGTCGAGCATAAACGGATAGAATATCATCAAAATATTGCGGAAAACTCACGCTTCGATATAAACTTATCGACAGTTCGTTGTTAAGTTCGTTGTTAAATGCGTTCGGTCATTTTCGGTTGGTTGTTAAAAACTCATCTTTGATAGCATATTTGTCACGATAATCACATCTTTTAAATCTTGCTGGTACACACATACACGCAACACACATGCACACACAAACGCAAACCTGACCCAATTCCCGAACAATTCAATATAAATTATTCGAACTTGAACATCTCGTTTGGTCCCCTTAAGAGTCGATTTTCGATTTTTATCACTCTTAAAAAAAGTCTTATAATAAAAAATACCAAACGAATTTGCATCCAAATCTTGGCGCCCCGGATATCGTAATCTCCCCCAATCATGACCTAAGATTACATTCAACGAAAAAGAGATGGAATCACGACAAATCTGCCGGATATATTTATTCCCTCGATTACGACGTGCACATATATATGACGCTTTACTGAGACCGCTCTCTTCTCACCGCCGTCGAAACACACATATTAGATACCGGTAATTCTTCAATTCTGTATTATTCTTCACTTTTATTTGATTGTAGATTTTTTCTGATATTGCAGTGATTTGGCTTCCCGTATCAAGTAATGCTATAAATTTCATCGCATTTACTTCAACAATCAAATTGCGGCATCGGGCAAAATCTTTTTCTTCGTCTTGCGTTCGTATATCCGCTCGTTCCTCGATACCCTCCATCAAATTGTTAACAAAATCAAAATTCGTTGCACCCGCTGTCGGAACGGTGTACAGCGCATCACCTCTTAGTTTGAAGGCCCTCTGTTTACCTCACTGCTCTCTGAACGAGGATTATAATTATAACTCGTCGCTCGGTTTACATTCGTAAGTTGAGGAGGGGGAAAACAAGTGTCGGGCAACAGAATGTTCGTTTTAGTGCTGTAGCCTTGATTGAAATTCGTATATCTTCGATTATCCCCTCGCTCGTATTCGTTTTGTTTTTTGTTTTTTTTTGTTTTTGGTTTTTTGGTGTTTTGTTTTTTTTGTTTGTTTTTTTTGTTTGTTTGTTTGTTTGTTTTTTTTTTTTTTTTTTTTTTTTTTTTTTTTTTTTTTTTTTTTTTTTTTTTTTTTTTTTTCATATCACAAACTTTCGTTCCACTCATATGGCCTTCTATTCACGTTACGATAATCATTGTTGCGAATTTTCATTTCATTTATTCTCGGTCGCGTTCGCTTCGGACTACATCAATGTTTCTGAGAGCTTGTGCGGTAGCATTTGTATCGGTGAAATTAATGGTTGATACATTTTCTCTTACCCAGCTAGGATATTGCTGGACGATATAATAATTTACCTCGAATCCCGACAGTTTAGGAATAAAATATTTCGCTTGCGCTAGCTGCCGATAAAAATAAGTTGCAACGATTCACGCTGACCCTGATGCTTGCATTCCATCCACCTTTTTTAATTCTAACCCTAATTGGTACTGAGTAAAATTCATCTAAAAATTGTTCTTTGAAGTCCTCAAAATAATTAAGTTCTCCCTTGAAATTAAACCAAAGGCTTGCTTTTCCTTCAAGCGAATGTTCGACTATGGACATTTTCCGATTTTCTTTAATATTTTTAGTTTTAAGAAATTTTTCCAGCTGTTCAAGGAATTCTTCGAGGTGCTTTTCAATTTCGTCACTGAATTTTGGGACTTCACTATTGATGTGTAAATTTTGTACGTTACCTACAATCGCCAAAATATCCTCGATGAACCTTTCTGTGTTTATTTGTCCCTCACGATTCCCCTCCGATTGAACGGTATGCCCTCGCTGACCGCGGTTCTGTTGAGCTTCCAGTATTTCTCGTAATCTCTCCAATTTTTCTCCTTCCTGTGTGAGTTTTTCCCACTCCACTTCCATGTTGGCACCCTGTGACGTGCACGCGTCCCTGTCTACCTCGTCTCTTAATATTGGCATTTTTTCTTTCCTAGGCTGTCGTGTAAAATTGTATGAGTTGTATATTTGTTTCGATATTCATCCAGATTTCGTTATATACTAGGTGCACAACTAAGTTTCCGGGTTTTTTTTACCAATAAAAAATGTAAAATTTAAAGACAAATACAAACAATGGTTCATTCGAAGTATTGTCCCTCGCTATTTACATATTTTTGCCATCTCTCTGGCAATACATAAATACCGCGACGATAAAAAGACGCGTCTTTGGACTGAAACCATTCGTCCAAACAATTTAGTACTGCATCGTAATTGGCCAAGTGTAGCCATTCAAGCCATGCGCCATCGACCGGACCAAATGATAGTCTGAAGGGGCCAGGTCTGGCGAATACGGCGGGTGCGGTAGCAGATTCCATTGCAGTGTTTTTATGGTGTCCTGGACGATGAAACTGCGATGGCACGCAGCGTTGTCGTGCTGCAATATTACATAATCGTGTCTCGTGTCCCATTCTGGCCGTTTTTCGAGCAATGTGTGGTTAAAATTGACTAGTTGTTGTCGGTAGCGATGCCCATTGACAGTTTCACCCGGTTTCTGCAGCTCATAGTACACGATTCCTTTCTGGTCCCACCAAACGCAGAGCATTGTCTTTTTTCCGAAGCGATTTGGCCGTGCCGTCGATGTTGACGTTTCACCAAGTAAAAGCCACGATTTTCTGCGTTTGGGATTCTCGAAATATATCTATTTTTCATCGCCAGTAACAATTCGATGCAGGAAACTCTTTCTGTTCTGCGGCAAAAGCAAAATTTCGGAAGTCGCTCCTCGATTTTCGATTTGTTTCTCAGTCTCATGCAGTGCAGCCAGATCGCGTGTAAAAGTTAGCCCCTCTCTAGTCTCTTGCGCGCCCATCACACAATCATAGTAGCGCGTGTCCGTGAGCGAGCGACGCTCGGACGTCTTCGGAAAGAGCCGAGCACGGTCGAAGATTCCCGACCACGCCTTCGGCAGCTACACCAACACATGGACGCTGAGCACGTTCATGTGCGGCCTAGCCGAAACGAAGGCTTCGAGGGAAAAAGCAATCTGAGCACGACTCGCGCGTGACGTCACCCGACGGCGCGCGGGAGGCTTTTAGATGATTTCAATGCTTATTTAGCTCTTGATTCTCTGCGTTACTAATGTATACAGAAAAATGTATCGCGCACTCTGATCGCTTATTTTTTAGTTTATACGTTAATTTAAATATAATAATAAATCACTCACACCCGTCCTTATGCCAAATAAATTATAATTAAAAAAGTAAGCGGAAATATATTTATATTCGTATTATTATATTAATTCTCATACTTTCATCAAGCGATAAAGCATTATCCCCAAAAAGAAGCTAATCATCCATCCGGCCGCGAATCGTAAGTAACAGAAAGTGCTACAAGCGATGAGATGGTCCGTTGGTAGCGTTCCTGGCTTCGGTCCGCAGGGGCCCCTAGTGCAATTTTTTCTCCAAATTTTTCATAATTTCTCATATTTTAGTCGTATTTGAGATTTTCGGAGAAAAAATGATTTAAAACAGATTCAAGTTCTGGTCTATTTCCCAAAAACACATTTTTTTTACTGAAAATTCATGATTCCTCATTTTTTCCCGGAAATTTCTCTTTTTCCTATGACCTGAGTGAACGGCTGCGGACATATTCGGAGAAAAGGTAAAGATGAAAAGAAATGAGATTTTCGTAAAAAAAAACTTATTATTATTATTTTTTTTCGGAAATTTCCCTTTTTCCTATTACCTGGGTGAATGGCTGCGAAAATCGGAGAAAATTTAGAGATTAAAAAAATGAGATTTTCGTAAAAAAAACTTGTTATTTTTTTTCCGGAACTTTTTCTTTTTCCTATTGAGTGAACGGCTGCGGAGATATTCGGAGAAAAGTTATAGATGAAAAAAATTAGATTTTCGCAAAAAAAAACTTACATTTTTTATCCCTTATAATTCTGAGAAATAATGAATTTCCGAAATGTTTGCAAACATTATTTTCCTTAAGGGGTAACACCACTGTAACGGCCTGCCACGAAGTGTTTTAGACAAATAATACTTGGGGTAATTATTAAGCATATATTGAAGTATATTGCAAAAAAATTTTATGGGAAAATATTACAAAATGACGACACTGCAGCAAATTCTTCCGAGGCATGTTGAACTTTAAGGTGCTGTTAAGGTGCTATGCGGCACTGTTATGGTGCTATGCGGCACGTAGTATAACTTGTGCCATTTTTAATCTGGACAAAATATTTTTTTTTAAATCTAGATGAGTGTAGCTAGTGAACCACGTAGAGGATTTTAGAAATATTGATTTTTGAGTAATTGCCGAGTATTTGACTAAAAATGTTCATCTAGACCTAATAAAACAAAATTCATTTTTTATATTAAAATTGGCACAGTTATACTGCGTGCCGCAGAGTTTCGACATGCTTCGGAAGAATTGCTGCAGTGTCGCCATTTTGTAATATTTTCGGATAAAAATTTCTAGCAATATACTTAAATATATGCTCACTAAATGCCGCAAGTATTATTTTTTTATCACATTTTCTTCCGCCAAAAAAAAATATCACAAAATACGCTTCCTGTAAGGCCGGTACAGTGGTGTTACCCCTTAAAGCCTTCATATAATTTCCGACATTTTCCCGTGATCGTAATTAAAATGATGAAATATTCGGAAAAATTCGAAAAAATTCGGAGAAATTGGGAGAAACTCGGATGTTTGCGTAAAAATAATTGTCCGCAAAACTCCGAATTCTTCATATTTGTTCCAATTCATAGAAAAATTCAGAAAAAATCGGAATTTTTCAGATAAAAATGTGCACTAGGGGCGCGGGATCGTTCCCAGCGCTCAATGCTTTTTTAATAATTATTATTACTATTAATTCTTATTTGATTAGTTATTTTTATTAGTTATCATTATTATTTTAATTAGTTATCTTTTAGTGTCGAAAAATGTATCGCGCACTTTGACCGCTTATTTTATTAGTTTGTACGTTAATTCTAATATAATAATAAATCTAAATTACAACTTATTTATCTTCTAAAAAATTGTTTGCGCTTTACTCACACCCGTCCCTATGCCAAATAAATTGTAATTCATAAAAGTAAGTGGAAATATATTCATATTCGTATTATTATATTCATTCTCATATACTTTCATCAAGCGATAAAGCATTATCATAATGCTTTATCGCTTGATGAAAGTATATGAGAATGAATATAATAATACGAATATGAATATATTTCCACTTACTTTTATGAATTACAATTTATTTGGCATAGGGACGAGTGTGAGTAAAGCGCAAAAAATTTTTTAGAAGATAAATAAGTTGTAATCTAGATTTATTATTATATTTAAATTAACGTACAAACTAATAAAATAAGCGGTCAGAGTGCGCGATAAATTTTTCGACACTAAAAGATAACTAATTAAAATAATAATGATAACTAATAAAAATAACTAATCAAATAAGAATTAATAGTAATAATAATTTTTAAAAAAGCACTGAGCGCGGGGAACGATCCCGCGCCCCTAGTGCAAATTTTTTCCCGAAAAACTCCGATTTTTTCCGGAAAATTTTTCCGAATTTTTCTATGAATTGGAACAAATATGAAGAATTCTGAGTTTTGCGGACAATTATTTTTACGCAAACATCCGGGTTTTGTCGAATTTCTCTGAATTTTTTCGAATTTTTCATCATTTTAATTACGATCACGGGAAAATCTCGGAAATTATATGAAGACTTTATGGGGTAACACCACTGTAACGGCCTTACAGGAAGCGTATTTTTTGATATTTTTTTTGGCGGAAAAAAATGTGATAAACAATTAATACTTGCGGTATTTATTGAGCATATATTTAAGTATATTGCTAGACATTTTTATCTGAAAATATTACAAAATGGCGACACTGCAGCAATTCTTCCGAAGCATGTCGAACCTCTGCGGCACGCAGATAACTGCCAATTTTAATCTAAAAAACAGAATTTTGTTTTATTAAGTCTACATGAGTGTAGCTACTGAACCACGTAGGGGATTTTCGATAAGTTAGTTCAAACAATATTTATTAACAAATAAATGTCTTAAAAAACAAATTGAACATATTTAGTCAAATACTCGGCAATTACTCAAAAATCAATATTTCTAAAATCCCCTACGTGGTTCACTAGCTACACTCAGCTAGATTTAATTTAAAAAATTATTTTGTCCAGATGAAAATTGGCACAAGTTATACTGCGCGACGCAGAGCACCTTAAGTTCAATATGTCTCGGAAGAATTTGCTGTGTCGCAATTTTGTAATATTTTCCCATAACATCTTTTTGCAATATACTTCAATATATGCTTAATAATTACCCCAAGTATTATTTGTCTAAAACGCTTCGTGGCAGGCCGTTACAGTGGTGTTACCCCTTAAGGAAAATAATGTTTGCAAACATTTCGGAAATTCATTATTTCTCAGAATTATGAGGGATAAAAAATGTAATAAGTTTTTTTTACGAAAATCTCATTTTTTTTGTTATTCGTTTTTTCCTTAGGTACACGCTTTTCGCGTTTGTTACCTATTCTCTCCCCTCATTGTTCGCGTTTTTTTCCTCTACTGTTTTTTACTCCTTTTTTCTCCATTTTTCTCCCTGTTCCCCCCTCTTGCGGCCGCAGGCGACTTCCCCCTCTGTATTATATTCATCACGACATTTCTGTCATGGGTATAGGGAAACTGCGGAAAACCTACACCAATCCACACCCACACACCAAACCACAGCCGGTCATCGAGTTCGCCCCCAGTCGTGGAACTAGTCTTATTTTGCCGCGAAATGCCGAAGAAAAATATTTCACAACGAGATGTACGCGACTGGGATTCGAACGCTACCACTAGACCATCGCACCGGTTAATAGAAAAAAGAAAAAGTTCCGGAAAAAAAATAATAACAATTTTTTACGAAAATCTCATTTTTTTCATCTTTAAATTTTCTCCGAATATCTTCGCAGCCGTTCACTCAGGTAATAGGAAAAAGGGAAATTTCCGGAAATAAATAATAACAATAAGTTTTTTTTACGAAAATCTCATTTCTTTTCATCTTTAACTTTTCTCCGAATATGTCCGCAGCCGTTCACTCAGGTCATAGGAAAAAGAGAAATTTCCGGGAAAAAAATGGGAAATCATGAATTTTCAGTAAAAAAAAATGTGTTTTTGGGAAATAAACCAGAACTTAAATATGTTTTGAATCATTTTTTTCTCCGAAAATCTCAAATACGACTAAAATATGAGAAATTATGAAAAATTTGCACTAGGGACCCCTGCGGACCGAAGTCAGGAACGCTACCAACGGGACCATCTCATCGCTTGTAGAATATGTATATTTCTGGTACTTAGGATTCGCGGCCGGATGGATGATTAGCTTGTTTTTGGGGATATATAATGCTTTATCGCTTGATGAAAGTATGAGAATTAATATAATAATACGAATATAAATATATTTCCGCTTACTTTTATGAATTATAATTTATTCGACATAAGGATGGGTGTGAGTAAAGCGTAAACAATTGGATATAAGATAAATAAGTTGTAATTTAGATTTATTATTATATTAGAATTAACGTACAAACTATCAAAATAAGCGGTCAGAGTGCGCGATAAATTTTTCGACACTAAAAGATAACTAATTAAAATAATAATGATAACTAATAAAAATAACTAATCAAATAAGAATTAATAGTAATAATAATTATAAAAAAAAGCACTGAGCGCTGGGACGATCCCGCGCCCCTAGTGCACATTTTTTTCTGAAAAATTCCGATTTTTCCGAATTTTTCTATGAATTGGAACAATTATGAAGAGTTCGGAGTTTTGCGGACAATTATTTTTACGCAAACATCCGAGTTTCTCCCAATTTCTCCGAATTTTTCCGAATATTTCAATATTTTAATTACGACCACGGGAAAATGTCGGAAATTATATGAAGGCTTTAAGGGGTAACACCACTAACATACACGGCCTTACAGGAAGCGTATTTTGTGATATATTTTTTTGGCGGAAGAAAATGTGATAAAAAAATAATACTTGCGGCATTTATTGAGCATATATTTAAGTATATTGCTAGAAATTTTTATCCGAAAATATTACAAAATAGCGACACTGCAGCAATTCTTCCGAAGCATGTCGAAACTCTGCGGCATGCAGTATAACTGTGCCAATTTTAATGTAAAAAAAGAATTTTGTTTTATTAGGTCTAGATGAACATTTTTAGTCAAATACTCGGCAATTACTCAAAAATCAATATTTCTAAAATCCCCTACATGGTTCACTAGCTACACTCATCTAGATTTTAAAAAAAATATTTTGTCCAGATTAAAAATGGCACAAGTTATACTACGTGACGCATAGCACCATAACAGTGCCGCATAGCACCTTAACAGTGCCGCATAGCACCTTAACAGCACCTTAAAGTTCAACATGCCTCGGAAGAATTTGCTGCAGTGTCGTCATTTGGTAATATTTTCCCATAAAATTTTTTTGCAATATACTTCAATATATGCTTAATAATTACCCCAAGTATTATTTGTCTAAAACACTTCGTGGCAGGCCGTTACAGTGGTGTTACCCCTTAAGGAAAATAATGTTTGCAAACATTTCGGAAATTCATTATTTCTCAGAATTATGAGGGATAAAAAATGTAAGTTTTTTTTTGCGAAAATCTAATTTTTTTCATCTATAACTTTTCTCCGAATATCTCCGCAGCCGTTCACTCAATAGGAAAATGAAAAAGTTCCGGAAAAAAAATAACAAGTTTTTTTTACGAAAATCTCATTTTTTTAATCTCTAAATTTTCTCCGATTTTCGCAGCCATTCACCCAGGTAATAGGAAAAAGGGAAATTTCCGAAAAAAAATAATAATAATAAGTTTTTTTTTACGAAAATCTCATTTCTTTTCATCTTTACCTTTTCTCCGAATATGTCCGCAGCCGTTCACTCAGGTCATAGGAAAAAGAGAAATTTCCGGGAAAAAATGAGGAAGCATGAATTTTCAGTAAAAAAAATGTGTTTTTGGGAAATAGACCAGAACTTGAATCTGTTTTAAATCATTTTTTTTTCGAAAATCTCAAATACGACTAAAATATGAGAAATTATGAAAAATTTGGAGAAAAAATTGCACTAGGGGCCCCTGCGGACCGAAGCCAGGAACGCTACCAACGGACCATCTCATCGCTTGTAGCACTTTCTGGTACTTACGATTCGCGGCCGGATGGATGATTAGCTTCTTTTTGGGGATAATGCTTTATCGCTTGATGAAAGTATGAGAATTAATATAATAATACGAATATAAATATATTTCCGCTTACTTTTTTAATTATAATTTATTTGGCATAAGGACGGGTGTGAGTGATTTATTATTATATTTAAATTAACGTATAAACTAAAAAATAAGCGATCAGAGTGCGCGATACATTTTTTTGTATACATTAGTAACGCAGAGAATCAAGAGCTAAATAAGCATTGAAATCATCTAAAAGCCTCCCGCGCACCGTCGGGTGACGTCACGCGCGAGTCGTGCTCAGATTGCTTTTTCCCTCGAAGCCTTCGTTTCGGCTAGGCCGCACATGAACGTGCTCAGCGTCCATGTGTTGGTGTAGCTGCCGAAGGCGCGGTCGGGAATCTTCGACCGTGCTCGGCTCTTTCCGAAGACGTCCGAGCGTCGCTCGCTCACGGACACGCGCTACTATGATTGTGTGATGGGCGCGCAAGAGACTAGAGAGGGAGTAACTTTTACGCGCGATCTGGCTGCACTGGTCTCATGCGGCACCCACTTTTTTTCTTATGAATTTTTCCCATGGCGTGCAAACCAGCAGGAGGATACAACAGTGATGCTAACCTTTAAACCTGCCGATGCTGTGGTTTAGAGATGCATACTTTATCCATTACATCAAAGTCTATAAGACGCAATATATTTCATGAGATATGCAGTTATTGTGTTATAGAATAAATGGTAAATGCTTTTATATACATTTTTTTTCGTATTATCCAAATAAATTAACATTTCAAGTGCCGTGTGGTCGACGCGTACATCACTTATTTGATTCGTACTCCACATGAATCTGGTTTTCACTTGCATAATAAATGGCGAAATTTTTTGCCGATATTTTTTGTTTAACCATGCACGCCAAGTCGTTGCACAGCATTTCCAGTGTACTTGTGTGTTACTTACTTTGTACTTTTATCTAATGGTGATATCATTTTTTTCTTATAATAGTACTATGACTTTTAAAAATTAAAAAAAATATATATTTTATTTCTAAGCATTAAAAATTTTGTGTGCAACATGACTGGTAAACTTGCTTGGCTATTCCATAAAAGTGATTTAACTTTTTTGTACATTTGTATTAAAGAAGTAAAATAAAACCATTTTTTGAACTTAAATAAAAAGTATAGTTTGAGATATTTGAGATAAATCGTAATTTTTTATATAGTTAAAACAAGCGATAACGATTTTGAAGGATTTTTATTACTTCGCGTTTTTTAAAATAATTTTTTAAATCAGATTTCAAATGTTTTTGAAAGGGGAATTTCAATATATCTGAACAAACTAGACGTCTGCAGTTTCAAACTCATTTAAAACATTACCTTTTATTACGGAACATTTTTTTAAAGAAATTAATACAACTTGTTTTTTTTTACAATTTTTTAAAAATAAATTCACAATATGCTAATTTATGAGAAGATTAATTTCAAATTAATAAAAGTAGGAAATGCAGAGAGTTTACAACTTCTAACATCCATTTTTCAAACAAAAAAAGGTTAAAGAATGAAACTTTTTATTTTGAGAGGGTATGTTTGTTATTATTCAATGATAAATTGACAAACGAATAAAAGTAAATTCCCTCTGGAACAAAAAGAAATTTTTGTTTATTGAAAAGAAGTTATTTTTTTTTTCTTTATACGAATTCTCACTTTACATGAGCGAAAATATCTGTAAATGTCCAAAAACTGTTTTTTTTTTACCGAGTAAGCGAAATAATAGTGGCCTAAAACAATAATGGTTTTCCTTCAATTTGTTTTTACCAAATTCAAAACTTTGATCATTCGGGCTACAAGGCAAAAATCGGGAGAACTTTACGCTTAGCATACTTTTTGTGGACACTTATCAACTTGGAAAAAAATGCCTGAGCATAATATTCGCGATAGATATCCCCAAAGATGTCGTAACTTCTGTAATTTAAAGAATAAACAGCATTTTTGACATTTTTTTATTTAACTGCACAGCTCACAGAAGACAAATTAATTATAAATGCATTTTTTTCTTACCTTGAAGAGCATACTTTCAGCTGTCCAGAACTGCTCTTTAAATTCGTGCACGATGATTGGTCTATAAGTTGTTGATTATTCAAGTCAAAAGTATTATTTAACTTTGATAATGTAATTGATATATACTTGTTTCTAAGTTGAAAATAGAAAGGGTGATCCAAGGAAAATGCAGGCTGTAAAAATGCTTCAAACGTTTTTACACACTTTGTTAGAAATTCACTACCTCAATTTACAAAAAGAAGACGCTCCTTTATAATACAAATAGAGAAATGAAAAATATAAATACCTGCAGCTCGACCGCACTTGAAATATTTTCGTAGTCAAGCTCAGGTCTCTCACTCTTACAGTCTCACAATCCAATTTTTGTTCAAAGCATTCAAACCACTCAATAATTTTCCCCCTTCTAGGGCCTAACATTGCAGATGCATTACAGAATTATGTGAAGAATCTCGGCATCAGTTCTATGAATATTCATTGTTTTGGAAAATTACATTTCCTGTTGTCAAGGCAAATGGATTAACTTGAGTCAGCACTTATAACTATGTGTACGGTGAGTGCGAAAGCTGCACTTTGTAGCCTTTCTGCGCTTTTCAAGTGACACAAGCTTTTTGCAGATACCCCTGAATCGCACACAAATTTCTTTACCGCATACTCCAAAGAAACTTTGTTCGCATAAAAAACTGGGCAAATCTCAGCTTTCGTTGTACTCGCAATAGTGCCCATTCGAAGAACTACAAGGGTTGAAGCAATGATTCGTTAGCCTTTCTCCACAGTACTGTCCACGCGAAAACCTCTGAGTAAAATTACAAACTTTCTTTAGAGGGATTCAGGGAATCATCATAACATATCTCTCGCCGTTAAACAAAATTACAAGTTTGATGAACAGTCGGGCAAGTTATTTAAATTTCCACAGAATATGAAAATTGTTATCTTATTCAGCGGCGAGAGAAATCTTCTGATGATTGAAGTTATAAAATGTTAGCCAGAGTTTTATATATGAACAGTACTGTGGAGAAAGTCTAACGAAACATTGTTTTCATCACTTTTAGTTCTTCGCATGAACAATATTGTGAGTTGGCGTAGGGTCGAAATGGGTTTGCGACACAAAAGTATCGCAAATAAGTTTCGTCTCTTGCAAAGCGCAGAGAGCACACTGCGAAGTCCAGCTTTCGCAGTCATTGTACACGCAGTTAAAAGCACTGACGCAAGGCAGTTCATTAATCTTCACGACACTTAGATAATTCTTTTAAGCGGTTATGAGCATTTATCGAAAAACTGATGCCAAGCTTGTTCACGTTGTTCTATGATAAATGCACAATGTTTGGACACAGAAGGTATGTGATTATTTTTTCTTACCTGTATCCGATGCTAAGAGATTTCATGTGTTTGACCTTTATTTTTTGCGTTATCTCGTAAATCGATTATTGCTGTGTCCATAAAGCTAAACAATTTTCTACGGTCTGAATTCGCGATGTAAAGAACCTTCGTCAAATTTTTTTTTGGCTCTGAAAAGAGCCTTTTTTCGAGGTTACAGCCTTCGTCAAATTAATACGGCCCTAAAAAGGGCTATTTCTTTTTTTTTAAACTTCTTTACACTTCAAACTTTCCTTAAGATAAAATAAAATTTATATTTCTTGCACAGCCTAACCCTACTACGGGTTAAGCTTGTAACGGATTCGTTTTAGTTACAATAATTTATTCGCTGTTTCTTCTTTTCTTTCTATAAATGCCAGCCCGCGGGCTGAATATACATTTCGATCTCGCAGTAATTACTATACGACTTATGGCTCGCTTGCCTAATCTATTCTTGATCACCAAGGATTCTAATAGGACATGAGCGAATTACGGCTCGCGGGCCTTACAATGCATTGACAGATTCACGTATTCTTGATCACCGAATATTCTGAGTTGCCAGGGACGACTTACGGCTCGCGGGCCTTATGATTCATTTACAGATTCATATTTATTCTTCAATGACGCTTGCCCATGTCGGCTCGCTATCCTACGACACGTAGCGACATACACTTACATTTAATCATGCGGGAGAGCCTTTGACCTCTCATGGTCTCTCTATATCTATAATAATGTCAGTACTCACAAATATTCCTCCAAGTATCACGCTATTTTTAGTTATTGACTAGGTTCCCTTATGGGACGAGCGACGAGACGAGGTCCTTTCTAATGGGCGAGTCGACTCCGGACAACCGGTGACCCCCGATGATCGACGGGTGGACGAGTCGATTTGCCGGGATGCTCAGTGATACTCGTATTCGGCTAGCCCTCGGACGAGCCTATTCTGGCCAATAGGTGAGATGCGCAGATCGAGCTCTCCGACGGGTGGATCGTGGCGAGCCTCTGGGGTGAGACGACACTCTCCTTCGGAAGAGTCGATTCGACCGATGGGGGAGGTCCGTCGATCGGTGGTCGGGCGAGTCGATTTCCCGTGATGCTCGCTGAGATTCCGCTAGCCCTCGGACGAGCCTATTCTGGCCAAATATGAGAGGCGATGATAGGGATCTCGGAGGTTCTCTGAGAAAACTCGATGGCGAGGTTCCCTTTCGACTACTGCGTGCCTGAACCTCGCTGGTCGCTTCACGGACGGTCGGACGAGTCGACTTCCGTGCGTGAAGACGTGGCGTGAGACGATTTTCCCCTGCCGCTTGCCCGACTCCTGGGCCGCCGACCGGCTGGGCACTCGTGTTTTGATGCGCGGCCTTTCTCTCCGGTGCACTCTTCCGCAGGTTTCTTTTACTGAATTCTCTGATGTGTTCAGTATTCGCGTCGTGGCCGGATCTCTCCCGACCAGTATCTCCCCGATCTCCCCAACGGGAACCAGAGAGTTTGCCTTCCACGCCGGCTTATAATACGATCCTCCTTTATATTCCCTGACTTCAGCCGCGCACCTCCCTCCCGCTAGACTTTCGTTTTCGTAAGAAGGAAGAGAGCAAGAGAGACTCGTCTTTTCCTCTCTTACCAGTGCTACCCACAATCCCCATTACAGGAAAGCGAGCTTGGCGTTCTCTATTGGCCCTTACCAGGCGCGCGACGTTCAGCAACCGCGAGTTGGACAAAATTCGCTACAAGCTGTTAGATCACGTTACACATTAAAACGAAAAAGCTAGTAGCAGGCGATGCTACTCGGAGGCGCTGCGATCGCCCGGATGTGGTGCTCTCGCAGCTGCGCAGAGCGTCTCAAATGCGTCTACCGCGGATGTTGACAGGCAATTGTTAATCAACCCTAATGAGGGCGTATGTTTCATGTTTATGTCACGGCTGAAAGATTTTATTTCAATCGGAAAACCCACCGAGGGTGGACAAATTTCTAGTCGTGAATTCGCTCGGAAATTCGGTGAATATTATGAGATCAAGGGGATTGAGTACACGGATTGAAAAATGATCCAAACAAAGTCGATAGGAAAAATCACATTATATTGTTAAAATGTCATTAGATTTTCGATTTGTCGCTGGGTTTTCGCGTAATGTCGATTTAAAGTTAAAAATCGTCTGCTAAAAGCCCATCTTACTGTATAAAGAGTCGCGGCGTGTTCGTCAGTCGGTCAGTGGCGTCGATTCTTTTTTATTACTTGGCGTCATACGCTGCCGCGTCTCTTGATATAAAACTATACGACAGTTTTTAACACTCATGCTCCTTTATTTTGTGAATATACGAGAGTAAACTCTCAAAAATGATGGCGTGTGTGTGCGTGCGTATTTGTGTGCGCGGGTGTGTGTGTATTTGTTGGTTTTTTAAGAGGCCCCCGAAATTAGGCATGAGCCGCGCCAGTATAGTAGCCACTACAGAGGCCTTTCTGCTGATCTGCTCAGTTTGCTCTTTAAAGTTCAGCCTTGCGTCGAGAATCACACCCAGATATCGAATGAACGGTCGGGATGTGATTTCTGCGTTTCCAACCTTAAACGTCACCGTTTCCATCATCTTCCTGCTGGATACGAGGAGTACTTCTGTTTTGTTGGCTGCAAGCTGCAGTCCAACAGAAGACATCCATTCCTTTATCTTGGCGAAAGCTTCACTAAAGATTGCGGTGATTTGCTCCAGATATTTGGCGATGACAATCAGCGCCGTGTCATCTGCGAACACTACGATGAACACTCCTTCCGCCAATTGTAATAGCAGCAGATCATTGTACATGATGATCCACAGAAGCGGTCCAAGTACAGAGCCCTGAGGAACTCCTCCAGTCACCCTATACGTCTTCGGTATATCCTCTGTGTCGTACATGAGCCACCTATCACATAGGTAACTTGTCACTTCTCCGTAGGTACCATGGTACACCTAATATTTTTAGGGCATCCATGATACACTTCCAGATCGCCGATTTGAAAGCGTTTTGACGTCGAGAGCGACAACTGCGCAGCACTTGTTGGACCCTCTTGTCCATCGTTTTCCCGCAGTCGACTCCTGCGCCTGCTTCACCACTGTGTTAATGGCATCCAGCGTAGAGCGCCCCTTTCTGAAGCCAAACTGGCCCTTCGTCAGTAGAGGGTCCACGAACTTCTCAATCCTGTTATAGATGATGCGCTCGAAGATCTTTCCGGCGGTATCCAGCATACAGAGCCGACGATATAATGAAGGTTCGTCCGATGGCTTCTTCCCTTTCAGGAGGAGCACTTGCTTCTGCCACGTCCACTTGTCCGGGAAGATTCCTTCCTTAAGGCATGCATTGTACATACCCAGGAATATTGCCGGTGCCAACTTGATCGCTGCCTTGAGTGCGATGTTCGGTATCCCATCCATGCGGGGGGCTATATTGTTGCCCACCCTGGCAATCGCCGTGTGATGCTCTACTTCAGTAATGGGTGGGATGCCCTCATCGACGTCCTCCTCGAGCTGGTAGTCCTCCTCGGGTTGCTCAGGGAACAGATGTGTAACCATCTTTTCCAGCAGGGCTGCGTCCACGGGCGATGGCATTGGCTGGCTTATTAGCCGAGTCATTACCACTTTGTACGCACGTACTCCCACCTCGTTGAGTAGTTCGCCCCAGCTTTCAACTTTACTCTGCTTGATAGCCTTTTTAATCTTCAAGCGCGCCTTTCTGTGCTGTTTTTCAAAATCGGGGAACGAGCGTTTGCCGCGAGCTCGTTGCGCTAGGCGGCAAGTTCGATGAAATTCCCTTCGGAGGTCAGCCATTTATTCGTTCCACCAATGTACCGCCGGTGGGAAGTCAACACCACTTTTCCGTGGCATTGTGGCATCGCATGCTTCGGTAACCCTCTACACGACCACCTCGACCTTCTCTGTTGCACTTTCCACTGCGAGGGGGCCGGGGTCAAAACTTTCACAAAACAAGTCCGCGTTAAACATTTTCGCTTTTCAGCCCTTCTCGTATGTCTTCGGTGCCTTCGCTTTTCTGCTGAAGTCTCTGCGAATCTCCCAGAAAATCGCTTAATGATCACTGTGAGCGTAGATATAGCTGACTACCCAGTGGCACTGGTTTCCTTTCGCCAGGCTACTTCTCACAAAAGTGGGGTCCACTATAGAGGAGGCTTCACCTTTGACAAAAGTGGGCTTTGTACCTGCATTAAGTAGTACTACATCCAATAAGGACATAGCCTCAAGCAGGGCTTGGCCCTTCCTGTACGTCACTTTACTGCCCCATTCGCCCACGCGTTATAATCTCCGGCTATAACTACCGAGAAGCGTTGTTTAGCGTCTGCGACTAAGTTGTCGAGAAAATTCTCAAACTCATCGTTCGTCAGGCTAGGCGGTGCGTAACAACTGTAGAAATTAACTCCTTTGGCTCTCATTTTCACGAAACCAGTTTCCATCCGACTCGCAAGATCCTGAAATGGAAGCTTTCTGCAGGACCAAATTGCGGCCTTCCCACTTGCGTCAGATTCCCAGGGTTGCGTGTCTAGATGTTTATATGGTTCGGAGAGTATCGCCAAGTCAGGCTTCAGCTCGCGCACAGTCTGCATGAGCAGGTCTCTGCGGCTTCACAATGGTTGAGTTTGAGCTGGAGTACTCTCATTTGCATGGTTTTTGGAGTGCCTGGAGAGCCTGGAGAGTCCACGTATAGGCTGGACATCGGCTGCTACCTGCGATGTGGGATATGGGTGCCCCATGTCCCGCTTCTGCGCATATGACACACTTTGCGCTTGTTGTGCATTCCGCACCTTTGTGGCCAGTATTAGTGCACTTGATGCAGTCTTTAGTCCGACCGACGCTGCTGTTGCAGTTCCGTGATAAATATCCAAATTTCCAGCACGTGAAACACTTTCGTGGTCTCACCACCTCTCGGATTCTGCCATTACATTAACCGACTTGGATAGTTCGTGTATCCAGTGTGTGTGTGTTTTTTTTTAATTTTTTTTTTGAGAGGGGGGAAATGCTTTATGCACCGTAGGTTGCATGCAGCCCGTTGCAACGGGTTGCATGCAACCCGTGGGTTGGATTCGCGCACTTGCTGTACCCACTAAAACCATGAACCTCTTTCTCACTGACCTATTCTACTCCCGCGGGACCGCCGCCAAGCATTACTTCGCGAGAGTGATCACAGCCGTAGCTCTTCCTCCGATGGTGCCGACTGACTTTCTTCCTCTTTTTTCAAGCATCAGCGGCTATCGTCGCTGTCTCGCTTCTTCTCGTCTTTTCTTCTTGGCGCAGTTTGTTCAGCACCGCCGTAGCGAAACTATTAATCGCTGCCCAGGTCCCTTCTGTTTTCATCATGAGTCCCACCAAGGTCCCGGAATTAGTGCTTCCACTAGTACCTCCTGCAGTTCCTCTCTTTCTTCTTGGTATCGTGGGCACTGGAATAATGCGTATTCAGCATCCTCTGGTACTTCACATCGACTTGGACAGTCCGCAGACTCATCGTGACCAAACCTATGCAGGTATGCTCTGAAGTCGCCGTGGCCTGTTAGCATCTGCTTTAGGTAGTAGTTGATTTCCCCATGTTTGCGGTTCAGTCAACCATCTATCTGGGGAATTAGGCGGTACGTCCATCTCCCTTTCACGGATGTATCCCACTTCTGCTGCCAGCGTTGTAGGCTGCGTTTCCCGATTTCAGCTCTGTGCTCATCTTGAAGTCCTGACGGTGACCTCCTCTGGTGGTATAGGGATCTTCTCTCTTCGGCCAGGACCTCTATAGGTGGCATTCCCGAGAGTACGCACACTGCATCTTCCGGTACTGTGCAGAACGCACAGACAACCCTTAAGGCGCTAAGCCGGTAGACCGCTGCCGTGTTACGTCGGTACTTCTCGGTTGTCAATGCATTGCCCCAAATGGCAATACCATAGGTCAGGACCGAAGTGACCACTGATGCCACTAGCTTTCTCCTCGTCTGCCTCGGTCCGCCTATGTTTGGCATCAGTCGCCCTAACGCCGCTCTAACCTTTCCCGCCTTGCCAACGACGTACTCTACGTGCTCCTTGAAGCTGAGTCGTGCGTCGATCATCAGACCCAGGTATTCTATACTGGGTTATGACGTAAGTATGTGATGTCCCACAGTCAGCTCTATCGTCTCTATCTTCTTCCTGTTGGCGATCAGCACAGCCTCTGTCTTGTGCTCAGCTAGTTTCAAGCCAGCTATACCCATCCAGTGCTGGATCTGGGTGTATGACTTTTCGAACATCCTGTTAGCTACTTCCAGGTATTTCGCAACGATAACCACTGCGGCGTCATCGGCAGAGGCGACTATCTCTACTCCTTGTGGCCATGTTAGTTTCAACAAGCCGTCTTTCATTATGTTCCACAGAGTGGACCGAGCACCAAGCCTTGAGGTACGCCCCCAGTGATTTTGTACTCTTGTAGTCCATCGTCTGTGTCATACTTCAGGAACCTGTTGTCAAGGTAGCTTCCTATTATCATTTTCAGGTAGGATGGCACGTTCAGCTGAACCAGCGCAGAGCAGATGTTACGCCACCCGGCTGAATTAAAAGCGTTTTTGATATCGAGGGCGACCACGAGCTAATACTTCTTTGCCCCCCCCCCCCCCCCCCCGCTTCCATCTTGTGCCGGTGATTGCTTGGCTCGCTGTGGTGACCACGTGATTTATCGCGTCTAGCGTCGATCTGGACTTACGGAAGCCGTACTGATTTACTGCCAGGGAGTTCCCGATTGCGGCTTCTACCCGATTGTGGACAATTCTCTCCAGGATTGTTCCTGCGATGTCCAACATGCACAACGGACAATATGACGATGGATCGTCCTGCGGTTTTTTGCTCTTTGGCAAGAGAACAAGTCGCTGCCATTTCCATGGATCGGGGAATGTTCCTTCTCTGAGGCATGCATTGTACATTTCTATGAACAATGCGGGAGCTTCTTTGACGGCTGCTTTAAGACCGATGTTCGGGATGCCATTCATTCCTGATGCCTTCTTATTGCCCACCTTTCTGCACGATCGGAGCAGCTCCTCCTGCGTAACAGGCGGGATAGCGTCAATGTCCTCAACTTCCACTTGATAGTTGAGTTCCTCTTGTTGGGGGAAGAGAGTTGACACTATCCTCCTAAGTTGGTCTGGGCAGGTAGGTTGTTGACTTGACTACCCTTTCAGGCAGGTCATTACTACCTTCTAAGGCCTGCCCCAGGGATCGCCTTCGACTCCACTGAGTAGCTCGATCCAGCTTTGCCTTTTGCTCCGCTTGATTGCCTTAGCCAGCGCAGTTCGTGTCGCCTTGTACTTCGCCTCCAGTGCTTGGTACGAAACCTTGCCCCTGGCTCGTTGAGCTAGCCTCCTCGTTCGGTTGCTTTCACGTTGTAGCCCGGCAATCGTATCGTCCCACCAATACATAGGGGGCGGGGGGGAGGGGTGATGGTTTCCTTCCCGTCTTCTCGGCATCGTAGCATCACAGGCTCTTGCTACCCTCTTCATCAGTTCTTGGGCTTTGGTCTCTGCGTTTTGGTTGTCGGTTTCCATGTCACTCTCGTCCAAGGCCTCGCAAAACACGTCTATGTCGAACATGTTTGTTTTCCAGCCGAGGACTTTGGAACCACCTAACGTCCGTTGCTTGCACTGCTGCCTCAACGTCTCCCATGTGATGGTGCGATGGTCACTATGTGTATAGATTCCCGATACCTGCCAGCGTGTACCGCCGTTAGCGAGTCCGCCATTGACGAAGGTGAGGTCTATCACCGAGGAGGCCTCTCCCTAGCAGTACGTTGGTACCTTGCCATCGTTGAGCAGAACTACGTTCAGTACGGACAGTGCTTCCAAGAGTGCCTGACCTCTTTTGTCCGTCTTTTTACTGCCCCAGTCTAGTGCTCAGGCATTGAAGTAGCCCGCAATCGCATTTGGAGTTCGATCCTTGGCGTCTTTTACCAGCTGGTCCAGACTTTCTTCAAAGTTCTCCAGTGTCATGCTCGGTGGCATGTAGCAGCTAAAGATGTGAGCGCCGCTTATTTTTGCCCTAACAAAACCGTCTTCCAGTCTCTTTAAGATATCCTGGAATGGGTACTCGCCGCAAGCCCAGATAGTGGCTTTGCCCGCTTTATCCACTACCCAGGAATGATGGTCGAGGTTTCTGTATAGCTCCGAAATGATCGCCACGTCAGCCTTGTGCCATGCACAGTCTGCATGAGCAGATCCTGTGCCACTTCACAGTGATTAAGATTGACTTGCAGTAATCTCATTCTCGCTTACGGATGAGCGGTCTGGTAGGCCTTCTTATACGCTGGGCATTTAAAGCTTCCTGCCGCTTGCTTGCAAGCATCATCATCCTCTTTGCCACTACACAGAGCACAGCGGGGCTCTGCAGCGCACTTTTCGGCCTTGTGACCTTCGCCGCCGCATTTGATGCAGCACTTAGATCTGTCCACCGTGCTTTTGCAACTGCTAGACAGATGCCCATAGTGCCAGCACTTCAAGCACTTAGTTGACTTCACTATCTCTCGGATTCGACAGACTGCCCAGCCAACTTGAACTTTCCCTATATTGGTAGCCTTTTTCGCGACCGAGGCAGGTAATGTCACCGTTGCTGTTAGGGTGCCACTGTACGCTTTCCGGGTAGATTTGACAGCTTCAGTTTTCACCAAGGCGTTCTCGCCTAGAACGTTCTGGAGAGCTTCGTAGATCTCCTGCTTCGTCGTATCTTCGGCCAGGTCTTTGATTTCGATCGTAGTGGGCTGGACCTTGCTTTTTATTGCCGCTTCTTCGCCGAGGGCCGTCTCGATAGCTGTAGAAAGCTCGGCGGTTTTGTATTGGATTGCTTTGTCGAAGACGAGGATGATGTCACCCCCCATCGTTCGACGTATTTTCGAGACACTTTGTCCCACCTCCTTCAATTTTTCGTCCTTCATCTTAAATAGGATCTCAGCATAGCTGAGATCTCCTTTCCGCTTGGTGATCAGTGCATTAGAAAATTGGGAATTTATTGTGAAAGAACGGTACTTTATGTTTTATTCAAAGTATTGTCCATCGCTAGCCACTACTTTTTCCCATCTTTCTGGCAGCATATGGATATCGCATCGGAAAAACGCTTCTTCTTTTGAGGCTATCCACAAATAGATCCTATTCTTGGTATCTTTATATAATGTGAAGTGCTGCTCAGACAGGCCGTGCGTCATTGATCGAAATAAATGATAGCCCGAGAGAGCAATGTCTGATGCATCCGGCGGGTGGCGTAAAACTTCCTAATTGAGTGTTTCCAAGTAGGTTTTGACCGGTACCTCGGCGAAACGTTGAAAGTTTCTCAACTTCAGTTCATATGGAACACAATTTCCTTGCTTTCGAATCATTTCCAACGATTTAAACGACGTGAAATTGCTTGTTGAGTCACTTCTAATGTAAGTGCAAGTTCTTCTTGTGTTTGGCACGAATCTCCCTCCAATAATGCTTCCAATTCTGCGTCTTCATACACTTCCGGCTTTCCGCTACGTTATTTGTCTTCGATGTCAAACCCACCGTTCTTAAACTTTTCAAACCACTCACGATACTTCTTTAACTCGAAGCAGCCTTGCCATATGATTCTACAAGCGATCGATGCGCCCCAGCTGCAGATTTCTTTAAATTAAAGAAGTAAATCAAAAGTTCCCGCAAATGACGCTTATTCGGCTCAAAACTCGACAGATTCGCACGAAAAAAATATATGGTGCTGAAACAAAATCGCTAATGTTTTAAGGTTATGGTCTTGCCAGATGTCCAACCTTACGATATGACGTCTTACATCTCGCAATTTCAACCATAACTCCTTGGTGGGGCCATGTTTTGTCAACCGGCGGAGACTTATTTGTGCTCCCAATAATTTAATTTTTATGCCGAAAATTTGTTCTAACAAATGTTCGAAGTAGTGGCCATTAACCTCGACGCATTTTTGAAGACGTCGAATGAATGATTCTCTTGACCTTCGAATAGTTTCTGGTGTGATAACGGCGCAGGTTATCCAACGGATACAATAATGTCAATAGTCAGAGATGTTTCTGTTGTTTGTAAATACTGGCATTCTAACGTGGTAAAATTGTAGTAGAATAAAGAATGTTTACTATCTACCAATATTAGAATCAGTACACAAGTGTATTCATCCAAAGTAACATGCAATAGCCGTATACAAAATAGTATTCTACAGTCAAGCAGAGGAAGTGAAAATGATATCATAGGTCGCCGAATTCGTCCGAATATCAGCTACAACGTCTTATTGAATAAACATATTTCCATTTGAAAAATCATTGATGACCTTGAGAACACAAAAACGATAACCTCGACATAAAATAATTTTTCACCACTGTATCAACCCTTCGAAAGAACTCTAATTACCTCCTGACATTTTTTTGTCACTCTAAAAGCAACGGAGATATTTGGGGTGGTCACGTCAAATGGTGCACCCTGTATATACACATGCTGAGGGAAAGGGAAGATAATAGAGCTGAGAAGTGCGCCATCCTCATGCTCACTTGCATTTTGTTAAATATTCTTTTTTTCGGGCTTACCTTTGGTACTACAAAAAGAGAGAGCCGCCGCTTTCGCTCTGTTTTGCGCTGCTTCACATTGGAGTATTGTCCACTGGAGCATTTCGCTGCAGCGCACACTTTCCCCGTATCTTTGAGAACGACAATTAAAATAAATTGTAGATTACTGTAGAATAAATAATTGTACGAGTAAATAATACTATTATATACAGATACAAGGGCAATGTTTTACGCACGCTTCGCGTTTTATGAGGAGCGTATGCGTTACAAAATAGACAGATGTAAACGTGAGTAAAATATCCATTATTGTTTTGAGTGACAAAAAAGAATGACCACGAACACGAGATACGAGGCAAGTGTCCTGTCGATTAGACAAAATGTGCAGAGTATTGATTTTTCGAAATGATTTTTATGCATGACGTTGAAGTTTGCATCGTTGGAACGCAACGAATCTTTCCGTTCATTTTTCATTCCTATGTTTTAATCATTATCCGAAGCCGTTTTTTTTGTGAATGTAGTCGTACATCGATAGAATCCATAAAATCATTTAAGTGTCTTTCACAGCCTAAATCGGCTAAATAAAAATTGAAACAACTTTGAATAATGAATTTTTGTCGTACTCCAATGATGCCAACTTCAAGATCATTTTTATGCGTCTAAGTACTATTTTTTCTTACCTCCGTTTGATCATTTTCGCTGCAGATCACTATAAATATACAGGGTGAGTCTCATAAAGTGTTACAGAGCAATAGCACTCAAACTATTGATCATATCCAAAAAGTTTCAGACAAAAGTTTCAGTGTTTGAGAAGGCTGTCATACTGGACCGCCTTATTTTTTTTTATCGGTGGAGGCGCTGCAGCTACGTCAACGTCAACTCCACCTTTTAAAGTGGAATGGTACATTTTTTTAACCATCTTGTGGAGCACCTCAGGCCGCAAAAAACATTAGGCGGTCAAAGTCGTTCAAGGTCTTTCGAAAATATATGTAGGTGATTGGAATGTACCCCACCGGAGAGCAAGCAGAGGAAACAGAGAGCTCATCTTATCCGATTTTGTCGAGCCAGAGTTCTTGGAGCAGTATTTTTGCCTGAACAACTACTAGAGAGAGAGAGAGAGGAATCCGAGAGAGTCTTATAGTTGGGCCACTTCCGCGAGTATTGACCGTTCCGAAATGCTGGTTCCGAGAGTGGATGTTGCAGAAAATTTAAAGAGGTCCGGAAAAGTCTGCCATGATAGCCCGAGAATCTTTGTACTGCAGTCATCGAAGGAGTGGGCCTCCGAGGACGTTCCGTTCGCTGAGATGAGGGACAGGAAACCCTGATCGTTTGATTTCCACTTTGCAATTGGGAAGCCGCTCGCCGTGCAAAGTTCGACGAGCTGCCTGGAGATGTCCGCGAGCTCGTTCAGAGAATCCGATCCGCCGAAAATATCGTCCACATACCGCCCTTTCGTAAGTGGAAGAATCGCAAGAGGAAACCGTTCGCCTCCATCCTCCGCTGGTTGGAGAAGAGTCTGAACCGAGAGAAATGGGGCCGACCGTGTGCCTTAGGTGACCCGTGGTCAGCCGGTGTGGGACTGCGTTACCGTTCGAGTCCGTCCAGAGAATCCGTTGAAGATCGCGGTCATCCACATACACCTGGATTTGGCGGAACATCTTTGTGATCTCTGTAGTAAATATTGGGGATGCCGTCGAATCCGGAGGAGGAAGTCCGAAATATCGAGTTGTAGTTTGGATCCGGTGAGGAGAATATCGTTGGGGGCCGAACCCGAGCTGGTAGGGGACGAGCCGTTGAATATCACACGCAGCTTGGTGGTGAGACTGTCGTATTGGAGCACACCATGATGGGGAAGGTACCAAACCGGAGACGGCACTAGAGCATCCGAGGAGAACCGTTCCATGTGATCGAGCATCTCATACTCCCACATGGTGGAGTAGAGTTTACGGTACTGTTGATCTCGGGAAAGTCGCCATAGAATTCTTTTGAGGCACTGTTGCGCCGTAGGTCTCGAGACGCCAAGTTGACTTGCCAATGATTTCACCGGTAACCGAACGATATACGGTAATCCGAAAAGTGAGCTTTTCACGCCGTTTCGTCTGCAGTAAGATGCGTGTCCGTTGCCGTCCAAATCTCTTCCTGAGTCTGAAACCGAGAACGGAGTTCCTGTAACGAGCTGATGTGATCATTTACCGTTATATTTGTGTGTCCTCTCAGGAGACGTTGCCGCGACCGGACTGAGGACAATTCATCCGATGATCGTCCGCTGAGCAATAGGCCCAGAGCCAGAACCCTTTACGATTTCCGGTTCGATAAGACGACCGTACAAATCCGTTCATTGGGTCGATCAAGCTCAGAGAGAGAAAATCCGGATCCTCGAGTTGCATCCCCGAAAGATGATCGAATGAACGCCGCTCCGAGGTGAACGACGGGAGGGTAGTCGTAAGCTGAGTCAATACGTGAGCCGTGATTCACACGTCGTGCTCGGAGTAAGCGAAACCACACCCTAAGTGGTGCCGGAAGTCGAGCATCCGACCCCCAATGGGAATGGAACATCGTTGTGGCGTGACCTGCAGCTGTCGTATCAACTGCTCCGAGGCGAACGGAACCTCAGACTCCGGGTCAATGAGCATCCTCACGTTCCGTGACGCACCGAAGGGGGACGTCACCGTGGCCACATAAGTAGCGAGAAGGACCGCGGTCCATGACGATCTCGTCACCCAGCAGAGTCATGTGTCCCTTTGCGAAAGCGAAGAAGAAGTGTTGAGTGATGCGCTGTAGTGGCATCTACGCCGCCGATGACGTTGGACACCTCCGTCGAGAGTCTGCATCCGGAGTTGATGCGACCGGTTGTGCCACTGGGCAAGTTATCGGAGGAGGCCGATCTTTCGTATGGAAAGACCTGTGGTGCTGGTTTCCGCACTCCTGACACCGCTTCGGGCTGCGTCAACCCGCCGTCGAAAGTTTATGTAGACAATTATAACATAGCCGATTTGTTACAACTACTTGCCTTGGTTGAGTCGCGAAGATCCCTCGATACTTTGGACACGCTGTGATATAATGGTCCTTCGCGCAATGCACGCGCGACTGGGTAAATGCGGGGGTTGACGCCGCTATTGCCGTATGAGCTTTCGCCGAGACGACGATGAGGTCGACCGCTGCGAGGACACCGAAAAGTACGCTGCCGCATGGCCAGAATGCCCGAGCTCGAGACCCTCAAGGGCTTGGGCCTGTCCGGTGAGGAAACTCCGAAGCTCCTCGTCCGATGGGGCGACCGTTGAAAAGCCAACTACTACCTCCCACGCCTCGCGTGTTTTGGCGTCGAGCTACTACATGAGATGGTTAATCAGAATCATGTCCCACTGATCCGGGAGCACACCGAGAGACTCAAGCACTTGGAGAGCCTCCGACGTCATGCCGAGCAGAAAATTAAGCTCTCGAGCCGATCGACCAGAGGCTGTGCCGCTTCATCCATGAGGCTCGTTTCCAAAACAATGTGTCTTTTCAACATGAGCGATGTCCGCGTTGTCCGAGACCATTGAGGTAAAGAGGTCATGGAAAGGTATCTATTCCGCGAATTTCCCGGAGAAGGTCGGAAGCGAGATTTTTGGGAGTGTTCGCCGAGTCGCGAATCTGTCAACTGTAAGTAGTCGGCCAGGACGACATAAGTCTCATTGAATAGGCCCCAGTAGTGATCGAGGAGGCTCATTCCGCTGAACGTCGTCATGGTGGGCGATCTTACCACGAATTGACACGCAGGGTCTCAGAGATAACGCTGCGGCACTGAGCTACCAACCGCGGATCACTACCGCCGCGATACCGATAGGAGATCCACTAGAGTTCTCCTTTGCCGACCAGACCGCGCGCGAAGCGTCTGCCGACCGCCGTGGTCACCGGTTGAGCGAGGGAGAGGCGCGGTACAAAAAAAGGCGTGCCCTGAGCTCCGTCCGATGCCTCGATTCCGAGAGCGAAGACGAGCGAGACCGAAGGTGTCTGAGTCTACGTGATCCGAATAAAGGAAATGCGCGCGCGGGCACACCACGCTTATGAAACATTTTCACTTCCGAGTACGAGTCCTGACCTGCGCACAAGTCACTGTCCCGCCAAGAAAGACCTGATGTCTCGCACAACCGTGGGTCCGTTTCCGCGAACACCCCGATGATGTCCTTCGCAATCCGATTTTCCAAGCACTCAATTACGGTTAATCGCGAGAAATGTATTGCTGTCAGTTTTATTATCGGTCGCCACACAAAAAAGTAACCCAAAAAGAATCCCGATCGCGGGCGCTTAGATTTAAAAGTCCGATATCTTTTTGCCGGCAAGCCACATGGCCGACCACGTGGCTTCACTCTATACGCTTTCGCTGAAGGCTGAGGATATTGTGGACTCCGATTATCCGAATAGATTAGCTACTATTGTGACCTTTCCAAAGGTCACAATAGTGAAAATCCATGCCGAGGCTGAATCGCGGTACACCGTAGAAACTATGCAAGAGCGACGAGAAAAACGAACAGAGAGCGTATGAACACGTCCGATGATCTCGAGTTCAGTGAGAATAATGACCATGGCCACCTTTTCCGCCAAATCCGCGTTTTTTTTTTCAATTGTTTCTAGGGAAATCTGGAAGAGCCCGCCCCGAATACGCACGAGCTGACCGGCAAGTGCTGCCGATTAGTCACCCATGTCCGCGATATTGGACCGAAAAATAACGAGTTTTTCGAACAGATGTAGACAGTTTGTTAGTGCACTGGGATCTGACGATTCCTCTGGAGCGTAATTTAAACAAATATGCAATATTTATACTCGCAGAGAGGGAGAGCGAGAGAGAGTCATAAAGCAAGTATATGTGTTTAGACAATATAAATCGATAGTACATTTTCACCGCTCTTCGGTAGACTGAACCCCTAACGACTCCGGTTGCTACAGCATTCGACTTATGCTGGAACACCTGATGAGGAGCCTCGGCAAAGAGAAAGATTGAATTCGAGCCTATTTGTTTAGGTACGCAATCGTACTTCTTTATTTAAACCGCTATTTGGTTAAAACGAGTCGCCAGTGTTTTTTGCAGCTATAGAAATCGACGTCGGTCGATAACCCTGACGATGAGCATCATCGGGGAGCATAAGTTTAAACCCATCCGTTTGAATAATTTGTGGTATGTACGACTTTCGAACGCTTTTCGTTAAAGCGAGTCTTCAGCAAAAACCGTTGTTGGCATAATCAGCCATCGCCGTCACCACCCTTGACGAGGAACGTCGATGAGTTCATTTCTTTAAACAATTTATTGAATTTATAACTAGTAGGTGCTCTTTGAGTGAGTCACTAGCAGTCTTGGTTGCTAGAAAATTCTATCGCTATGGAATTACCGACCTCGACTGTTGCCGATGAGAGATATCGGGTTTGGCGAATTTTTTCAAACAATTTATACATGCAGCAAATTGTTACCGCTTTTCGGGAGAGCGAGTCCATAGCGTTGTTTCTTGCCAAAAAATTAAATCCCACTTGAAATCCGCGATAGTAAGCTTTGTGAGCAAGAAAGACAGAGCTTGAATTTAGTTGTCCATACAATTGGCGATAATTTTACGATTATACCGATCTTTATTGGAGCAAGTTTTCACGCGATCTCCCCAGGTTCAGAATTCAATTCTCATAGAATCTCTTCAAGATAAGTGTCGGTGGGGAGAAACATAGCTTAATCATAATTATTTGATCAATATAAATAAATAGTGAAATTTCGCTGCTCTTTAGCAGCGTGACTCCCTAGCGACTTCGCTAGAGAATTCGACTGACATCTAATTGAGTGAACACAAGCGTTGCCCAATAGATAGACACCGATAGAGCCCATTTATCTAAATAAAATACCAATATATTAAAATATGACCATTTCAATACAAGGCGAGCCTCAGCCTCAACGATAGCGAATAGAGTGAACGGTCGGCCACGTGACTTGCCGGCATAAATATCTCGGACTTTTAAATCTAAGCGCTCGTGATCGGGTTTCTTTTTGGGTTACCTTTTTTGTGTGGCGACCTATAATAAAACTGACATCCATATATTTCTCGCGATTAACCGTAATTGAGTGCTTGGCGAATCAGATTGTGTGGGACATCATCGGGGCATTCACGAAAACGGACTCACAGTTGTGCAGGACATCAGGTCTTTCTTGGCGCGGCAGTGACTTGTTGTGCACAGGTCAGGACTCGTACTCGGCAGTGAAAATGCGTCATAAGCGTGGCGTGCTCGCGCGCGCATTTCCTTTGTTCGGATCACGTGGACTCGGACACCTTCAGTCTCGCTCGTCCTCGCTCTCGGAATCGACGCGTCTGACGGAGCTCAGTCCACGCCTTTTTTTCTACCGCGCCCCTCCCTCGCTCACCTGGCGACCACGACGGTCGACCGACGCTTCGCGCGCGGTCACGTCTAGTCGGCAAAGGAGAACTCTAGTGGATCCCCTATCGGTATCGCGGCGGTAGTGATCCGTGGTTGGGCGCTCATTGCCGCAGTGTTATCTCTGAGACCGTGCGTGTCAATCTTTGGTAAGGTTGCCCACCATGACGACGTTCAACGGGATGATTGCTCTGCAACGGGAACGACACGTTCTTCAAGCAATTCCATCGGGAAACTCAAGAGGATCAATCCAGCACGTTCACTTTGGCGGAGGTGACCACTAAGGCATGCCTCCTCGGTCACTACTGGGGCCTATTCAATGAGACTCATGTCGCCCTGGCGATAGTCTCAGACTACTTACAGTCGTCAAATTCGCAACTGGGCGGACACTCCCAAAAATCTCGCTTCCGACCTTCTCCGGCAAATTCGCGGAATAGATACCTATCCGTGACCTCTTTCCCTCAATGGTCTCGGACAAGACGGACATCTTTCATGTTGAAAAGACACATTATTTTGGAAACGAGCCTCACGTATGGAGCGGCACAGCTCATAGCCAATCTTCCAGTTTCCGGCGACTCGTTTCAATCGGCATGGACTCTTCTGACTTCACGGCACGAGGATAATCGAATCCTCCTCCACGCCCAGCTCGATAAACTCTTCGGTCAAGTGGCTATCTCTGCTTGATCGGCTCGAAAACTTAATCTGCTGCTCGGCATGACGTCGGAGGCTCTCAACGCGCTTGACTCTCTCGGTGCGCCCACGGATCAGTGGGACATGATTCTGATTTACCACCTCGTGCAGTAGCTCGATGCCAAAACACGCTAGGCGTAGGAGATAGTAGTTGGCTCTTCAACGGTCACCCCATCGGAAAAGGAGCTTCGGAGTTTCCTTACCGGACAGCCCTCCAAGGTCTCGAGCTCGGGCATTCTGGCCATGCGGTTGCGGACTTTTCGCTGTCCATGCAGCGGTCGACCTCATCGTCGTCTCGGCGAAAGCTCACACGGCGACAGCGGCGTCAACCCCGGCATATACCCAGTCGCGCGTGCATTTCCCGAAGGACCATTATATCACAGCGTGTCCGAAATATCGAGGGATGTTCGCGACTCAACGAAGGCAAGTAGTTGTAACAAATCGGCTGTGTTATAATTGTCTACGCAAAATTGAGACGGCGGGTTGCCGCAGCCCGAAGCGGTGTCAGGAGTGCGGGAACAAGTACCACACGTCTCTCCACACGGAAGATCGGCCTCCTCCGATAACGCGCCCAGTGGCACAACCGGTCGGATCAACTTCGGATGTAGACTCTCGAGCGAGGTCTCCGACGGCTCAACACTTTTTCGCCTTCGCAAAGGGACTCTTCTGGGTGACGAGCTCATCACGGACCGCGGTGGTTCTCGCTACTTATGTGGCCACAGTGATGTCCCCCTTCGGTGCGTCTCGGAACGTACGGATGCTCATTGACCCGGGGTCTGAGGTTCCGTTCGCCTCGGAGCAGTTGATACGACAGCTGCGGGTCACGCCACAACGATGTTCCATCCCCATTGGGGGTCGGATGCTCGACTTCCGGCACCACTCAGGGTGTGGTTTCGCTTACTCCGAGCACCACCTGTGAATCACGGCTCCCGTATTGACTCAGCTCACGACGACCCTCCCGTCGTTCACCTCGGAGCGGCGTTCATTCGGTCATCTATCGGGGTTCCAACTCGGGGATCCGGATTTCCTCTCTCCGAGCTTGATCGACCTAATCAACTGTGCGGACTTATACGGCCGCCTCATCGAACCGGAAATCGTAAAGGGCTCAGGCTCTGGGCCTATTGCTCAGCGGACGATCATCGGATGGATTGTCCTCAGTCCGGTCGTGGCAACGTCTCCTGAGAGCACACAAAAATTTGTAACAGTAAATGATCACATCAGCTCGTAACAGGAACTCCTTTCTCGGTTTCAGACTCAGGAAGAGATTTGAACGGCAACGGACACGCATCTTACTGCAGACGAAGCGGCGTGAAAAGCTGACTTTTCCGCCACACACTCTCGGGCCAGCTCCGGACGGTATATCGTTCGGTTACCGGTGAAATCATTGGCAAGTCAACTTGGCGTCTCGAGACCTACGGCGCAACGGTGCCTCAAAAGAATTCTATGGCGACTTTTTCGAGATCAACAGTACCGTAAACGCTACTTCACCATGTGGGAGTATGAGATGCTCGATCACATGGAACGGTTCTCCTCGGATGCTCCAGTACCGTCTCCGGTTTGGTACCTTCCCCATCATGGTGTGCTCCAATACGACAGTCTCACCACCAAGCTGCGTGTGATATTCAACGGCTCGTCCCCTACCAGCTCGGGTTCGGCCCCCAACGATATTCACCACACCGGATCCAAACTACAACTCGATATTTCGGACTCCCTCCTCCAGATTCGACGGCATCCCCAATCTTTGCTACAGAGATTACGAAGATGTTCCGCCAAATCCAGGTGTATGTGGACGACCGCGATCTTCAACCAATCCTCTGCACGGACTCGGACGGTAACGCAGTCCTATACCGGCTCACCACGGGTCACGTAAGGCACACGGTCGGCCTCATTTCTCTCGGTTCAGACTCTTCCAACCAGCGGACGATGAAGGCGAACGGTTTCCTCTTGCGGTTCTTCCACTTACCAAAGGGTGGTATGTGGACGATATTTTGGCGGATCGGACTCTCTGAATAAGATCGTGGACATCACGAACTCATTCTCATTCTCGTTTGCATGGGCACCCTAGTCTGTGCGAATACTAAGGTGGCTTCACTCAAGCGGTTAACCATTCTACGGTTGGAACTGTCGGCAGCGGTACTCTTCGCTCGACGCATTCGCTATGTTCAACATACTTAGCAGACGTGCCGACGTAACTCTAAGCAGACTCCTCGATGGCACCCAGCTGACGATTGCGAAAATCCGGCGAAGTGGTCGTGATATATTCACTATAGTGTGAATATATAAAAAACTATGACACTTTTACTGAGGCCATATTTGGTTATTCTGAATCATCATGAGCTGGGCTGTCAGCGACGGCAATATTATCGTTGGTTTTGGGGACATCTTGTATATGTATATAAATATATATATATATATATGCAGGGACAGGGTGTCCCTATTATCTCTGCCACCCAAAATAACTCAGTAATTATCGACGTCGCAAAAAAATGTTCCACACATAAGTTGAACGGTGTGAAGAGGGCCATCACATGCGACCAATTTTTCTTTTTTGGTGAAAGGGCCGACGCATAGTGAAAGTCACCTCCACTTTTAAAAATGGAATGGTACATTTTTTTCAACCATCTTGTGGAGAATCTCAAGCCGCATAAAACACATTGGGGGTCAAAGTCGTTCACGGTCAGTATCGATGATACAAATTTGAATATCTCGGATCTCTACCAAATGGTTAGTAGTGATCCGAGATATTTAGATTTGTATCATCGATACTGACCTTGAATGACCACGAATGACCTTGAACGACTTTGATCCTCTAATGTATTTTATGCCTACGTCCGGAACATAATTTTATCATAGCGGAGATTAGGAAGCGGGGGGCGTCACTCCCACATTTGTATCTACTCAAAAACCTCCGCTGTGTGTTTGTGTCTTACGTTCATATTTACCGAAACTGGGTTGATTTGTCATCCGCCGTTGACACATTTCTGCGCATCCCACGATTCCACGCCCCTATCCGGGGTGCCCTACACCCACCCCAGTATTCTACGCACCCTACAATTCCACGCACCCATCCGAAGTGCCTCCGTCCACCCCAGTGTTGTACGCATTTCTCCATTCCACACACCCATCTGAAGTGCCCTGCGCCCACCCCAGTGTTCTGCGCACCCCACGATTCGACCCACTGACCCGAGATGCCTTTCGCCCACCCCAGTGTTCTAAGCACCCCACAATTCCACATATCTGAGTTTGTTTGAGTACCAATAAATTCTCCATTAAATTTGAAAACAAAAAACCAGCATTCGATCAAAAACGCCAGTAAGGCGATTCTTAACACATTTTTGTTTAAGTTATGGTTCTGTTCTTGTTTTTTTGTTTTTCACGACATGGCGCATTCCAAAGAAAGCTACATTAGCGTAAACCAGTTAAATCGCTTAATAACGAATAATTCGTAAAATGTCCTGTATCTCCTAAACGAAGTCAAAATCGCGATTTTGTAATTCTTAAAAAAGTGTTTCTTTTGGGCCAAATATGAATAATCCACGGTCAAATTAAGGTATCAGAGATTTTGCAATCGTGCCGCGGATGTACGTGCGCGGGGTAGCCGGCCGAAGGTGACAATTCTCGGATCCTCAGTTCTCGGATTCCGTTTTCGTTTCCGTGGTCAGAAAACAATCCCTCGCCACAATATATATATATATATATATATATATATATATATATATATATATATATATATATATATATATATATATATATATATATATATATATATGAAGACTGGAAAGAATGAGTGGAGGAAAGATCAAAACGAACAAATATTGTGTGAAACGCACGCAAATGAAGTAGCTGATAAAACAAAAATATTGTAGGTACCTTTGCAATAACGTATGTGTACGTCTGTTGTACGACCACTGCTTTCTTCACACTTTAAGACTAGTAGTTGTTAATCAATGTTTGTGTCAATGAGAGTGACGAGACAAATTTCATAGTTATTCCCCAAAGTACGGGGAAAAAACTCAAGTTCGAAATAAAAAACAAAATTAACAGATCACATATGGCGAACCGGAATGCAGAAATTAAATGAAATCGCATGGAACTCGATAATCTGAGGGTTTTCAGGGATCGTTAATTACGAATCTCAGGTCGAAGAAATAAAAAAAAACGACGGGTCCAATATGGCGAACCGAAATGCAAAGTTTGATTCAATTCGAATTTGCGATCCTCAATTTAAACCTCAGGTCCGTAATGAATGACCTCGAAAACCCCCAAACATCGAGTTTCGCCCGATTGCAAGAATTTTTGCATTTGATCCGCCATTTTGAATTTTTTCATTTTTCATCCCAGATTCGCAATCAGCAACCTCGAAAACCCTTGAATACCAAATTTCGTAATTTTCTGATTTTTTTTTTTCGAGAAATTTCACCCCGCGCTGATACCTGAGAAACCTTGATTTTCGTGAAGATTGACGGATCTCGATTTTCTCCAAAAGAACGGGGTTGCAACCCGAATAAAGAATAAAGGCAGCGATCTGCTATTTGGTCGAGTATTTCTACCTACACTGAACTAAAAAAAAACGCAAAAACCTTTTGTGCCTCTGCATTTGTTGTAATGTTATAACATGATAAACAAAAAAGTGTAAAAATTGGCATTTTACACACTTTTAAACAATCAGTTTTACAATGTTGAAAACGGCTTCTGAAAAATACGAAAAATAAACAGTTTTGTAGGGGGAAATCCAAGCTTTCCAACGATGCCGGTTTGGATGGTGTGCGATGATTTGGACCAGAGTTATGACCGATCAAAG
The DNA here is from genome assembly GCA_964007375.1 of Ophion obscuratus. NCBI lineage: Eukaryota > Metazoa > Arthropoda > Insecta > Hymenoptera > Ichneumonidae > Ophion > Ophion obscuratus. Next base: position 56,974,474 of record OZ023314.1, read on the forward strand.
TTGAAAAATGCATTTTTTCGTAAAGCTGCGATAACTTGGCTAAAAAAACGCACAGAAATTGAAAAAAAAACCAAATTGTTGGGAAAGATACAAGCTTTCGAATGGTCGAAACAGATGTTCGAAAAAAAAAATTCTGTTCCCCGTGTACCTTGTCAAACTCGAGCAAATTTTTTGATTTTATGTTTTGTTTTGTTTAACAACGAATTTCTTTATTTAAACGAAACGAAAAAAATTATTTATAATCAGATTATCAATGTCGAAGGTTTACACTACAAAATGCTTTTTTTTTTCATTTTTTTTTCATTTTTTTTTTTTTTTTTTTTTTTTTTTTCATTTTTTCTCCGACCATTTTTCACCGAGTTACAGCGGTTTGAAAAAGGGCTATTTTTCGTCGAAAAAATAGTGATCCCTTAATTGTTGCGCTTAGTGTGTGTGTGTGTGTGTGTGTGTGTGTGTGTGTGTGTGTGCGTGCGTGCGTGCGTGCGTGCGTGCGTGCGTGCGTGCGTGCGTGCGTGCGTGCGTGCGTGCGTGCGTGTGTGTGTGTGTGTGTGTGTGTGTGTGTGTGTATAAATCCTTTTCGTTACGACCGAATTGCGTGTGAAAACGTCACTACTTTTTACACGCGACCGGCGTAGAGACTAAAACCCTCATACACGCACGCGCAGCAATCATCGCCTATTCGACGTCGATTCTTCAGCGCAGTACAAAGTATGAAAGCCCTGTAGAAACCAAGCGCTGCGCCGGCCGGCCATAGTGAGCGGCGAATCGTAGCTACAAACTACGAGCTCTGCTCAACGGCCAGGACGAGAGGCCGTGTTGAAATTTTATAGCGTTCTAGATATACGGCCTCAACGCATATATGTAAGAAACCAATAAAGGAAGAAAGAAAGCAAAAAGATAGGAAAGGTAGAAAAAGCGGAGCAAGATCGAAAAGAGACGGTGAGAAAGGATGAGAATGGATCACGCAAAGGGAACAGTTGGTAAAGGAAGAGAGAGAAAACGGGAGAAGAGTAAGAAGAAGTAGATGAAATGAGGAGAGCAGAAATTCTGAGTGGAGTACATTTTTGGATATATGCTCAAGTAAGGAATTAATTATAAAAGTTCTCGAACCAACTACGAGTTAATTTTTTTTAATTATTATTAAATACAGTAGAGGAAAAAGATAGCAATGAGCTAGAGTTCTAAGTTGCTTTGAGCTGGGAGAACAAAAAAGTTCATATATACTAGGTCCTTAAGTTCTTAGGCGGGTTTTTTTTTCTGGTTTTTATCTCCTAAAGAACACGGAAGGCATGGAACCCAGTGTCCCCAACCCCGCTAATCAACGTATTTTCTTATGTTACAGCGGCCCGTCGCTGCACCAGGGCTCGAGGCGGACACTTCCAAATCCAGTGGTGGAAGGCATCGTGCTGAAGGTCTACTGGCTCCACGGAAGGTATTTTTGTGTCTATTCGTTTGCTGCAGTCGGTAACTGCCCGGACTAACCCCATCACTTCAGTCATACGCGTGGGAAGAAATATGGAAAATAACAAAAGAGGTTTTAATGTTAGCTTGACTGGGGATAGACAAGTGGGAGGCTTGGTCGCGCGTCCGTGCACCCGTTGGATGACTCGGGAAGCGATGGAGCGATTGAATCCTCCAGAAAGGTCGACAGCCAGCGACCCGCGCCACCCCCGGGGCGCCGCATATGTCGCTGACCGGGCCCAGTGTGAGCAATCTGGCATTCGTGCCGTTAGAGTAGTTCTGGATAGATGCGATCGGAATCAGAACCAAGCTAGGGAAAATGTGCAAGTAGACCAGCCGACCAAGGTTGGGCGCGTACAGGTATATATTAACGCGACCGTCGAAATCCCCCCAACCGTCCCCCTTAGGCAAACTGCGGTAAATGCGGCCGCACCGAGCGGCCAAGCTTTCGATACAATCAGGGTGTTGCAGTTGAATGCGAGGCGTTCGGTTGTCGTTTCAGCTGAGGTGCGTTCGCTGGTCGCCGAAAAGCACTTGGACATCCTGCTCTTGCAGGAACCGTACGTCCAGCGCCAGGGCGTGAGTCACAACTTTAATGGACTAGGGCCTGGAATGAGGGTCGCGGCCGTTCGCTCAGAACTCCCCTGGGCGGCGGTAGCGGTGTGCAACCCCTCCTTCCAGATGATGTTCGTCTCGCAACTCAGCACCACGCACTGCGTCTGTGTGGAGTTGCAGGCACCCGGCTTTTCCTTCTACGTTGTATCCCACTACTTCCAGTGGAGCGACGAGATTGAGAAGCACCTCAGACACCTCGAAATGGTGCTTCATTCTCTGAGGGGGAAGAGAGTACTCGTCGGGCTAGACGCCAATGCCCGGTCCTCCCTCTGGGGACCCCAGGACACGGACATTCGCGGTTCCAAACTGGAGCGGCTTATCTGTCAGTTTGAGTATATCGTACACAATGAAGTCAACCAGCCGCCCACCTTCTCGACGGTTGCGGGTTCGTCACACATCGACGTGACCTTGGGTTCGCCTGCCATGAGCCGCTTCGTCGCCGAGTGGAAAGTGCGACCAGATTGGACAACGAGCGATCACAACGCTCTGGACGTCAAATTGAGTGTCCCAAAGGCCAAGAGGTATGATAGACCCTCCGGTACCGCTCGGTTTAACGTGAGAAAAGCCGATTGGGACCGGTTCGACCAGACCCTCGCCAACCTGTCGGCGCAAAGACTGGAGGGGCTCTCGTTGACGTCCACCTTAGAAGTCGAGGAGATGGCTAACACTCTTACGGCTGTTCTCACGGAGGCTTGTGCGGAAGCGATGCCCAGGGAGAAGTTTTTCAGTAAATCCGACCCGTGGTGGACCCCCAATCTCACCAACCTCAAGACAGAGGGATACCGGCAGCGTAGGGCATTTCTAAGGGAACGGGATGACGCTCGTCGCCAAGAACTACGGCAACAGTACCGCAACTCTTTTCGAAAATACAGCCGGGTGGTGACGAAAGTCAAGTTCGAAAACTGGAGTAGCTTCGTTTCGTCGCACGGCAACAAGAGGCCCTGGGACTCCGTTCACGAGCCCCAGAGAAAGAAGCTTCGAGTTGAGAAGGTGCTCAGCACCATCCGGCGAAACGACGGCTCGATGATGAATGTGGAAGAATCTGCCAGCTCCCTCCTCGATGCCCACGTCCCTGAAGATCGGGAAGAGGAAGACACCCCCCAACAGCGGCAAGTCAGGGAGGGCGCCTTCGTTACACCCGAGACTCACGAGGACCCGTGCTTCACTCAAGCAGAGCTCGTTACCTACCTCAAAACCTTCAAGAGCGGGACGACCCCGGGACCCGACCTTATAGAGGTTACCACGCTGAAGAGGGCCTTCGCGGTCATTCCTGGTCAGCTGGTTCGTCTTTTCAACAGTTGCTTAGGTTTGGGCGTCTTTCCCACTACCTGGAAGGAGAGCTCCCTTCGAGTCCTCCTGAAGGGCAAGGATAAGGACGAAAAGGATCCAAAGTCGTACAGTTTCAGATGTATCATCTCCATAATCGGTAAGTTCTTCGAGAAAGCTCTCAAGGAGCGCATCGCGCGCTCGGCAATGGGCCCGGGCAAAATCTCGGATCGACAGTTCGGATTCGGTTCGGGCAAGTCGAAAGAGGACGCAGTTGTGGAGTTGCGAAGAATGGTGGCCGAGTCCCAGGACTCGTACGTTATTGCGCTGCTCTTCGACATCTCGGGCGCCTTTGACAGCGTGTGGTGGCCTCTGGTTTTGGAGAGTCTCAAAGCTAGAGAATGCCCGCGGAACATCTTCGAGGTGTTCCGCAGCTACTTTAGCAATAGAAAAGTACGAATATCGTGGGGAAACAGAGAGGTCTCGAAGCAGGTATCAAGAGGGTGCCCTCAGGGCTCGGTCCTCGGCCCTACCTGCTGGAACCTCATGTTCGACGGGCTCCTCAGAATCCTCGAGGGGATAGCCCCGAACAGTTTTGTTGCCTACGTTGATGACCTGATGGTCATGGTGGGAGGCAACTCGCGGAGAGAAATAGAGAACAAGGCGCAAGAAGTAGTGGATGCGATTGTTGCTTGGTGCCAGAGCGCCAAGCTGCAACTGTCGGACAGTAAGACCAAAGCCATCCTCCTTAAGAGTGTATGGCGGCGTAGTGCGCCGGTAGGCAGAAGGGGAGGAAACCGTCCCGACCGCGTACGCCGAGCCGGTAAGAAGCCGAACCTGGCCAAAAGGTATCCAGTGATTCGTATAGGGGGTGCGAGTAGAATACCTTTCAAGGATAGTGTTAAGTACCTCGGTGTCCACTTTGACAAGGAGATGGGGGTTAGGTCTCATTGCCATTACCTCAGGAAAAAGAGTGCATCCCTCTCCGTGCGACTAAGGAAGATAGCTAGGGCTCGGTGGGGGCTTGGATTCACGCCGGGTAGCAGTATCTACAAGAGAGTTTTCGTCCCGACAGTGACATACGCCGCCGCCGCGTGGTCAGACCTCTGCAAGGAGGCCGACCTGAGGGTACTTCGGAGCGGCCAGCGACTCGCGCTTATCGCAGTCACTGGAGCGTACAGAACAGTGTCACATGCCGCGGTGTGCGTTATAGCAGGCGCTGCCCCGGTGGACATTTTGCTGGAGCAGAGTAGGGCTGGCTACCGAAGTAGAAAAGGACAAGAGGTCGAGATCAATGGGGTAGTAGTTCCTGCCGGGGCGAACAACGCCGCAAACAGGATTAAGGCTCAGGCATACAATATGTGGCAGGCCGCCTGGCACTCTTCCAGCAAAGGCCGAACTACATTTGCCTTCTTCGGGAACATTCGAGAACGCATAAGCGCGGGCTGGTTCCAACCGAACTACTATAGTACGCAGGTCCTCTCCGGTCATGGCAACTTCGGAGCGCGTCTCGCGTCACTCGGGCTTGTCGACAAGGAGAACTGCGACTGTGGACAGTTGGACACGACTCAGCACTTTCTTCTCGAGTGCCCAAATTACGAACCGCAGAGAGTCGCTCTGCGGAACTTCATCGGCGAGAAGACATGGCCCGCAGCGGCTCACGAATTGGTAGCCAGTACTGAGGCCTTCTCCGTCTTTGCCGACTTTTGTCGGAAGGCTCTTCTGCTCAAGAATGCAGAGGGGGTGTAGATAGTGGCTGTAGTGAGAGGCAAGGGGACTCACCATAAACAAGCACCCCGAATAGTGAGAGGCAAGGGGACTCTCACTATAAACAAACACCCCAAATAGTGAGAGGCAAGGGGACTCACTATAAACAAGCACCCCGAATAGTGAGAGGCAAGGGGACTCACTATAAACAAGCACCCCAAATAGTGAGAGGCAAGGGGACTCACTATAAACAAGCACCCCGAATAGTGAGAGGCAAGGGGACTCACTATAAACAAGCACCCCAAATAGTGAGCGGCAAGGGGACTCACTATAAACAAGCACCCCGAATAGTGAGCGGCAAGGGGACTCACTATAAACAAGCACACCAAAGGAGACAATTTTACCACGTGCACGCCATTGTCTCTGGGTTGTCTAAGGGTAAAATCATAATGTGAACTTGGAAGTAAACAAAATTAATCCACCATTTTTTATTTCATCCGATGCGAAGCTGCATATAAATTGCTCTTGAAATCCGACAACATGCAAGATACATGCATCCATTGCTTTGCGCAAACGCGCGCAAATTCAATTATATGCAGAGTGTGTAAACGCTGGAGCCATAAAGAATGTGTATTAAATTCAAATGTAAGCACAGGTAATGAAGAAACAAACGAAAAAAAGAACCTAAAAAGGAAAAAAGTAACTGTTGTGAACGTGACGACAGAATTTATTTGCAAACTGTGTCAACGATATTGAGGATGTTTGGGCTATTACTGAATTATTACAATGATCAGTACACGTATCAAAGAAAAACACTAAGTAATGCCATGGTGCAAAAGTTCTAAATTCTAATTAATAATCATAAGCATGTAAAGAATAGTAGAGGTATTGTATGACGAGGAAATTAAAGGAAATCATTATTTAACACGCTGATTCTGAGGAAAAAAAAACGAGAGAAAAAAGCCTCAAGTTTCCAAAAAGAATTTAAAAAGTGTGTGTTCCGAAATTAATATTATTAAATGCATCAGGAATATTTCAGAAGGACCACCCAGTAAGAGGTTACGGGTGGCGGTTGATTAATAGATGACGATGGAGTTATATTCAAACCTTCATTGCATCTTGTTAATTACTGCCACTCGAATCTAATCATCAAATGGTAAGTATTGTGTCGTCCATTCTCTGAAATTTTATATCCTGAAGCATTTAGCATGAAGAGATCATTAAAATAATGGGTTTAAACAGAAAATAAGAGCCGATGAATTGGATCGTTGGAACGAAATGAAAATAATTTGTGCTGCGAAAATCTTGCAAACCTTTTGAAGGGTCTTATTTAACGATATCTAAACTGAATCTGCAAAATTTGAGTTTGAATAGTAAAACAACAAAAATATGAAACGGAACTTTCCTTACATTCGAGCGATACAAACGTTAACGGCATCAATATATATATATGTGTGTGTGTGTGCGCGCGCGCGCGCGCGCGTGTGTGTGTGTGTCTATGAATCAGAACGAATATGAGACGCAGATGTCGTGAAGGCGGAGAGGGCGTAGCTAAAAATGAAAGTAACGGTTGATTGGCAGCTTAAATGACGAAATATTTGCTATTTATCATGGAGCCTAAGCGCGAAAACATAATTAATAAATGATTACGATACCTACTACGTAAAGTGCAAAGTACGTCGTGTATGATGCAATGAGCATCAAGAAGGTCTGAAGGAGACCAAGAATACAGCTTAAATAGTATTAAGCAAATGAATAAATGGATGTAACATAAGTGGAGTTTTACATCCAGTTATTACATACAGGTACAAGAAAAGAATATAAGTCCCACATGAAGTAATTGAACGGAAAAGTGGGCCATGTAAGATGCAGTGAGCATCAGAAAGGTCAGAAAGAGACCAAAAGAGCTGAATGTGAGGTAGTGTTAACGGGGAAGGCCACAGTAGAATTTGCAAAGAATCGATTTTTTTCCGCTAAAACTGGGCTTTATCATAAGCATAAGTTACTATTCGATTTATAGCAACAAAAAAAAATGTTCACCGACTTTGAGCGTATAACGTAAGCCGACCTCTCGCATGGCCACAGGCATATGTAAAACTTCAAACGCATTTTTCTCGAAACAGCTTTTTTCCAATTGGCGTAACAAATAACCAACAATTTTCCCTCAATTTACTTCAAATTTAAAAGTTATGTTTCTAATTGCATTTCGCAGAGAAGTACGTAGGGAATTTCTGATTAATCGAAAAATTTTCATTTTATGAGCAGCTTTATACGACATTTTCCACTGAAAATTGAAGTTCAATTCAAATTCAATTTCAAATAACAACAACTTTTGAATAAGACAATATTTTTTAAATTTCAGTTTTAAACATTTTTTAAAACTGTTTGAAAACAGTTTTTTAAATTTCAATTTTAAAAATTCAGTACGTACTTCTCTAGGTATTCGGATGTAGATAGACGAGGATTTTTGTTTGTTGTTCTAGGTTTAAAATTGTAGATTCTAAATGTCACGCCGCGGAGCGCCGAAAAAAAAGATAACAAAAGAAAATATTAGTAGTCGGCCATTTTGTAAAACGAAAAAAAATGACAGCTTGATACTCATACTAAATAGATGTGTAATTAATTTTATGAGTGAGTCACTTTTTCAGACGACAAAAATTGTTAAATTCGCACATGATTTTATACCCAGTACTGTGGCCTAACCCCTTAAGCAAATGCACAATTAGATATATAATATGATTTTGAAGTTTGCATCGTTGGAAGGCAACGAAAGTGTCTTAGACCATTTTTCCTTGTCACGACTAGCCCTCTAAAAGAACAAACTGTTTGAAGGATCCTAATTGGAGATGTTCAGCCCAAATATGTAAGAAAAAGTTTTGGATGATAATAAAAACGAGCAAATAAAAAGAATTGAAAATAATTTTCCTTCCATTCCAACAATGGAAACTTCAACATGGTTATATATTAAAAGATAAGGTAGAAACATTAACGAATTCTTATCGGCTATTTCAGGAATTTGAGGAGCAATATTTTTCACTATGAAGAAACCTTCATAATATATACCGATGTTTGTGCTGACGTGCAAGGATTGTGGCGTTGAAGTTTACATTGTTGGAATGCAACGATTTTTTCTTATTTTATCATTTTTATTGTTATACGAAAAAATTTTTGTAACTTAGGGTAAATCATTTTAAAAAATACGTAAAATCGTTGGAATGGTTTTTATAGCCGAAATGGGCGAAAAAGATATTTTTTCGATGCAAGGAAATTCGTTTTCGTTGCGTGCCGGCGATGGAAACTTCAAGACCATTCAGATAGTATATTAAAATAGTAAATAATTTTTTTTTATAGTAGCTTCTGTTTGTACAGAGACCTCACCCTTATTACATTCCCCGCCATATTCCACTTCACAACATTCCCACCTTGCGGCCGCAGCCGACTTCCCCTTGTATGTATATCGTATTCACCATGACATTTCTGCCATCGGTATAGGGAAACTGCGGAAATCCTATACCAATACGGCCGGTCCCAGGATCGCTTTCCAGTTTCGGAGTTAGTCGCATTTCGCCAAGAAATGCAACTAACTCCGAAAGTCTGTAATCACAGATTACATTCATACATACACGAAACGCACACGTATCCATCCGTGTGCCCGACGTCCGTATACAGGTGGAGTTACGTCGCGCCCGTATTTATTTTTCTCCGAGACTGCGATTCGAACCCGCGACCTCCCGATGGATTGGTTCAGAGGCAAGCACGCTGACCATTAGCCCAACACACCGGTTAGTATATTAAAACATGCTGATACTTTTGAAAATTACATTTGGTGTTTCGTATCGCCTAAAACCGATAGGCGAGACGATTTTTTCGATTTTTCATCCTCGCCCACAGATGGCTTCCGGATCTCGAAAATCTAAATTTTTTTCAGACTACTTACCAGAGCTCCTAATGCGAATATCGAAAAAGAAAATGTGTGATACCTGTACGTCGGAAGGTCCAATTTTTTTTCGATTTTTTTAGATTTTTCAATCTCGCTTAAGAGTGGCTTCCGGATCTCGAAAATGATCCAAACTTTTTCCAGACTACTTTCTAGAGGTCCCTAATGCGAATATCGAAAAAGAAAATGTGTGATACCTTTACGTCGGGAGATACGATTTTTTGTCGATTTTTTTCGATTTTTCAACCTCGCTTAAGGGTGGCATCCGGATCTCGAAAATCATCCAAACTTTTTCCACCCTACTTTCCAGAGCTCCCTAATGCGAATATCGAAAAAGAAAATGTGTGATACCTGTACGTCGGGAGATACGATTTTTTTTCGATTTTTTTGGATTTTTCAACCTCGCTTAAGGGTGGCTTCCGGATCTCGAAAATCATCCAAACTTTTTCCACACTACTTTCTAGAGCTCCTTAATGGGAATATCGAAAAAGAAAATGTGTGATACCTGTCCGTCGGGAGATACGATTTTTTTTCGATTTTTTTTCAATTTTTCAACCTCGCTTATGGGCGGCTTCCGGATCTCGAAAATCATCCAAACTTTTTCCGGGCTACTTTCTAGAGCTCCCTAATGCGAATATCGAAAGAGAAAATGTGTGATATCTGTACGTCGGAAGATACAATTTTTTTTAGATTTTTTTAGATTTTTCAATCTCGCTTAAGGGTGGCTTCCGGATCTCGAAAATCATCAAAACTTTTTCCAGACTACTTTCTAGAGCTCCCTAATGCAAATATCGAAAAATAAAATGTGTGATACCTGTACGTCGGGAGAAACGATTTTTTGTCGATTTTTTTCGATTTTTCAACCTCGCTTAAGGGTGGATTCCGGATCTCGAAAATCATCCAAACTTTTTCCGGGCTACTTTCTAGAGCTCCCTAATGCGAATTTCGAAAAAGAAAATGTGTGATTCCTGTACGTCGGAAGATACAATTTTTTTTCGATTTTTTTAGATTTTTCAATCTCGCTTAAGGGTGGCTTCCGGATCTCGAAAATCATCCAAACTTTTTCCAGACTACTTTCTAGAGCTCCCTAATGCAAATATCGAAAAATAAAATGTGTGATACCTGTACGTCGGGAGATACGATTTTTTGTCGATTTTTTTCGATTTTTCAACCTCGCTTAAGGGTGGCTTCCGGATCTCGAAAATCATCCAAACTTTTTCCGGGCTACTTTCTAGAGCTCCCTAATGCGAATATGGAAAAAGAAAATGTGTGATACCTGTACGTCGGGAGATACGATTTTTTTTCGATTTTTTTGGATTTTTCAACCTCGCTTAAGGGTGGCTTCCGGATCTCGAAAATCATGCAAACTTTTTCCACACTACTTTCTAGAGCTCCTTAATGGGAATATCGAAAAAGAAAATGTGTGATACCTGTACGTCGGGAGATACGATTTTTTGTCGATTTTTTTCGATTTTTCAATCTCGCTTAAGGGTGGCTTCCGGATCTCGAAAATCATCCAAACTTTTTCCGGGCTACTTTCTAGAGCTCCCCAATGCGAATATCGAAAAAGAAAATGTGTGATACTTGTCCGTCGGGAGATACGATTTTTTTTCGATTTTTTTTCAATTTTTCAACCTCGCTTAAGGGTGGCTTCCGGATCTCGAAATTCATCCAAACTTTTTCCACACTACTTTCTAGAGCTCCTTAATGGGAATATCGAAAAAGAAAATGTGTGATACCTGTACGTCGGGAGATACGATTTTTTGTCGATTTTTTTCGATTTTTCAATCTCGCTTAAGGGTGGCTTCCGGATCTCGAAAATCATCCAAACTTTTTCCGGGCTACTTTCTAGAGCTCCCCAATGCGAATATCGAAAAAGAAAATGTGTGATACCTGTCCGTCGGGAGATACGATTTTTTTTCGATTTTTTTGGATTTTTCAACCTCGCTTAAGGGTGGCTTCCGGATCTCGAAAATCATCCAAACTTTTTCCACACTACTTTCTACAGCTCCTTAATGGGAATATCGAAAAAGAAAATGTGTGATACCTGTACGTCGGGAGATACGATTTGTTGTCGATTTTTTTCGATTTTTCAATCTCGCTTAAGGGTGGCTTCCGGATCTCGAAAATCATCCAAACTTTTGCCGGGTTACTTTCTAGAGTTCCCCAATGCGAATATCGAAAAAGAAAATGTGTGATACCTGTCCGTCGGGAGATACGATTTTTTTTCGATTTTTTTCAATTTTTCAACCTCGCTTAAGGGCGGCTTCCGGATCTCGAAAATCATCCAAACTTTTTCCGGGCTACTTTCTAGAGCTCCCTAATGCGAATATCGAAAAAGAAAATGTGTGATATCTGTACGTCGGAAGATACAATTTTTTTTCGATTTTTTTAGATTTTTCAATCTCGCTTAAGGGTGGCTTCCGGATCTCGAAAATTATCAAAACTTTTTCCAGACTACTTTCTAGAGCTCCCTAATGCAAATATCGAAAAATAAAATGTGTGATACCGGTACGTCGGGAGAAACGATTTTTTGTCGATTTTTTTCGATTTTTCAACCTCGCTTAAGGGTGGATTCCGGATCTCGAAAATCATCCAAACTTTTTCCGGGCTACTTTCTAGAGCTCCCTAATGCGAATATCGAAAAAGAAAATGTGTGATACCTGTACGTCGGGAGATACGATTTTTTTTCGATTTTTTTGGATATTTCAACCTCGCTTAAGGGTGGCTTCCGGATCTCGAAAATCATCCAAACTTTTTCCAGACTACTTTCTAGAGCTCCCTAATGCAAATATCGAAAAATAAAATGTGTGATACCTGTACGTCGGGAGATACGATTTTTTGTCGATTTTTTTGGATTTTTCAACCTCGCTTAAGGGTGGCTTCCGGATCTCGAAAATCATCCAAACTTTTTCCACACTACTTTCTAGAGCTCCTTAATGGGAATATCGAAAAAGAAAATGTGTGATACCTGTCCGTCGGGAGATACGATTTTTTTTCGATTTTTTTCAATTTTTCTACCTCGCTTAAGGGTGGCTTCCGGATCTCGAAATTCATCCAAACTTTTTCCACACTACTTTCTAGAGCTCCTTAATGGGAATATCGAAAAAGAAAATGTGTGATACCTGTACGTCGGGAGATACGATTTTTTGTCGATTTTTTTCGATTTTTCAATCTCGCTTAAGGGTGGCTTCCGGATCTCGAAAATCATCCAAACTTTTGCCGGGTTACTTTCTAGAGTTCCCCAATGCGAATATCGAAAAAGAAAATGTGTGATACCTGCCCGTCGGGAGATACGATTTTTTTTCGATTTTTTTCAATTTTTCAACCTCGCTTAAGGGCGGCTTCCGGATCTCGAAAATCATCCAAACTTTTTCCGGGCTACTTTCTAGAGCTCCCTAATGCGAATATCGAAAAAGAAAATGTGTGATATCTGTACGTCGGAAGATACAATTTTTTTTAGATTTTTTTAGATTTTTCAATCTCGCTTAAGGGTGGCTTCCGGATCTCGAAAATCATCAAAACTTTTTCCAGACTACTTTCTAGAGCTCCCTAATGCAAATATCGAAAAATAAAATGTGTGATACCTGTACGTCAGGAGAAACGATTTTTTGTCGATTTTTTTCGATTTTTCAACCTCGCTTAAGGGTGGATTCCGGATCTCGAAAATCATCCAAACTTTTGCCGGGCTACTTTCTAGAGCTCCCTAATGCGAATATCGAAAAAGAAAATGTGTGATACCTGTACGTCGGGAGATACGATTTTTTTTCGATTTTTTTGGATTTTTCAACCTCGCTTAAGGGTGGCTTCCGGATCTCGAAAATCATCCAAACTTTTTCCGGGCTACTTTCTAGAGCTCCCTAATGCGAATATGAAAAAAGAAAATGTGTTATACCTGTACGTCGGGAGATACGATTTTTTTTCGATTTTTTTGGATTTTTCAACCTCGCTTAAGGGTGGCTTCCGGATCTCGAAAATCATCCAAACTTTTTCCGGGCTACTTTCTAGAGCTCCCTAATGCGAATATGGAAAAAGAAAATGTGTGATACCTGTACGTCGGGAGATACGATTTTTTTTCGATTTTTTTGGATTTTTCAACCTCGCTTAAGGGTGGCTTCCGGATCTCGAAAATCATCCAAACTTTTTCCACACTACTTTCTAGAGCTCCTTAATGGGAATATCGAAAAAGAAAATGTGTGATACCTGTACGTCGGGAGATACGATTTTTTGTCGATTTTTTTCGATTTTTCAATCTCGCTTAAGGGTGGCTTCCGGATCTCGAAAATCATCCAAACTTTTTCCGGGCTACTTTCTAGAGCTCCCCAATGCGAATATCGAAAAAGAAAATGTGTGATACCTGTCCGTCGGGAGATACGATTTTTTTTCGATTTTTTTCAATTTTTCAACCTCGCTTAAGGGTGGTTTCCGGATCTCGAAAATCATCCAAACTTTTTCCACACTACTTTCTAGAGCTCCTTAATGGGAATATCGAAAAAGAAAATGTGTGATACCTGTACGTCGGGAGATACGATTTTTTTTCGATTTTTTTCGATTTTCACCCACGCTTAAGGGCGATTTCTGGGAGACGTACATGGCGGATACATGTTTTTTCTTCACCAAACACATAAAGCAACCAGTTGATTATCAAAAATTGAAAAAAAAAAAAAAAAATTTCGTTGCATTTGCAACGATGCAAACTTCAGTATCATGGCATTTTACAATGAAAAAGTACGACTTTTCTGATAATTCTGGGTCGAGATAAAAATACAGTGCATAGAGAAAAAGATTCTTTGACTAACAAGGAGATGGTCCGACCGGGGGGTCGGCGATTTGGCCGAATTTTTTTTTTTTTTTGTTGAAAGAGGACCCCTAGCACCTCACGTGGTTAAAATAGTAGGGCGCACTACTCGGAAAATTCCGAGAAAAATCGATTCAAAGGTTCTTAGGCGCCTTATGAGTTTAAAATGTCATGCACTTGTCGAGCCGCCATCTAGTCTAGACCGTTAGAGCTCGGTCTTTTGCGCCGAAGGTCTTGCGTTCGATTCCTCCTTCGGATCTTATTTTTTTTCTTTTTTTTTGTTATCCCAACAATTATTTAAACGTTTCTCATCCCTACATTATTTAAAAAAAATTTACATTACTTTTTTGATTTTTTTTCTTTCATTAAAATTTTTTTTCCTCGATAAAACAATTCGTAACGGTGGGTTTTTATTTATTTTTCATTGTAAAGTATATGAGGAGGAACATTGGGTTTTTAATGAGAATAACAAAGTCGATTAGGAAAAATTCAATTTCTATTCATATAATAATTATATGGGCTGTCCCGGAAGTCATGTACGCCCTTCTAGCATCTGGTAGGAAAATAATTCTGAGACGAAAAGTAGATAATTAATTATAAATAAAAATAAATAGCCAATCAGGTGCGCGCTACAGCGGAAAGGCAGCGTTGAGGGGAGGGATAGGGGAATGCGTTGTAATTGCGTGCGCCTAAAAATGTGTGCGGGGGGATAATTCCAAAAGCATGTGTGCAAGTACACACACACACGCGTGTGCGCGCGTACACTCACACTAGGACACACACACTTGCACACACACACACACACACACGCATGCACACTCACACACACTTGCACACACACGCACGCGCGCGCGAACACGCACACATATTTGCACGCATGCTTTCGGAATTTTCCCTCCGCACACATTTTCAGACGCATGCAATTACAACTCATTCCCCTATCCCTCCCCTCTTCGCTGCCTTTCCGCTGTAGCGCGCACCTGATTGGCTATTTACTTTAATTCATAATTAATTACCTATGCGTCAGATAAAAAAATGACTGAGGACTTTTCGTGTCAGAATTTTTTTTCTACCAGATCCTAGAAGGGCGTACGTTACTTCTGGGACACCCTGTATACAAAAACCGCAGTGGGAATTATTGTGGAAACAAACAAAGCAATAATGTTTGCGACATCTTGCGCAACATATAAAAGCGGATTTTTTACAATTGCAGGGAGTTTGCAATCCATCCGTATAAAAACATATCCCATTAACATTCATGAAAATGTTTCTAGTAACTGATCATTTTGAGGCAAACCAGGCATATTGAATCATGTCTCGGAATATTGGTGACGATAATTGATGGTGAATTATTGAATGGATTTGTATACAATCTTCCCGGGAATTAATCTCACGATTCTGATCTAAGAATTCGCTGCAATTTTGTAAGCGCTTTATGAAATATTTAACTTGTCCGTAAAAGTAAACGTCACAAAGTTGCACCAAGGGAGTGCATTTTGGAGGAATTACTTTTACAGAGCATGTTGGCATATTTTCGTCATCTTGGAAGATTTCGTCATACATCTCTGGATTTGTTTGGAGAGTCTGGATTTGTTTGGACACTGTGGAGATTCAATGAGAATAAGTGAGAAAATCGAGAGAAAATCGGTGTATAAGGCTGTTGTTAGTTTTCCGGACCTCGATGATGTTGCAATGACGTTCGTATATATATTGGCATAGCCATCTACTAATTTTTTAATACGAGGTCCGAAATGACCGGTCGCCTCTTGCAAACATACGAAGACATGTGGGAGAAGTTTTCCGGATAATATTATGGACTATTGTGCGATGTACGAATGCGTCACTTTATTCAAATCCGACTTTTTTACGAGTACTGTTCTACTCCCTTTTTGAGTGAGTGTCCTGTTGAAAACAAATTGATATTGACATCCTGAGAAAAAATTGTATTTTTAATATTAAAAAATATTCGAATATGTATGTAGAAAACTTTTTCTATAATTAATTTTGAATTTATACATTTTGTATCGGTAAAAACATTTTGTACGCAGAAAACTTGTATATACCTGTTTGGTCAGTATTTATAACATAATCCTCATGGTATTGAGGTATTAAGCGCCACGTCTGTCGACGAAGGTCTCTGCAGACGCCCGGATTTCCTCCATTGATGCCGCCTCTTTTTTCGAAACCAGTTTCGTGATTTTTCGTTGAAAAATTGTGTTTCTGTTTGAATGCCGTGACCCATCGATCAGACACCTTGAAATTGAAATCAATAAATTGTGCAGCAGAAGCCAACACCTATTGTTGTAAATTTCTTGTCGTAACTTGCTGATATTCCTGTCTTGCTTCCACAGACGGTCGTAGGTCCACGAATCTATCGCCTCAAATTTGTCCAATCTCGTTCCACCACTTTTAATATAATTCTCCCATTGTGAAAAATATTCTTTTCTCTTCAAGCAGCTGCATCCTTTTTTTGCTATGTCGCAAAAGACCACGTGGAATGCGCTTTAGCAATGTTCACGACTTGATTTTGTAGGCGATGGAAATCATTTCAATTTTATTTTATTTTCGGTTCCCGTTCATACTCGTCTGTAGAAGAATCAAGTTGGGTACTTCGAACTGTAGTTTTTCGCAATCCTTATGAGCGTGAGTTAATTCTTCTTCAATTACGAATTTTTTTCACCCAAAAGTTCCACTGTATTATTATAAAGTTCTCCGGCCAATAACATAGCATCGTGAGATATTTCTTCCGAAGGTGTCGATGCAATTAAATTATTTTCCGTCAACAGCTTTTCATAATAAACTACTGCGTCCTTTAGTCGCGGCTTTGATTTGTCACTGTACATGGATTCTTCAGGAATTTCCTCTCTTATTCCAGAAGGGCCAGCAACTTCTTCATTTGACATTTTTAACTTCGAATTGTAAGAGAACTTTGAAATTTAACAATAAGAAATAGGCACGTCTGTTCACGACGAAATCGAAAAATGAACTGCTGTGAAATTCTCACAGACTCACGCACAGTCCTATGCGCAGATGTCCGTTATAATCCTAAGGGGACCAGGTCAAAATTCTTTAGACCGTTACAAGGCCATAAAACCAAATAGAACAATGAGCACGAATATTTTTCAATGAATGAAAAACTTTACGTTCTAAAGCTAAAATATATATTTTTTTAAATAATGTAGGGATGAGAAACATTTTAAATAATTGTTGGGATAACAAAAAAAAAAATATAAGATCCGAAGGAGGAATCGAACGCGCGACCTCCGGCGCAAAAGACCGAGCCCTAACCGTCTAGACTAGACGACGGCTCGACAAGTGCTTGACATTTTAAACTCGTAAGGCGCCTAAGAAACTTTGAATCGATTTTTCTCAGAATCTTCCGAGTAGTGCGTCCTACTACTTTAACCACGTGCGGAGCTTGGGGTCCTCTTTCACCACAAAAAAATCGGCCAAATCCCCGACCCCACGGTCGTGCCGTCTCCTTGTAAGAGTCGTTCACGATTATAATGACGAATATAACAATAAACGGCGTATCGGTTCTTGCAATAAATCGTGAAAAACTGGTGAAAACCCCTCTTCAATTTTTCACTAATATGGGCACTGAAATAGGTAAGGCTTTCGCAATCGAGGACTAACTTCGTGCTTCGGAAAGCAACTGGATTACAATTGTATATCTACGGAGAAATTCTCCCCCAACATGCATTGCCTTTGAAGATTACACGATAACCAGATAAATGATCTCTCATTTATTTATTTAATAAATATTCCAACTCTGTTTTTTTATGGATTATTACCTTAATGATAGTCATGATAAAAGTGTTTGAATCAAAGAGATTTCTTACAATACGCAGAAGTGATAATCGCTGCTTCACCGCATATATCATATGTCATTGCATTTTCTGAAAGGCAAAGTGGTACTGGATTTTCGAAAGTTTGCGTTTTTTAAATCTACGTAACCGCTGTTGTATCACGCATGTGACAAAAAGTTTGTAAACCGTAGAGAAGAAAACGGCTGTAGGTGTAAGACATTGTAGCTTAAAACATTGTCTCTCGAGTGCAGATTGACGTCGTAATTGTATATAATACTACAATGTCAGAAAAGTGTTTAACAAAGTTTTTCCATACACAGAAACCATAAACGTCAAGGGGCTGTAATCATTCCCGTCGTACCTGCGAGAAGGGTTAATTGTAATATATTTCTATAGGATAATGAAACTGGTGCAATATACAGGGTGTCCCAGAAGTAACGTGCGGCCTTCTAACATCTGGTAGGAAAAAAAATTCTGAGACGAAAAGTCCTCAGTCATTTTTTGATCAGACGCATAAGTAATTAATTATGAATGAAAATAAATAGCCAATCAGGTGCACGCTACAGCGGAAAGGCAGCGTAGAGGGGAGGGATAGAGGAATGCGTTGTAATTGCGTGCGCCTGAAAATGTGTGCGGAGGGGAAATTTCGCAACTGTGTGTGTGTGCGTGCGTGCGTGCGTGTGCGTGCGTGTTTGCGTGTGTGTGTATGTGCGCGCGCGCGTGCGTTGTGTGTCTGCAAGTGTGTGTCCTAGTGTGTGTGCACTTGCACAAATGCTTTCCGAATTTTCCCTCCGCACGCATTTTCAGGCGTACGCAATTACAACGCATTCCCCTATCCCTCCCCGTTACGCTGCCTTTCCGCTGTAGCGCGCACCTGATTGGCTATTTATTTCCATTCATAATTAATTATATATAATTAATTATCTATGAGTCTTATAAAAAAATGACTGAAGAGTTTCGTCTCAAAATTCGTTTTCTTACCAGATGCTAGAAGGGCGCAAAGGTCTTATTAAAGCCAAACATTTTTTTAACAAAGGTTCACGTCGTTTTGAATTTAGGTGTGGATTATTTATTTTGATTCTAACACGCGTACATTAGGTTCATATAGTTCATAATATATTTATATAGGTTCATAATATATTGGATCATATATTACGTCGTTTGTCCAATCATAGAGCCTTATCATAGATGGTCAAGTTTTTTTGTAGAAAATGCATCTGGCTCTAGAATTAATTGACGCAGAGCTTGACAATTATTTTGCCTAACGCATCATAAAACAACCTGAACAAGCTTCGCATCAGTTTTTCGATAAATGCCCATAACTGCTTGAAATAATTATGTATAGTGTCGTGAAGATTAATGAATTGCCTTGCGTCAGTGCTCTTAACTGTACAACAATTGCGAAAGCTCGACTGCGCAGTGTGCACTCTGCGCTTTGCAAGAGACGAAAGCTTCTTTGGAATACTTTTGTGTTGCAAATATATTTCTACTCTATGTCACGTTCTGAGGGGACGTGGGCATATATTTTTACGTTTTCCTCTTTGTAGCCTACACCTAGCGCAATAGCTCGGGACGAGGGTAAAAAGAAGTAGTGCTTGGGTAAAAATGAGATGACGCGATTATCCGATTGAGGAATAAATGGACACTCTAATTATATCGAGTCGGGATTTATTGGATCTAACCAATCTGGTTAAGTCGATTAAATTGTCAATACAGTAAATATACATTTCGCTTACATTTGTTGATGCGCCGTGAGTACAATGGTTGGAGATACGGAGAGTCGAATTGGGCCTTCGTAGGTAGGCCGGACCGCTCGGTTACGGGTTCAGCGGAGCTGGTGTTCTTCTCGTAGACACAATCTCTTAATACACGAGTCTTTATCGCGAGCCGAGTCTTCGAATTAATTGGGCATTTACGCAATTCAATGTATCATTGTTAATATGGTCGCGCTTTACAAAGTACAGACAGAACTTGTAACAATTATACCGGAGTTATACTAATTTTTAGAGTTAAGATCTGAACTCGTCGGATGCTGTCGGGAGACAGCTTTTTGTATCGAACTAGATCTGATGGAATATGCTGAAGGCTTTGTCCGAGGGCGATGGAAACTGATTGAAGACTAACCTCAACCAGTGTCGATGTTACACTGACTTACTGTAGGATAATTCATCGCCAAGTAGAAAATAGTTAATGGTTTTATATATGGTTTCGTTAATGGGGGGATGGAGTGCATTTTTGTGATGCATTTTCCATAGGGATTGGTGAAAAAGGCATCAAATATGTGTCTCTTCCGATGATTGGTCGAAAATAGAGAGTGGGAGCAGGACGTAGTCTGCGAGTCATATTCGTCGCTCTATTTCCAGGAATTGGAGCAGCGTTTCCTTTATCTGGAGCGCGGCAAAAGGGGCCTTGTCGGTGGCGAAAACGCACTGCTCGAGATAGGGCTTGTTGACCAAGGCCTGCGCGTGCACGTGGTGTTTTATGACAGGGTGATTTCCTAGGTTCCACGATTTCATTCTGGCAAGTGTGTATTTGTTCTTCATATGGTTAAGACTGCTGTGCTCTCGCATGGGAAAGCACGTGAGACGCTTACTTATTATCAATAGCCTACATTTCCGCCGTGTAGAGCTACGCTTAAAGAAAAATATAAATATCCGTCGAAAAATGAAAATGCCTCTATCGCGCGTATGTGGTCACTCACGATTTCCATCGGAAACCACGTCTGCCCTGCGTCTTCGCCGGGGCTAAAGAAGATAAGAGGAAACAAGAAAAATAAATACATTGTGCGCATTTGGTCGTGACGTGACACCTACGTAAACTGAAAAAGTTTGTTCGGATATAACAATTGGGAAAACCTCACCTCTCGCTGTACTCACAATAGTGTCCATGCGAAAAACTACAAGTGATAAAAACAATGTCTCGTTAGACTTTCTTCACAGTACTGTGCATATAAAAAACTCTGACTAACATTTCATAACTTTCTTTAGAGGGATTCAGTGAATCATCAGAAGATTTCTCTTGTCGCTGAACAAGTTGACAAGTTTCGCAAGCTGTGGAAAATTGAATAACTTGCCCAACTGTTCATCAAACTTGTCATTTTATTCAGTGACGAGAGATATGTTATGATGATTCACTGAATCCCTCTAAAAAAGTTTAAAATGTTACTCAGAGGTTTTCACGTGGACAGTACTGTGGAGAAAGTCTAACGAATCTTTGCTTCCAACCCTTGTAGTTCTTTGCATGGGCCCTATTGCGAGTACAACGAAAGGTGAGATTTTCCCAATTTTTATATGCGAACAAAGTTTCTTTGAAGTACGCGGAAGAGAAATTTGTGTGCGGCTCAGGAGTATCTGCAAAAACCTTGTGTCTCTTGAACAGAGCAGAATGACACATAGTTCTGTAATCCATCCGCAATGTTTAGCCCTAGAAGGTGGAAAATCATTAAGCGGTTCAAATGCATTCGACAAAAATTGGATTGTGAGACTGTAAGATTGAGAGACCTGAACTTGACAGCGAAAATATTTCAAGTACGGTCGAGTTGCATGTATTTACATTTTCCATTTCTCTATTTGTATTATTAAGGAGCGTCTTCTTATTGTAAATTGAGGTCGTGAATCTCTAACAAAGTGTGCGAAAACGTTTGAAGCATTTTTACAGCTGGCACAGATCAAAAACAGTTTGAGCATTTAAGGAGAAATTATTTTAGTTCAAAAAAAAGTTTAAGTGTTTAAGAAGAATTCGTTTTGTTCCAAAAACAGTTTGAGCATTTAAGAATTCATTTTTGTTCCATTCCAACGATGCAAACTTCAGCGTCATGGAGTTGGGATCACAGAGATTAAGAGCACAGCAAAATTATGAAAAATTTTCAGTGATTTTCAAATTGCTCTATCTCCGCACAAAATCATTAGAGGAGAAAATCTAAAAAAGCATTTCAAAGATTAGAATCTCTAGATTTCAAGCTTTCACTTATAACATTTGTTTGCTCTTTTGTTATTAATAAATCAAAAGAAACGTCGCAAAGGAAAATGTCCGATTTTCGTTTCGAAAAGGTATACAGACGAGGAAAAATTTGTATGATTAATGACGCAATCAGATGTATTTTCCTTGGATCACCCTTTATATTTTGAACTTCGAAACAAGTATGCAGGGGGATTCAGTATAGGTCGTGCATCCGGCAACTACAGATTCTGGACGATGTTCGGAACGAAGCTACTTAGCCGAATTTTCAAATTCTCAATAGTTTTTAAATGGGAAGCAATGACACTGTGAAATTCTAGGCCAATCAGAATCGCCATTTCGTACACGTTGAGAGATGCCTCAGTGCTGGGTTATCAGGACTCCGATTCTAAACATTTGAAAAAGTGGCAGAGTTCAGACGGAATTTCGTTTCGCGAACGCGAAAGTTCTTTTATTCGAACCCAAGGTTGCTGTCCTTTTTTATCAAATGATGGAGCAACGAGTGATCGGCACTTGTCACTTGTGTAATGAATTATGGTGCGACATCCAGTTCTCTCTTTAAAAAATATTTTTATCCAAACATACGCAGATTCTAGGTTCATGAATAATTTGAATAGGATAAATAAGTTATATGATGTAATGCACGGTCCCGGCGATTTATTTGATGAACGGTCACCGTTGATTAAACCTTCGGGAACGATTAAAAAACAACGAATCTAGATATGTAAAATGCGCATCGCTCAGTTTTGAATGTTTCAGAGAGTTGAAAATAATTACTTCACAAAATAATTACTTCACAAAAGAGAAAGGTTTGTCTGATCGCAACGCAAATTGAAAATGCATAAAAAATGCAACAACAAAAAGTTGGCTACTAACGGATAAGGGGGAAAAAGGAATAGAAAAACACTTGAATGTTGAATGGAATACACTCCAGGGATGGTAGACGTACGAGAATGCACGTACGGATACGAGAATATGACCGGCCGTACGAAGTACGAGGCAAAGTACATTCTCGTACCGAAAAGTACGCGAATTTTGGCTTCCGGCCAGGGGGCTGGCACTTTTTGGTATTTTTTTATACGTAAAATGACCACTTTTTTGGGTTCTACTCGGTCGCTCGCAGTGGTAGTTGTACTGCTGCAAAGCCGATGCGCGCGCAGTAGCGCGTCTCTGGTACTCGTTATAACTCGGTAGCGACGGTTTTCGTTATCGATAAACAGTACCAGGTAATCGCATGCATGATCACAGAAAATTTCAATGTCATATCATAGGGCGTTGGATTCGTCTAAATATCAGCTACAACGTCTTAATTTAAAAAAAACCTGTTTCTATTTGAAAAACCATTGATGACGTTGAGTACGCAAAAACTATGACCTTGACAAAAATGAAATTTTAGCCACTCTATCAGCCCTTCGAAATCAATTAAATTATCTCCTGACATTTTTTCGTCCCTCTGAAGGTAACGGCGATATTTGGGGTGGTCACTTTAAATGGTCGACCCTGTATATATATACTGTTACGTGGCAATTTCCCGGGCTTCCCGAAAAACCCGTGAAGGCGTCCCTCCCGTTCGACGCTCACCCCGAACGTGGACCCATAATACGAGTAGATTAGGACCAATTTTATTACTGTTATTTATTTTTCTTGTTATTTATTCATTTATTTGCGAGGCACCTGCGTATACACTCACACACACACTTGCTAGGGATTTGGAGGAAGGGTGTGGCGAGGAGAAAACTGACGGTTCGATGGAGGGAAAAGGGGAATTGCTGACTCTGCCGACGCTCTCGGAGGTCGAAGTCCGAACAAAGCGGAGCGGCGATTATTGGTGGCAGCCTCGATCCACTCAATCACGTTGATTGGGGCCCGAACTGCATTAAAAATGCGGTTATCAAAGGACCTGCTACCAAGAACGTGCCGAACGCCGGGGAGGCACGACGGTTATTCGGCAAGAGCGAAAATGATGACGGGGATCCCCGTCGTGACGATCCCTCTACCGAACGTCACTCGTTGATCGTCCTCGCGTACCCCTCCACACACACACAAGGGTGGGAACGCGCCCCACCCGAAAGAAAATTCGGGAAATATTGAGAAAAGGGGGAGAGAGCTGACGTTCCGCTCGCGATGAAGAGAGAAATTACGAGACTTGGCCGTGGAGTGTCGAGCAGGACGGACAGCGTTTTGAGTTCCTTTGCGTGCATAAATTAGTGCGGCAAGTCTCGGCTAACGCGCGAAAATGTCGCGAAATTGTGCCCTCGGCTACTCCGAACGTCCCACAGTGGGGCAGAATCCCAAAAAGCTGGCCAAAATTCGGAAAGTGTCCAAAATGATCTCCAATTCTCTTCTCGGGGGTTTTCGGGGTCGCTGAATACGAATCTGTTATCAGAATTACGATTTTCAAAATGGCGGACCCAAAATGGCGGACATAATTCAACCAATTAGTCAAATAATTCAGTAAAAAATACCCAATCATATTTCTTAAGGGTTTTTGGGATCGCTGATTACGAATTTGTTATAGGAATGTTAATTTTCAAAATAGCAGACGCGATATTTAGACGATTCCACAAAAATTTTCAATTTTTAAATATTTTTTAATAGAAAATGTTTCATAATATTTTTAGGTTTGAATGAGTAGAAAATCTCTTGAGCCATGTTTTTATTTTTGAACAATTTCTTGAGTACAAAATTTGCAATAAATCAAATATCTGTTATTTACTTCTAGTAACAAAAATCTTGTATGTCATCTTCAATGTTGGAATCATTCGATTCGGATTCTGATGTTGACCCACTTGTATCCAAATCAGAATCGTTCCTTATCTCTTGTTTGGTGACTTCAGGTTGTTTTAACATTTCTATAGCTTCTTTATGTAAAGATTTCGCCGGTCTCTGGGGCAATTTCCTGATGCTTGAGAGAAATGGATCTGATGATACTAAGAGCCTATAGAAAATGTCTCTCATATTCGATTCTCGAGAGCATTTTCTTGAATGATGTAACCTGTAGTTCTTTATGTCCTTATTGCGTGACTCTTGGGCCTCTTCAGAAAGTTGTCCGATCGGTAAAAGGGCATATTTTACAATTTCTGCTCCGTGCATCAACACTTTGTGCACAGATGTTGGCATGTAATACCATGGATATAAAGCAACGAATAAACGGGCAGTATTTACACAATAGTCTTTGAATTTTTCTTCGTCTATATCATACCCGCTCGAAATTGCCTGCAAAATAACATGAAATCGGTGAATTAAATTTTCATCGACTCCTGTTATTTCAGCAGATATATTAGCATTTTCGAAAAAGCGGCGGGCGGTATTTCCATCGTTTGAGCTGCCATATCCTGGCTTTGGTCGATCAACGATAAGCCCCAGTGTTGTCTTAAATTGAGTCTGTATGTCTTCCTTGCGTACTTTCACAATCTTTTTCACTTCCTCTTCACGAGCTTGCCACTTTTGAGTTGTGAGCTTATACGACAAATGCAAACAGCACTCGAAAAAACGAATCCACGCATGTAATGTAGATATGCCAAATCTTAAATTATCTGTAGTAATGTCCATTTTTATAATTTTGTCGATGTTATTAAAATCTTTAGAGGTGGCTTTGCACAGGAAGCAGCGTTGTGCAGAAGTGGTACCGGTTACAGCGTTACAGACTTTGCCGTCTATCATCGTAAACGACATACAATAGGTTACTGAAATTGATTTTTCATTTTGTTCAGTAGTGTATGGTGCAAGACCCGCAATCTGCTGTTCAATGTCGGTAACTTCTTTCAATGTTGATTGTACATCTTCATGTACAAACTGCAATCGTATTGGTCTGCAGAATCGAGGAGATGAAGGTCTAGGATTTTTCCACACAATAGTTCCTTCATCCGTCTCGTGATTGTTGTAGATTAATTGCAAAGGTACCAGAGAAGTATAAAAAATGCTTTCATCAGATTTTCCAGCTTCATCAAATTTTTGCTTATAAACACTTGGACCGCTGCTCCCATCACATCCCCATTTACAGTCAAGTACTAATTTTTGCAGAATTTCAGAATTTAGAGTATCGATGACATCAGCCTGAAGTTGTATAATTATGTATGTGGTATGATCAAGTAAAGCCTGTAGTTTAATTTGTGCGCACGACTCAGTAATATTCATGTACACAACTGATGGATAACAACGATTTTTTGCTTTTTCTACTTCATGGTATGATGGGTATAATTTGCATTTACGTGCTCTAGCTGCATTTCTTGATAGCTGATAAGAGCGCTTTGATTCTCCTTTCTCGATCATCAAAGAAAGTGCTTCGTCTGGGGTTAAAGGTGTCTCATTTTTTGACCGAACAGCAGCTATATATTTTGAGGCTCTTGTTGGGCTGGTTAATGTGACATCTTTAAGAACTTGAGCAGCATCCACTTGACCAGAAGTCCTTAAACTCATTTGAGCAGCATACGTCAATTCTTCTGTAGATAAAGTAGAACGTATTTCTTCAGTCTTTCGCCTCTTAGATCTATCGCTGGATGAAGCAAAGGATTTCGAAGGTCGCCCAGATGTTCCTTTTTCGTCATTCTTCACAATCTTCTCAGATGTTGATGTTGTGCATTCAGTATCGGATAATGTTGAAAAACATACGGTGCCATTCAACCATTCTTCATTATTTTTTAGAAACTTTTCTTGGCCTCTATTTGCTGCTTTCCATCTGGATCGAAAATTTGCAAATAACAGTCCTAATGACTTTTCATCCTCGTCTACTTGTATCACATGTTCTGTTTTCTTGAAAATTGCATCTTTCAAAACTCCAATAACGAATTTCTGTTCGTTTTTTAAACTGTCTTTCACCATGAAAAAAACATCTCTTCTTGATAATTCCATATTTGAAGATTGGGAAGACTCTGTAAAATACCAATATAAACATGTACAAAATTGAATGACATTATTTTGAAATCATTTTATACTTAACAAAACTATATACGGTGTTCTGACTCGAAATGTACAAAAATAATGTATTACTACTAAAAATGATTTTATATTTATAAAGAAAACGAATATTTATGATATAAATGATTAACAAATATATTTACATACATTCTGCACGAAAAAAACCGAAATTACATGAAATCTGTCTTTACGAGAATCACCTCTGTGTCAGTATACAACAGGTATAATAAAGCCTGAACAGCAGGCGGGCTCCTTTCTTTCATACATGGCTGCTCTAGGAGCCCCTCGTCAGTCCTTGCCGAATCGCCGTCTACACTACGTATACACTATGTACGTATACACTAATACACCTTTACTGCCGAAAACCGTTACGCCGACAAACATGGGGGAAACACAGTTCTAGCTACTGAGAGTTCTTGCAGGAATATTTTATAAAATGTTGAGATTTTCGTAAAGCGTACATTTAGAATAATAAATTACTGTATTAAAATTTAAATTATCTATGAATATTAATCAATAAATGAACATACTACAAATGGAATTGATAAATAAATATTAATCTATGTTAATAGACAGAAAATATACCAACGCGCTGTAACGTAATAATCAATGGATTACATTCACACGTCCGTTAATGTCGCGCCACGTATTTCTCCCTAAAAATTAGTCTAACTATTCGTTGAGCACTCCTGAGCAGCCAGTTTTTTAGTATATTATATTTAGTACTGTACACTATCAGTTTCTTATTGAAACAAGGTCGAGACTCGCGAAGACATTTTTAAAACTACTTTAGAAAATCGATTTTCGAAAAAAAATATATAATTTTTTATGTTTACTTGTTGCAAAATTTAGATATTTCAAACATAAAATAAGCAATAACTGTGCATAATTATATTTTCTGCATACCTTCAGAAAGTTTTTCCATTTTGCAGAATTAAAATTGAGACAGTTTCGTCCGTTTCACAGCACTTCGAAACAGGCAAGAATTTTTCGACGCGTACGCTTGTTTAACGCGTACCGAACGGCGGCTGAATGTCGACTGATGTCGAGGCGACCCTAGAGCAGGTATAAGCCTGCCCGGTCCGGAATTTCGTCCTAGGACTATCAGTAAACAAGATCTGAACATATATAGACGAATATATACAACTCAAAAATTTGACTTTTGGCCAGCTTTTTGGGATTCTGCCCCACTGTGCGTCCTCCGAAGGAAGACCAATGATTCGGGCCTGGCGGCGGTCTCCGCCTCACGGAGGCTGTGTTCAGTTTCCCCCCTTTTCGGTTTTTCTTTATCTTTCTTTGTTTTGTTATCGTGAGTCGCGTGGTTCGGGGTCACGGCCGAGTGCGCGCGTGTTTGTTGTTTCCGTGGGAAAAAAAATAATGAATGCGAGAGTGAGTCAATCTGTTGAGTTCGTCGATGTTAGTGTGGATCCGTGTGCATTAGTCGATGTCGGTGTGGATGCGTGACCGTCCTTTTCCCGCGAAACCGTTTTAGTTTGCGGAAAATTTTCGAGAAGAGAGAGACGAGAATAAATTGTGATCCTTTCGTTTATTATGTCAGTTTGTTTTTTTGTTATCGCGCGTGTGCTTAAATTTTCTTTGCCCCTAACCCTGCTCCTCTGCCACCGCCCAAGTTGCTAGCCGGCAACTTGGGTGACCTCCTGTCGGATTTCGTCCGGCTAATGTTTCTGGCGAGCCGCTACGGCGGCTGGCGCCCTTAAATAAATCGTCGGGAAAATAGGAGGTCCCTTTTGTGACGTGTGGGGAGAAGGTGAATTTTCTATCACAACATATACAGGGGGTCCGAGAAGTAACGTACGCCCTTCTAGCATCTGTTAGGAAAAAAATTCTGAGACGAAAAGTCCTCAGTCATTTTTTGATCAGACGCATAGATAATTAATTATGAATTAAAATAAATAGCCAATCAGGTGCGCGCTACAGGGGAAAGGCAGCGTAGAGGGGAGTGATAGGGGAACGCGTTGTAATTGCGTGCGCCTGAAAATGTGTGCGGAGGGAAAATTCCGAAAGCATGTGAGCAAGTGCAAACACACATACACACACACACACATACACACACACACACACACATACACACACACACACACACACACACACATACACACACACACACGCGCGCGCGCGCGCGCGCGCGTGTGCGCACGTACACTCACACTAGACACACACACGCACACACTTGCACATACATACACACACAAAGGTGCGCGCGCATGCACGCACGCACACACTTGCACACGCACACTCACACACTTAATCACACACACACTTCCTCACATGCTTTCGAAATTTTCCCTTCGTATGCAATTACAACGCATTCCCCTACTACACACCTAGACACTCTCAATTACACACACGTATGCACACACACACACACGCGCGCGCGCCCGCGCACGCACGCACGCGTACACACACACACACACACACATGCACACAATCTCACACACACACTTGCACACATGCTTTCGGAAGTTTCCCTCCGCACACATTTTTAGGCGCACGCAATTACAACGCGTTCCCCTATCCCTCCCCTCTACGCCGCCTTTCCGCTATAGCGCGCACCTGATTGGCTATTTATTTTAATTCATAATTAATTATCTATGCGTGTAATCAAAAAATGACTGAGGACTTTTCGTCTCAGAATTTTCTTTCCTCCCAGATGCTAGAAGGGCGTTCGTGACTTCTGGGACACCCTGTATAACGCTGCAGCCATATATTCCCTTTGTGGATTGATGACGTACGAGAATTTTTTATCTAGTACGCGAATTTGGTTAGGTTGGTACGAGAAAAGCTGAAAAGCCATTTACCATTCCTGCAGACACTCTGCAATCATAGATCATTGCGCAAAACATTTGTTCCATTTCTGTTCGTAGCCTAGTGCAATGGTAGCTGTTTGTAAACGCTCTTTTGAGCTTTGAGGGGCGTATATTTTAAAACTTATTTAAGAAAAACCAATCCGACCACTGTAAATATGATTCCAATAAACGAACGTGAAACATTATTTGAATAAATGGTCTTCCATATTGGATTTATCACGATACTGAAAAAAATGATTGTATGCGTATTTATCAAAGTTAAAGAAAAATAAAAGTCGGATGTCATGTAAACCTCCGTTTGGATTAATGTTTTTTACAGTTGGGAATAAATCCAAGTGCGAATGCAAGTGGTCTCGTTGTGGAACAATCTCTACATTCAGAAAACATTGCGCAAGACATTGGTTTCATTCTTTGAATACTCTACTGCAGCACTAGTAGTTCCAAAACAATATTTTCGATATCGAGGGAGGTAAATTTAAAAAACCAAGGTAACGAGTCCAAACGATGTAAACCTTTTGAAGTTGATGATGCGTCTCGATCCGATAAAAAAACAGTTGAAACAGGCGTATTTATCAACGCCAAACCTCATGTGAATCTCTCTTTTCGAATCGCCGCCTTTTACATCGGGGAACGAATCCGAGTCCGCATGCAAGTGTTTCTGTTGTGGAATAATCCCTACAAACTGAGAACGCCGCGCTGAACATTGGATTCGTTTACGTTCATGTCCATAGCAGCGGAAGTAGTCCTCAATGGCTATTTTTGTCCGAGGGTGATACATTTTAAAAAATCACCCACTGGGAAGGAATCCGAACAGTCTCAAGGTTATTTCGGTAATGAAACATAAAACAGAATTTGATTGAACCGTTTTCCATATTGGACTCGTCTAGATCCGATAAAAAAGGGATTCTTCCACAACAGAAATACTTGCATGCGGCCTCGGATTCGTCATCGAATGTAAAAAACGTCGATTCGAAGAGAGATTCATATGAGATTCGACGTTGAAAAATACGCCTGTTTCAACCGTTTTTTGTATCGGATCGAGACAAATCCAATATGAAAAATGGCCTATTCAAATTCTCTTTTGTGTTTCATTATCGGAATAACCTCAGATTGTTCGGATTCGTTCCTAATGGGTGATTTTTTCACCCATTGGGGATTTTTTCACCCATTTAAAAATGTATGACCCTCGGCACGCAAATAGCCATTCAGGATTACTACTGCTGCTGTGGACGATGAACGTGAACAAATTTAATGTTTAGCGTGGCGTTCCCAGTTTGTAGGGATTATTTCACAACAGAAACACTGGCATGCGGACTGGCTTTCGTTCCCAGCTGTAAAAGACGTCGATTCGAAGAGAAATTCACATGAGATTCGACGTTGATAAATACGCCTGTTACAACCGTTTTTTATAGGGACGAGACGAATCCAACATAAAAAACGGTCCATTCAAATTCTGATTTGTGTTTCATTATCGAAATAACGTTGAGACTATTCGGATTCATTCCCAGTGGGTGATTTTTAAAAATGTATCACCCTCGGCACGAAATTAGCCATTGAGGACTACTACTGCTGCTGTGGACTATGAACGTGAACGAATCCAATGTTCAGTGCGGCGTTCTCAGTTTGTATGGATTATTCCACAACAGAAACACTTGCAGGTGGACTCGGATTCGTTTCCCGATGTAAAATACGTCGAGTCGAAGAGATATTCCCATGAAATTTGACGCTGGTACTTACTCCTGTTTCAACCGTTTTTTATCGGATCGAGACGCATCATCAACCTCAAAAGGCTTACATTGTTTGGACTCGTTTCCTATGCATGATTTTAAAAATGTACCTCCCTCAATATCGAGAATATGGTTTCAGAACTACTACTGCTGCAGTGGACTATGAATAGAAATGAAACCAATGTCTTGCGCAATGTTTTCTGATCGTAGAGATCAGAACGAGACCCCAACGAGACCACTTGCATTCGCACTTGGATCTATTCCCAACTCTAAAAAATATTGATCCAAACGGATATTTACATGAGATCCGACTTTTACTTTTTTTTAACTTTGAAAAATACGCATACAATAATTTTTTTTCAATTTCGAGACGAATCCAATATGCAAGACCATTTATTTAAATAATATTTCACGTTTGTTTATTGGCTGGGAAAAGAATTGAAACCAATGTTTTGCGCAATGATCTATGATTGCAGAGTGTATTCCAGTCAACATCCGAGTCTTTTTCAATTCCTTTTTTTCCCTTATCCGTTGGTAGCCAACTTTTCTTTGTGTATTATTTGTGCATTTTAAATTTGCGTTGTGATCAGAAAAACCTTTATCTCCTATTTTGTCAAGTAATTATTTTCAACTCTCTGAATCATTTAAAACTGAACAATGCGCATTCCACATTACTAGATTTGTTTAGTTTTTTTTAATCGTTCACGAAGGTTCAATCAACAGTGGAAGGTAATCAAATAAATCGCCGGGACCGTGGGTTACATCATATGACTTATTTATCCCATTCAAATTATTCAAGAACCTAGAATCTGCGTATGTTTGAATAAATATATTTTTTCAAGAAAGAACTGGATGTCGCAGCATAATTCATTGCACAAGTGACAAACGCCGATCACTCGTTGCTCCATCATTTGATAGAGAAGGACAGCAAATTTCGGTTCGAATAAAAGAACTTTCGCGTTCGCGAAACGAAATTCCGTCTGAACTTTGCCACTTTTTCAAATGTTCAGAATCCAAGCCCTGATAACCCGGCACTGAGGGGTCTCCCAACGTGCACGAAACGGCGATTCTGATTGGCTTAGAATTCCAGAATTCTATTGCTTCCCATTTAAAAGCTATTAAGAATTTAAAATTTCGGCTAAGTAGATTCGTTCCGAACATCGTCCAGAATCTGTAGTTGCCGGGTGCACGACCTATACTGAATCACCTTTTATATATATATGTGTGTGTGTGTGTGTGTGTGTCTATATATATATATATATAAATGTGCGTGTGTGTGTGTGTGTTTTTTAAGAGGTTTAGCGGGAAAATGCCTGCGCACCGTAGCAAATAATTGCCGTGTGTCGGGCTTGCACCGACTATAAACCCCCGTTCTTCTGTGGCCTTACAAATTCTCCCGCGGGACGACCGCTAGGTATTACATCGCGGGAGAGGCCTTAGCCGTAGCTCTTCCTTCAGTGCTGTCAGACGACCTTACATCCCCCGTTCCACTCGAGATGGTATGAGTGGTTTAGGGGTTCGTATCGCTGATTTCATCTATGACTGCCTGGTCTTCCGGCGTCGTCTTCTTCCTCGCGCGTTCTGCACGTCGCAGTTCCTTCATTACTGCGGCAGCATAAGCCGATACCGCTGTCCATGCGTCTGCTGACTTCAGCATCAACTCAACCAGGTTGTCCGGGGTGATGCGTGTCTCCAGCTGATCCTCGACTATCGCGCGGGAGGCACTAAAACGTGGGCATTAGAACAATGCATGTTCAGCGTTCTCCTCGACTGCTACACATGCTGGGCAGTCCGGGGAATCTTCATAATTAAACTTATAGAGATAAGCCCGGAAGCAGCCGTGTCCTGAGATCACTTGAGTGAGATGATAGTTGAGCTCCCCATGTAGACGGTTCACCCATATCTCCACCTTCGGGATTAGTCGATGTGTCCACCTTCCCTTGGTAGAGGCATCCCACATCGTCTGCCACTAGTTGAAACTGGTTGCTCTCGCCTCTGTCCTTGCATAATTGGGATTTCTAGCTCCCTTCTGCTGGTACATCGATCTACGCTCCTCAGCGAGCACCTCAATGGGCAGCATTCCCGCGATAACGTTGATAGCGTCCTCGGAGACAGTGCGAAATGCACAGGCTACCCTCAAGGCGCTGACGCGATACGTTGCTGCAGCCTTCCTGCGGTACTCCTGGATTTTCAGTGCGTCAGCCCATATGGGTATGCCATAGGTGAGCACTGAGGTCGTCACTGATGACAGCAGTTTCCTCCTCTTCTGGCTGAGGCCACCAACATTAGGCATGAGTCGCGCCAGTGTGGTAGCCACCCGAGCGGCCTTTCTGCTGATCTGCTCGGTTTGCTCTTTGAAGTTCAGCCTCGCGTCGAGAATCACACCCAGGTACCGAATGAATGGTTGGGATGTGATTTCGGCATTTTCAACCCTGACCGTTACCGTTTCCATCACCTTCCTGCTGGATACGAGGAGTACTTCTGTTTTGTGGGCTGCAAGCTGCAGTCCAATAGAAGACATCCATTCCTTTACCTTGGCGAAAGCTTCGCCGAAGAGTGCGGTGATTTGCTCCAGGAATTTGGCGATGACAATCAGCGCCGCGTCATCTGCAAACGCTACGACGGACACTCCTTTCGGCAATTGTAATAGCAGCAGATCATTGTACATGATGATCCACAGAAGCGGTCCAAGTACAGAGCCCTGAGCCCAAACAAACCCCTCCAGTCACCCTATACGTCTTCGCTCCGTCCTCTGTGTCGTACATGAGCCACCTATTAGATAGGTAACTCGCCACTACTCTCCGTAGGTACCATGGTACACCTAATGTCTTTAGGGCATCCATGATACACTTCCATATCGCCGAGTTGAAA
Source organism: Ophion obscuratus (assembly GCA_964007375.1). NCBI lineage: Eukaryota > Metazoa > Arthropoda > Insecta > Hymenoptera > Ichneumonidae > Ophion > Ophion obscuratus. The sequence goes on from OZ023314.1 coordinate 57,008,367, forward strand.
GCGTTTTTGACGTCGAGAGCGACAACTGCGCAGTACTTCTTGGACCCTCTTGTCCATCGTTTTCCCGCAGTCGACTCCTGCGCCTGCTTCACCACTGTGTTAATGGCATCCAGCGTAGAGCGCCCCTTTCTGAAGCCAAACTGGCCCTTCGCCAGTAGAGGGTCCACGAACTTCTCAATCCTGTTATAGATGATGCGCTCGAAGATCTTTCCGGCGGTATCCAGCATACAGAGCCGACGATATAATGAAGGTTCGTCCGATGGCTTCTTCCCTTTCAGGAGGAGCACTTGCTTCTGCCACGTCCACTTGTCCGGGAAGATTCCTTCCTTAAGGCATGCATTGTACATACCCAGGAATATTGCCGGTGCCAACTTGATCGCTGCCTTGAGTGCGATGTTGGGTATCCCATCCATGTCGGGGGCTTTATTGTTGCCCACCCTGACAATTGCCGTAAGAAGCTCTTCTTCAGTAATGGCTGGGATATCCTCATCAACGTCCTCCGCGAGCTGGTAGTCCTCCTCGGGTTGCTCAGGGAACAGATGTGTAACAATCTTTTCCAGCAGGGCTGCATCCACAGGCGATGGCATCGGCTGGCTTATCAGCCGAGTCGGTACTACTTTGTATGGCCTGCCCCAGGGAGCATCTTCCACCTCGCTGAGCAGTTCGCCCCAGCTTTCAGCTTTACTCTGCTTGATAGCCTTTTTAAGCTTCAAGCGCACCTTCCTGTGCTGTTCTTCCAAATCGGGGAACGAGCGTTTGCCTCGAGCTCATTGCGCTCGGCGGCGAGTTCGATGACACTCCCTTCGGAGGCCGGCAATTCGTTCGCTCCACCAGTGTACCGCTGGTCGGAAGTCGACATCACGTATCCGTGGCATTGTGGCATCGCATGCTTCGGTGACCCTCTGCATGACCACCTCAACCTTCTCGGTTACACTTTCCGCTGCGAGGGGGCTGGTGTCAAAAGTTTCACGAAACAATTCCGCGTCAAACATTTTCGCTTTCCAGCCCTTCCCGTTTGTCTTCGGTGCCTTCGCTATTCTGCTGAAGTCTCCGCGAATCTCCCAGAGAATCGCTTGATGATCACTGTGAATGTAGATATCACTGACTACCCAGTGGCACTGGTTGCCTCTGGCCAGGCTACTATTCACAAAAGTGAGGTTCATTATAGAGGAGGCTTCACCTTTAACAAAAGTGGACTTTGTACCTGCATTAAGTAGTACTACATCCAATAAGGACATCGCCTCAAGCAGGGCTTGACGCTTCCTGTTCGTCACTTTACTACCCCATTCCACAGCCCACGCGTTGTAATCTCCGGCTATGGCTACCGGGAATCGTTGTTTAGCGTCTGCGACTAAGTTGTCGAGAAAATTCTCGAACTCATCAGTCGTCAGGCTAGGCGGTGCGTAACAACTGTAGAAATTAACTCCTTTGGTTTTTATTCTCACAAAACCAGTTTCCATCGGACTCGCAAGATCCTGAAATGGGAGCTTTCCGCAAGACCAAATTACGGCCTTCCCACTTGCGTCAGATTCCCAGGGTTGCATGTCTAGATGTCTATATGGTTCCGAGAGTATCGCCAAGTCAGGCTTCAGCTCGCGCACAGTCTACATGACCAGGTCCTGTGCGGCTTCACAATGGTTGAGGTTGAGCTGGACTACTCTCATTTGTATCGTTTGTGGAGTGCCTGGAGAGCCTGGAGAGCCCGCGTATACGCTGGACATCGACTGCTACCTGCGATGTGGGCTGAGGGTGCCCCATCTCCCGCTTCTGCACATGACACACTTTGCGCTTGCTGTGCATTCGGCAACTTTGTGGCCAGTGATACCGCACTTGATGCAATCTTTAGCCCGGTCGACGCTGCTCTTGCAGTTCCGTGATAAGTGTCAAAATTTCCAGGACGAAACACTTTAGTGGCTTCACCACCTCTCGGATTCTGCAATTACACCAGCCGACTCGGATGATTCCTGTATCCAAAAGTTTCCGGGCAGCACGCACCATGATTCGTATTACCGCGGTCTGAGTCCTGCCATATGTTTTACGCAGAGACTTAAGAGAGTGTTCCGTGGCTGGATAGTCCAGTCCGAAGACTCTCTGCAGGGCCGCCGATATCTCCTCCTTCGTCGCATCCTCTTCCAGCTCCTTGATCTCCAGATCCACTTCCTGGACTTTACTCTGCACCGTTGCTGATTCGCCAAGAACAACTTCGAATTGGTTTCGCAATTCCGGTGCTTTGGCTGAGCTCTCCTTATTCAGAATGATCAGCAGATCTCCCGCGTTCGTTCTGCGTACCTTTTGGACGCATTCACCTGCATCCTTGAGCGCCGGATCCTTCTTTATGCGACTCAAGATATCCGCATAGCTCAAGTCACCCTTTTTGTGGATGACGAGAGCGTTGGGCAGAGTCGGCCGTTCGCGAGGTTTCTGCGGCTCCTTCTGAGGCTGTGTCTGGGATATCTTGTGCGATCTTTTCTTCTTTCCGGCAGTCTGCCACTCCTGCTTTGATCGCACGCCTTCCTTATGCTCGGGTTGACCAGCCAGCTCCTCGAGCTGCTTCTTCTTCTTCGGCTCCTTTCCCTCGGTGGACGCTGGTGTAACCCGCTTTCTCCTCTTCGCCTTGCTTACTTGCGTCGAGGTACCGTCCACGTCCATGCCTCATCGTTCCTCTCCTTATTAGGTAGAGTCGATTTCGCTTGGCTGATGGTTGGTGTGGTTTGCGTACCTCCAGTCGACGTTTCCGCCTGTGGCTTTGCACTCCACGTTACCAGGTCCTCTATACCTTTCCAAGTACTGGTAAGCATAGGAACCCACCGCTGGATCTCTTTGTGGAGGTTTTTCTTCTGCTGAATAAAAGAGGCTAGGCTCTCCAGCGTCTTTCCATGCCTCTCCACCAACTTCATGATCTGTTGGTTTCTACCTTCCTCTTCCTTTCCTTCACTTGGAACATTGTGCGCTAAGGAGGCCACCTCCGTGGTACTGCGGTCGTATGGTGACGACGCCCGGGAGCCCGCTTGCTCACTCCCTGGAGGCGCCGGTACTGGGGTTCCGTGCCCCTGCACCCTAATCCGTTCATCCTTCATTGAACTTCCCATTATCATTGTTGTCGAGGTTTGTTCCCCATGTCTGTTGATCCACGGGAGGTATTTTAATTGCCTCCTACCCTGTATATCTATATGGACATCTCCATATCCATATCTATATCCAGATAGATATCTCTATACGTATATACTATATATATATATAAATATTTCTTCATCCATGTCCATATTTATATACCGGGCATCCCCCTATCCGCCACCTGGGGACGCGCCACGTAGGAGTTTCAGACTCCCCATGTGGTGTGTGTGTGTGTGTGTGTGTGCGTGTGCGTGCGTGCGTGCGTGCGTGTACATGTGTGTGTGTGTGCGTGCGTGCGAGTGTGCGTGTGCGCGCGCGCGCGCGCGTGTGTGTGTGTGTGTGTCCGTGTGTGTGAAGGGCGGCCTTTCAAAGCCCATTATTTATGACGTGTAGCTGTTTCAATTCCGAAAGATAATGTCAATTGCATCCACCCTGTTTCAAAGGTCGCCGACAGACAGGTCCTGATAGGTTTCTTGGAAAATCGTGCGTGCGGGTGTCTGTGACAACCGTATATGGGTCGGAAAATTTTCGGTAATATGAAAACGCTAGGCGCCACATTAAGGGCGGCGCCTTTCAAAGCCCATTGTTTATGACATGCAGCTGGTTCCATGCCGAAAGACAAGGTCAATTGCATCCGCCCCGTCTCAAAGCTCGCCAACACTCGAGGCAGGTCCTGACAGGTTCCTCGGAAAAAACTATATTCTTTAGGGATCAAAGGCTGTGACAGCGGATGGACCACTTGAGCACAGCTGCACTCTTGAAAAGTCGAGGTCTCCATTCCGAAAGATAATGCCAAGATGTTTGCATGCGTGTCCATTCCAGTCACGAGTCTCGCCAATACTTTAGACAGGTCTCGACAAGTCAGGATTTCTTGGAAAAACTATAAACTTTAGGGATCAAAGGCGGTGACCGCGGATGGACCACTTGAGCTGCAGGACCTATAACATCTTTTGACCCGATGCATCCCGACTTCACGTTTTTTGTCTCACGTTCCTCGAGCGATCTACGCGTTATCAGAAAACTCTGTTTTTCCGAGAGAGGGGGCCGATTTTTCCCCCGAAGGCCTTTTTAATGATCCGCTCCGCTCAAATCTGACCATACTTTGCATGAAGCAGTCTGTCTGTTAACATCGTGGAAGTATTTTCATACTCATCAACATGGAGCAAATTTTGCATGACCAAGTCGTGCTTGTTACGCTCAATCGAAGATTTTGCCGCGTGGGAGCAACGATGCGTCGAATTCATCGAAGGGCTGGAAACGCAAAGCCGGATTAAGCGCCCGCGATTATTAATCGGACATCAACAGTCACTCATAGTCCAAATAGCGCGTCTGGAAGGATTGAGGCATTGTGTGCGGAGTCGTTTCGTACACACGGGCGCAGGACATGGTGATCATGAGTTAATCTGGCGAGAGATTGAAACATCCTTCGAGAGTCGGATATTGACCGGTTCCATCATCAATCGCAGCCGCATCGAGCCGAGACACTTCCTAAATGATGCTCGCGTCCTAGTACTTCAACATGTGCAAAATATTATTGGCAAGCACAACAGCATCAAAATCAATACAGTGTTTAATGAGGAATGGGCGAGTGGTGACAAACATGCGAATAAAAGTATCAACACGCGAAACTGTGAACTATTTAGCACAGGCGATTTGAACGAGTGGTATGAACAGCGTGTCATGGAGCCCACTTTAAGATTACTCGATGAATTTCAAGAACGTGATAGTGGCTGGGCTCTGTAGAAAATACTTAACCTCACGATAAATATAACTGTGAATAAGTATAATCCGATGCGTGCCGGGTGCTCCATATCATTGCCGCGGAAAATAATGATGAAGAGGGCTGTGGTTAACGTTAAATCCAAAGATAACGCATGTTTCGCATGGGCAGTTGTCGCTGCTCTATACCCGGCTGAACAACACAATGCTCGTCCGTCTTCTTATCCTCATTATTCGACAGTACTGGATCTGAAGGATATCGAATTCCCGGTGATGATACATCTAATAAAGAAATTTGAACTTCAATACAATGTATCGATCAACGTGTATACCACCACTACCAAAACGGACATTGTTCCAATACGCATTACTCGACACAAGAAGGAAAAACATCAATTTGCTGTACATGCAAGATACTGAAGACAACAATGTGGGGCATTTCGTATGGACCAAGAACCTGTCGAGACTCGTGAGAGCACAACTGACCAGAAAGGAGCATAAAAAATACATATGCGATCGGTGTGTAAATTTAACATCATTAATACACAATTATATATATCCAGTGAGTGAAAACAAAATCCCCCTTTTTTGCAGGTGTTTGCACTACTTCGGGTCAGAGGAAAAATTGCAATCACACGAGGTCGATTGTGGAGCAATAAATGACTGTGCGATCCGATTACTAAACGACACCAATAAGTGGCTCCAGTTCAGCAACTTTAGCCGGAAAGAGCGACATCCCTTCATTGTGTATGCTGATTTGGAGTGTGTGCTAGCAAAGACTGATGGGGAGAACCTAGCGAAAGATATGTATCAGCATCATGAAGTGTATAGTATCGGATACTTTGTGTGTTGTTCGTATGATGATTCTTTATCTTCATATCACTCGCGTCGCAGTGCCAATTGTGTATCGTGGTTTGTTTAAGAACTAAAAAATATAGCACTGCGGATAAAAGAAATTTTCTGTGATAATGTACCAATGGTGTATTTAACACCGAGTGAGTGGGCTAGTTTTAGAGCAGCGACTCAATGTCACATATGTGAGAAACCATTTGCGCAAACAAATGTACGCGTTCGAGATCATTGCCATCTGACTGGGCGCTATTGAGGCCCAGCCCATTCCAACTATAACTTAAATAATAAACAGTCATTTTTCATTCCAGTCGTTTTCCACAATTTATCCGGTTATGATATATATTTTATAATCAACGAAGTAACCACAGCGTTCGAAGGAGCAACCGATGTGCTTCCAATCACAAAGGAGAAATACATCTCCTTCACGAAGCATGTTGAAATCACAGACGATTCAAAACACGAGATCCAATTGCGCTTTATCGACTTATACAAATTCTTCAACACGAGTCTCGACAAATTAGCGTCATTCTTGACCGAGGGTAAACTCAGAATTTTACGCACACAATTCCCAACTCCCTCGACAGATGATTTCAATTTGCTGACACGAAAAGGGGTCTTCCCTTATGAATATATTGATGACGTGACCAAGCTAGACGACACTTGCCTACCAACACGTGGCGCATTTTACAGTTCCCTGACAGATGCTACAGTATGTGAGAGCGAGTACGCACATGCTGAAAAAGTTTGGAAGCGGTTCTCCATTCGAACGCTGGGCGACTATAGCGATTTGTACTTAAAGACAGATGTCCTGTTATTAGCCGATATTTTCGAAAACTTTCGAAATACATGCGTTAAGAACTACGGCCTAGATCCCGCGTATTACATATTGCCCGGATATACCTGACATAGACATCGGCATACCCGGATAGACATCGACATGGTTTTATTCGTTGAGCGAGGTATACACGGTAGTCTGAGTCAATGCTTGAACCGATATGCACACGCTAATAACAAGTACATGGAGTCGTTAGATCTATCGAAAGCATCATCATTCGTGACGTATTTTGATGTCAACAATGTTTATGGATGGGCAATGTGCCAGCCCTTGCTATATGCAGATTTTCGATGGGTCAACGACGTGTCCAATTTCGACCCATCATGCATGGCGTTAGACTCACCTGTAGGCTACATCCTTGAAGTCGACTTGTCACAAAGACCTGTCGTTTTGTCCAATACATGAAAAACCGCCGGGTAAGCGGGAAGAAAAGCTGTTAGCAACCGTCTGCGATAAAAAACGCTACATCATACACTACCGGAATTTACAACAGTGCTTACGCCATGGGCTACGCCTCACGAAAATCCATAGAGTCCTACAGTTTACACAATCCCTATGACTGCGTTCGTATATTGAGTTAAATACCCAGTTTCGAACGCTTGCCGAAAACGATTTCGAAAAGAATTTATTTAAGTTAATGAATAATGCGGTCTTTGGCAAAACGATGGAGAATGTACGCAACCATGTAGATGTAAAGCTTTTAACAAAATGGGGGGGCAGATATGGCGCAGAGGCACTGATTGCGAAACCATACTTCCACAGCCGAAGTGTTTTTTGTTTTCGGAAAACCTCGTTGCCGTGGAATTGCGCAATCTCGAGGTGAAATTCAACAAGCCGATATATGTGGATATGTGCATACTCGACATATCCAGCACGTGCTTGATGGATTTCATCATGAGTATATGGTACCTCTGTATCGAGATAAATGTAAAGTCATGTATGCCGATACGGATAGTCTCATATATAATATTGAGAGCGATGATATATTTGCCGACATGAAGCACGACACTTCAAAATTCGATACAAGCGATTATTCGGCGGACAATAGGTATGGTATACCGCTCGTCAACAAGAAGGTGCCCGGTCTCATGAAGGAAGAATGTAATGGAGCAATTATGACCGAATTTATTGGACTTCGATCGAAAATGTAGGCGACACGTGTCGAAGGTAAGAAGGACACGAAAAAAATTAAAGGTGTCAAGAGTATCGTTGTGGCGAGGATAATCACGTTTGATGATTATGCTCAATGCTTGAAGGAAAATATTGAAATGGAGCGTAGTCGAACGTGTATTCGATCAAAGTTGCATAAGGTCTACACCATTCGCGAGACGAAAATTGCTCTGAGTCCTCATGATGATAAGCGGTATACCATACCTGGGACCTCGGATACCCTACCATTGGGGCATTATAGAATACCGTCGTGAAAAATTTTGTAAATTTTTTTTTCTACAACCTTGCTGTAAAATTGTGTACATTTTTGTAAATATCGATGTATAAAACTCGTAAAAATTATGTATATATTTTGTTCACTCGATGTTAAAATTATGTTTGTTGTATATATTTAATTGTGCAAGAATGGGTTTGTTATTTCCCCATAAATAAAGAAACGGACTTCTTATAATCCCATGTGTTTATTTACTCTATCCATCTCCTCACGTTCCATGAAAAAAAAGGGCGACTGCGAGAAGGGGGGAAGCAAGCCTGCTGTGCAGTCGGTTGGTGGCCTTGGAGGGATGCGGGGACGACCAGCAGGTCAAGGGTCATAAAACATACATATTTTTCGACATTCTTTATTATCGACTACAAATCGGATTTACTTATCCAACTATAGTGGCTATTGTCAAAACCTAACCACTTTACAAACATTCGTTGCCGCGCTTCTTCAATACCGCTTCAATGAGATAGATATCGGGGTGCTTGACACTGAGAAGCTCTTGTTCGTAGAAACCACCGGCGATCGACTCATCTTTATGGTCCTTCAAGTGACGGGATGATTTTTTTTTCACACGATATATTGTAAATATTTCCGTTGTCCAGTTTGGGGTGTAACCCTTTTCGAAAACAGTCTTAAATTTGCTGAGCCTCACTTTATCACTTGCTTATTGAAAATCTGCTGCAGTTGCTTCTCATTTTCCGCGTTGATATTTCTCGGCTTCATCTTAATTCATTCATCAGTTTGGGGTGTAACCCTTTTTTAAAACAGTCTTAAATTTGCTGAGCCTCACTTTATCACTTGGCTTATTGAAAATCTGCTGCAGTTACTTCTCATTTTCCGCGTTAATATTTCTCGGCTTCATCTTAATGGTGCGGTGTACAGAATCGTTGTACTCCGCTACTAGATTATCGAGAATATCGATCCACTTATAATTACCACGAAGGCTAAATTGCATCCTCATCTTGTTCTTCAATGTATGATTGAAACGCTCGCAAATGGATGCCTTCAAGTTGCTATATGTTGAATACATGTGAATATTGTACCTTTTCATGAGGGCCTTAAAGTCACAATTGTAGAAGGCTTTTCCCCGATCAACCTGTAAGTTCAGCGGTATGCGTCCCTTAACGAGTATCGACTCCATTGCAGCGGCTGCATCTTTACCACTTTTACTCAACATTGTCATGGCCCAGGCAAACTTTGAGAAGGTATCGATGACGGTGAGGAGAAATTAGTGTTTGGAGTTGTGACGTGCGTATAATGACATATCGACGAGATCGGCTTGCCAGGTCTCGTCCAAGCCACGGATGTACACACGACGACGCGGATAGTTTCATCGAGCAGGCTTATGTAGCTCCAGCACGAGAGCGCCCCTTTTTTCGCTTATTTTCCAGTCCACTCAGTCGTGCGTTCAATTCGGCGATGACGTTTGAATTACGAATCGCCAAATCTTGTAGAGTTTTGACATCGGCCTCGAGTGTCCTCGCAATGTCTCGTATCGTAGCTTCAAGTCCATTAACCAACAACTGACTACCCTTATTCATTTCTTTGCGTATGTTTCTAATCATAGTTCGGGATTTCTTTTGTAACGTACTTAGAGTGATGGCGTCATCTTCTCCTTCCGGATTTGCAATAATACACAATCGTTTCTGTCTCAAGTCATAATGACCATCTGCGGTAATTCTAAAGCCAACGCCCGGTCAACCTGGAGGACCTTGCCTACTGTGAAGTACACTCCTACTTGAATGACGTCCAAACACATCGACACTCATGGTGAGAATGCGTAAATTCTCCGACGTCGAGTTAATAAATGATTTCAGCCTCACGCAATTCCTCAATAATCGATATAATTTCATTCGCATGTGATGAATTTCCGGCTGTGTGTGATGTCATAAGCAAGCGAAGATGATCCACTAGATCGTTTGGATTGTCCCAATAAATATAGTCCAAGTGGGTGTTTTTTCTAGCTAACTTTTACTTTGGCATACCCTGTCCCACATGATGATCGACTATATTTGCGATATATGTGTTAAATTTGTAGCTGGTGTTACGTCGTATAGCCTCACTAGGCTTGTACAATTTTTTGTGCGCATTCGTCGAGATTACAATCTTTTCATAGTTTTTCAAATCGTCCGGTGTGAGAGTTTCGACATTGGGCACTTTTTTAAACAACAGCTCTGTTAATCCAACGGTTATGTTGAGAGTCGAAAATTATCGGAGAATTGCCAATCATTAATTTGTTGTTTGCGAGATTTCGTACACCGTATAATACATCCAAGGCTGCCTTTCTATTTTCAGGAGATATTCGCTGATCAGCTCGTCAACATTTCGCGAGTCATCATCATCCTCATATATCAATTTAAAAGAATCTTGTGTTTCACTCTTCAAGGAATCATGTGCCTCATTTTGTTGTTTCACACTATTTAACACTTCTTCTTCTTCCACATTATCACCCACTTTTTCATACTTAATTTCCTCCTTAACCACCTCACTGTTTTTATGCGACACCAATTTCTCCAATGGCCCCACTATAGGCTTAAAGAAATCCTGTATTCTCTGCTGATCGCTATCGTTCCCAATTTTCATTATTCGATGCTTTCGTCTGATTGCATCGCTCGCCATGGCAGTTTCACGCAATACATCCTTTTCACGCAATAATTGTTCGCTCTTCATGTTGTCGCTATCGAAGTGTGCACAATACTGTCTCTCCAACCACCAGCGTTAAGTCATTTACCAATGGTGAGAAAATAATCAAAACCTTGTTAATCAATATCAACCTCCGTTAATATCGCTATCCTTGTTAATTGTGATAAATGCATAGTTGTCGGAATTCCAACATTTCACACACATGTTTTTAAAGCATGTATAACTCATATCCGTATTAACATAATCGTTGTAGACGTGTTTGAGATTCATATCATCCTGCTTGAAAAGCACCACGAAATTTGCATTATCTCTCACGAGATGTTCGGGGATACGAGTGTACGTCTGACAAAGATAAAAACTGTCAACAATCTCGTGTCGTCCCATGGAACAGAAGGCCCGAACATTATCCTGCTTTTCGCATGCTATGTCATCAAAGATGAATATAGAGTTGGATCGTGCATCACTTGGTGCTATCACTTATTCATGCGCCTCAAATGGATGATATTCAACTCCACTCACAGGTTCGAGTAGGTGTTTTAGCAACTTATACTATGGCTGCTTCAGCGATTTGGAATACAAGTAAATATTCTCAAATCTCATACCATTCGGATGGATGATGACAGTGAGCAACGCGTTGGTTTTCCCACAATTCGATGGACCGCAAAACAGTGCACGTATGCTATCCGGCAATAAACTCCCATGGCGTTTTTGTTTCCCGTCAGTCGCGTATTGTCTTTAGACATGATTGTGCATGGGAAGAGTGGTAAAGGTTTGGTCAACCGCCTAATCATCCGGGCATTAATCCATTAGATACGGCTTGCAAACAACACGATCCTGCGTATTCGAAAATTCTGGATAATCTTGAGGCGAGATATTTGGCGGATAAAGTGTTAGCTGAACAGGCTAGGCAACGTGTTACCGCGAGAGACGCTAGTATCGGTGAAAAAACCAGTGCTTAGGGTGTGGCAAATATTATGAAGACAAAGAGAAATTTGGTACGGGAATGAAGGCCCGCAAGGGTGGCGTTTGCTTGAAAAAGGTAATCGGCGCTGCAAAGAAGACAAAAATTCAAAGTAATAATCCGCATAAGATTATCAAGTCTGCTCTAAAGGGTGCTCGTGCAGCTGTAAAGTTGCAAGGTGGTAAAGTGCGCACACCTCGGGTGCTACTTGTACCCCATAAAATTGGTGGTTTATTGCCCTTCCTCGTTCCCATTTTTGCGGGTCTTAGTGCTACAGGTGCTTTGTTAGGTAGTGCGGCTAGTATAGTTAAAGCTGTAAATGCTGCTCAAGCAGCTAAACATGAATTGGATGAAAGTAAGCGCCATAATCAGACAATTGAAGCAATTGCATTAGGTCGGGGTCTACATCTGAAATCATATAAGCAGGGATTGGGTCTTCATATCAAGCCAAAAAACTAGAAGTAACGCTATCACACCGACCCCTCACCGACCGCGACCTACGCAAATATGCAAAAATCCTAAGATTTCCACATTTTCATGGAGTTTACATGCGCCATACATTGCCAGCTAGCGGACCTCTCAAATGTGAAGCAGCAATTGTAAATTTGGATGAAAATGTCGGCCCTGGCACGCATTGGGTCGCTTACAAAAAGACCGGATCGAAAGTCATGTGCTTTGATAGTTTCGGCAATCTTCCACCACCATCCGAGGTCATGAGATATTTCCGTGTCGATAGCGTAAATTATAATTATACTAGATAACAGGAATATGATACGATTGTTGCAGATACAGTTGCAGCGCAAAGACAAATATACACAATATATAGGGGGGAATGACGTGGAGAATTCAGTTGTCAATTCACCACCATCATGGATGAAAGTTTAACATTGACCATATCTGGCTCATCATCCATACGCGAGGCGTAATACTTTCCCCCCATCGAACTCTAGCCCACAAAAATTATACTCTCGGCCTCGTGGAATTGTTAACCTTCTATTCTGTTCCCAATATCGACGTTGACCACGATAAACTTTACGTGGGAGATGAGGTGTTGACGATACCTACGGGCAGTTATGAAATAGAGGATATTGAGACGTTTGTACAAGCAGAGCTCTCGCGTAAAAAAATCAGCATCAGCATTAAGGCGATGTGCCACATGCCTCCGACCGCTTCGAAATTTTGACAAAAGAATTCTCCCGAACGGAACAACCGATTGGAATGAAATTTGTTGTGTGCATGCAGGATACTTGCTCCGAGGGGATGACGCCCTCCGGTATCCAAAATTTCCAAAAAAAAATTACAGTTTGTGGTTACCCTGCGAAAAATGGTGAATTATTAACCATTGCATCGCATTTTCGGTAATTTTCTGAGCGTCATCCTCCGGACCGTGAAGAAGCACACATTTTAAGCTTTGTTTCACCTGTTTTCATGATTAAATGGCGGAAAAAAGGCATTTTGAAATTTTTACATAAATGTAGCAAAAATGTACCAACAAAGCTCAAAATATCAGTTACCGGAGCGAGCGCTCAGTTCATCCGTATTCTCACTGGCGGCGCGCAGCTCGCTTCGTTCTGTTTGTACCGACTGCGCTCGCCTCCTTTCGGAACAATTTATTTTTTGACAGGTCGAAAGCCGGACCTATAACCTCGCACATTCGTTCGAAGTATATTTCATCATACGATGTGTGTGATAGAGTGTAACATAGAATGTAAATAGTGTGTATTCAAGTAAAGTTTATTTTCGTCGCGTTTTGGTGAGATTTTTTGCTGTGAAAACACCGGAAGTCAAGGTATGTACGTGCTATAACCTCAATTTACGTACTTTGTAATTTGCTACGATCTTCCCTCGCATTGCTTTCTCGCTCGCCGATGTCTCAGACAGCCAACGGCTCCGGTGCAAAAAATTCAAGCTTATTGGCTCTTCGCAGAAATACCTCGATATTCCTTCATATTTTCACATTTGCATATTTTCCGATGATCCGTAGCCATTTCCATTATCCCTCGAAATCCTCGATTTCCTGATCAGTGTGCGACCAAAATGATGCACAAAAGTTCAACACCCTTTGCCTACGAACGCAAAACTTTTACATCTCAAACACGGTTGATTTGTGGACCTGTGGCTATTCCTCGATGCCTTTACCCTGATGACCGAGAGTACTATTGGTATGGCGTATAAAGATAAAAGACCCTCGGTATACTTGTATGGTAGTACACCGCTACACGCAAATGTACGTGTTACTAGTATGGTACTGGTAAACCGTGCAGTAGTAAAATATACTGGTTCCGTATCCTCACCATACTAATACTCGTACCGATAGCGTACACATATACATGCTAGGTACAGTACATGGGCTAGCATGTAGAAACCCGAACTAATGTAATGTCGGATTTACCATCTAGATGGACCATCGGATTTATTAAGGACAGCAAGAACGCACTGCCGAGGATGAGAAACCGTGTCACTCGTCGCGGCCACGGTATAGAGTCCCAGTGTCCGCGAGGATATCACCGCTGTCTCCAATCTCTCCGAGAGCATCTCACCATGGATCGCACCACCAATCTGTGCAAGGCCTTTCGCTTACGTATGTACGTTTTAGAACAAAGGGCGAGGACCATTGCATCTCAATGGTTACGGCTACCATCTTCTCATACTCAGAGTCGACGGATCCAAACCTCCAGCCCAACAGCATTGAATGGTCAACGGTTGAACGCGTTAAGGTAGAACAAGCGTGCGCTTTTGATTTTTATAGATTTTGTTTAAATTTTAACCAGACATTGTTCGTATCATTATGCATGTTTCAGTGAAATGTTAGATCAGTCGACTATTTACATTCGGAAATGATTGATTTAAAAATTGCAATATTTAACACTGTACGGTCTGCATTGAAAGGCCATAGCCAGGTAAGTAGGGAAACATTGCCCCCGCATTTTTTCCAACGAAATTTGGAGTATATTCTGAGGTATAAAAAAAAACAAATTTTCTGAAAATTTCATGCCCGTCAACGCAATGGTTTTAGAAAAAATATTTTTTTTTTAAATATAAAAAAAAATATTTTTTTCCGGAAACGGTACAGTGAATCGATTTGATTTTTGTTTGGTACTTGTTCCGATCAAACGTGTTACGAAATAAAATTATAGAACATCTTGCGAAAGATTAAAGTTTAAAAAGAATAATGTTCCTTGTTTTATTATTTTTTACTATAATCCACTTGCGGTACAATAGCGAAAATTTTTTCATATAATCTTTGGGCACCTTATTAGATTATATAATTTTTTCAAAATGATCGGTTTGCTACGCCACAGTGAAAAAAAAAGAAACACACTTTATTGATATATTTTAGTTATATAGATATATAACTAAAATATACCAATAAAGTCTGTTACTTTTTTTTTCACTGTGGCACACCAAACCGATCATTTCGAAAAAATTATATAAGCTAATAAGGTGCCCGAAGATTATATGAAGAAAAAAAATCGTTATTGTACCCCAAGTGAATTATAGTAAAAAAATAAAACAAGGAACATTATTTTTTTTTAAACCTTAATCTTTCGCAAGATATTCTATAATTTTATTTCGTAACACGTTTGATCGTAACAAGTACCAAAAAAATCGAATCGATCCACTGTAGCGTTTCCGGATTTTTTTTTTTTTTTTTATTAAAAAAAATTCATTTTTCCAAAACCATTGCGTTGACGGGGATGCAATTTTCAGAAAAGGCCATAGCCGGGTAAGTAGGGAAAAATTGCCCCCGCATTTTCTCCAGCGAAATTAGGAGTATATTCTGAGGTATAAAAAAAAAAAAAAAAATTCTGAAAATTTCATCCCCGTCAACGCAATGGTTTCGGAATTTTTTTTTAATAAAGAATAACAAAAATTCCGGAAACGCTTCAGCGGATCGATTCGATTTTTTTTTGGTACTTGTTACGATCAAACGTGTTACGAAATAAAATTATAGAACATCTTGCGAAAGATTAAAGTTAAAAAAAAATAACGTTCCTTGTTTTATTTTTTTTTACTATAATACACTTGGGGTACAATAACGAAATTTTTTTCATATAATCTTTGGGCACCTTATTAGATTATATAATTTTTTCAAAATGATCGGTTTGGTACTCCACAGTGAAAAAAAAACAGACTTTATTGATATATTTTAGTTATATATCTATATAACTAAAATATATCAGTAAAGTGTGTTTCTTTTTTTTCACTGTGGCGTACCAAACCGATCATTTTGAAAAAATTATATAATCTAATAAGATGCCCAAAGATTATATGAAAAAATTTTCGCTATTGTACCCCAAGTGGATTATAGTAAAAAATAATAAAACAAGGAACATTATTTCTTTCAAACCTTAATCTTTCGCAAGATGTTCTATAATTTTATTTCTTAACACGTTTGATCGGAACAAGTACCAAAAAAAAAATCAATTCGATCCACTGTACCGTTTCCGGAATTTTTTTTTTGATATTTAAAATAAAATTCATTTTTCTAAAACCATTGCGTTGACGGGCATAACATTTTCAGAATTTTTTTTTCTATACCTCAGAATATACTCCAAATTTCGCTGGAAAAAATGCGGGGCCAATTTTTCCCTAATTACCCGGCTATGGCCTTCAGACAGAGTAATTTTCCGTGAAAAATATTTGTCCTCTATAAAATGACACAAGGTAATAACATAAACAATATAAAATATTAATGTTTAGAACGCAAATCTTTTTCTTCACGTTAAAAGTGATTAACTTGAGGAACACAATAATTAACTTTTTTCTCGAAATATTGAACAATACTGTTCTGCGGTGTTGCATAATGTCTTCTTATTATAGAGGATAAATATTTTTAACCGAAAGTTATTCTGTCGTTACTGAACGTCTTTAGCAAAACTGAATAATAAAGACAATTCAAACATTTTCACGCGTTCCCTAACTAGTTTACTATCTAATCATATTTTTTTTTCAAAATTCATAAACACAATAGAATGGTACGCCGAATTAAATGACCTGACTTTCGGCCAATGCAGACCCTGCAGGGTTAAAAGTTGCTTTTTAAAAATCCATTATCTCCCAATCTAAATGGTCAACTGTTCTGAAATTTAACTCAAACTTGCATAATAATATGAACAATGTGTGGTTAAAATTTGAACGAAATCGATAGAAATCAAGAGCGCACGCTCGTTTTACCATAAGGGCTTACACCACTGTAAACGTCCAAAATTGAGTGATATTTCGCGATTTTTTTTTGCAGAAGGACAAATAAGAGAATATTAATATTCAAGGATGTTATTAGTCATATCTTTAAGTGAACAAAATGAAATTTATATTAACAAATTATGCCAAAAGGTGACGCTGGAGCCATTCTGGCGAGGCATGTTGAATTTGAGACGCTCTGCGGCATGCAGTATAGCTGACGCAAATTTGATTTTAGAATAAAATAAAAAAAATTCTATTAATTTACACGAGTATAGCTAGAGAAATACGTAGAGAATTGTGACAATGTTATTTTTTGTGTAATTATTTAGCAAGCATTAAACCAAAAACTTAATTTTCGACAGAAAAAAAGGACAATCATTTGGTAATAACTAATGTTATAACTAACTCACAGAAAATCCCGTACTTATTTCTCTTCGGAATGTTATTTTAAACATGTACCCGAAATTGGGAGTGAAAATGATGAAAATTTTTGGAGTTATGCGACGTGCCGTTTTGAGAAAAACGGTCGATGTCTCGCACACGGGCCAGCCACTGCCACCCCGCAGACCCATACTGGCCTGCGGACCTTGTTTTACAGGTACCAAACTTTTTTCCCCTTATTATAGATGGTTTAAAGCGTCTTTTAAGTCAAGTAAAATAAAAAGAATTTTTTTTAATTTCACAGTGTGACCCCTTAGATCGGAGTACACGGTGACGATTGTTGGAGGATTATTGTAAGCAAAGGTTGCCGAAATATAAATAAGGACTTCACAAATTTTTATTTTTATTGCGTTCCAACGTTGCAAACTTCAACCTCATACCCTCTTCGTGGAACGCAATAGAACTATCGTAAATTTAATCGTGGAACTAAGAGTAAAATATTTTCGTTTATTACGTTCGTTTTAGCAGTCAAATGAGGGGAAACTTCAAAATAATTAAAGAAAAGAAACGAGTTAAAAAAAGGTTGTGTTTTGAACCATACTGTTTATATACGACTCCAAAAATTACAAAAACAAAATTTCTTCATTTTTTAGCGTTTTTTTAAGCGCTGTGTCTATGTGAAAAATTGTCGCATTGAGATTAAAAAAGCCTTTTGAAGCTTCAAGATGATAGTTTTGAGATCTTTTGGCAAAAAAATTGTGATTTACGGCTATCGCGCAATCATAAGAAATACCGACAGAAAAAAATTCCAAACTTGTTTTTATTTTTCAGGGGTCATCGGACTAAGGACTTTTGTTTAAGTTAACTCCATGTATAGGTTAGTTAGCTTGTTTATTCTGCTTTAATTTGCTTTTTGTTTCTCTACGTCAATTTTTCTGCTGAGATATCCGACTTCGAATGAAAAAAGATCCTTTTGTCTTTGATTATCGATATCTAAGCAACCAATTATCGCAACCGTTATTTGGTGAAGGACAAAAAATTACTTTTTCTGTATTTTCAATAAATCTACCACTACGTTACAAATATTGATGCAAAGACTAATGTTGCCGCGTTTTTTTTCAGCTCGATTTACTCCCAATACCCTTGTTAATCTGCAAATTGATTCATCGAACCATTTTCTATCAAAAGTTAATCGAAGTTTGACAAAACAATTAAAGGAACAAATGTATTATTCCTAAGCATCTTGTAATCATCATCAAAATAAAAATACTAATTTTCTTCTTCTTTTTCACAACTTGGCACTAGTTGCTTGTTAAATATAAGAAAAAAATTCGAGAGATTAACATTTTTTTTATTTGTAAAATATTTCAGGAAACACAACTGACTCATTTTTTACACGATTCGGCCTTTGCGCACTTTGATTTCACTCATCTTTAATTGCATCAATTAAAGTTGATACTCTCAAGCGGTATTTAATATTCGATCTGAGAACATTTATGCAATTAATTCTCAATATTTTCTACGAAGGTTATTAGGGTTATGGAATACAATCTTTTTTTCAAAACTAGGCATGATCAAAAATTGAAAAAAAATGAGAGCTTACAAAAACATTCGATTCATTTTTTTTTACCAAAACGTAGAAAAAATTTACCAAAAAAAGATTAGTTTTTGAAAAAAAATGTTCATTTGTTTTTCCTTCCAAACAAGAGATCATTTTTGAAAAAAGTATTTTTTGTATCCCTGATAACCTTCGCAGAAAATATCTACAGTTAATGGCATACAAGTTCTCAGATCGACTAGTGAATACTGCTTGGGGGGATCAACTTTTAATCAATGCAATTAAAGATGAGTGAAATTATGGTGCGCAAAAGCCGAAGCGTGCGCACCATAATTTGTGCAGAACAACGAGTCACCATTGTTTCCTGAAGAATGTTACAAATTTAAACAGATTACAATTTTTTTCAATTTCTCATTTTTTTTCTTTAATTTAACAAGCAACTCCTGCAAATTTATAAAAATAGTCGAAGAAAATGGGTGTTTTCATTTTGATCATGATTACACGATGTTTCGGAACACTTGTTCCTTTAATTCTTTTGTAAAACTTGGGTCGATCGGTTCGGAAAAACGGGTTGATGGATCAATTTGAAAATTTATACGTCTATTGGGGGTACATTAAGCTGAAAAATAAACGTGGCGACATTAGTCTTTCTACCAATATTTGTAACGGAGTAGTAAATTTACTGAAAAACCATAAAATCTCATTTTTTGTCCTATTTTTCACACTACTGTTAATGGTGAAAACATGATTTTTTTCGCAAAAATCAACGAAAGGGTCTTGTACGAAATTGATTCAAGTTTTTAAAGCTGCCCAATAATTTCGTGTGCGATCATTGGTTGCTTTGATATCATTAATCAAACACGAAAGGAACATGTTTTATTACAAGTCGGATATGTCAGCAAAAAGTTGACATAGAGAGACCACAAAAAAACCAAATTGGAACTGAATAAACAAGCTAACGGACCTATGCATTGATTTAACCGTGAAAAATCCCTTGAAAAATAAAATTGGAAAAATAATTTTCTCGCTATCTCTTATAATTGCGCGATAACCATACCTCACAAAATTATTGTGCCAAAAGATCTCAAACTAGAAACTTAAAGCTTAATAATGTTTTTCTTTTTCATCTTGATATGACTATTTTTAACATTGATACAGCTTTTCAAAAACACTTTAAAAAATGAAGAAATTTTCTGTTTCTTTAATTTTCTGGGGTTGGGTATAAAAAGTGATATATTTTTTACAATTTTCAGTCAATCAAAAAAAAGCGCTCGTCCTTGACTGTTAAAGCAATCTAAGAAACTACAGTTAAAATTTCAAGTCGATTGGTCGAACATTGTTTGAGTTTTGCTCCGTCCCGATATCGAAAACATGGTTTTGAAAAAAACATGTTTGAAGTCAACGGTTTCAATGACGCTACAACTGAACAAGTTTTTTTCCCCGTAATCTAATGCCACCTATTGGTCGAAAATAAAAATATTTTTAGTCGGTGACTTTATCCCCCAATAGGCTTACCAGAAATGAGAACTGCGCCTACCGGCATGAGACAAGGCCAAAGACGGTTTTTAGCGGCGGAGACTTCCTTAAAAAAATAGCTCGAAAACCACTTTATAATGGTTTTTTTCAGCTACAAAGGAATATGCATCATATTTTTTAAGGTCCCAAGGATTTTTTAAAAGTGTTTCAAACAAAACGATTTTTGTAAAATTTTACACCGATGACCTCTAAACAATTCGCGATAGTAAAATTTTACCGCTCTTCTGTAGAGCGAGACTTCTCCGATCGTCATTGCTAGAAAATTCGATCTTTGGAGAAACCTGCCGAAGATGAATTCCGGCAGACAGAAAAAATGCTAAACGAATTTTTTTAGCATAACTAGTAATAACTTAGTAATAATAAAATTTTACCACTTTTTCGCAGAGTGAGACCCGGTCGATCTCGTTCGCTCGCGAATTTGGTCGGCTGCAGACAACCTGCCGAAGATAAGCCATGGCAGAGAAAAAAATGCCGATCGCAATTGTTTAAACAAAGAGCATTATAAATTTTGTTAAGTTTCCAAAGATTTTTTAACAGTGTTTCCAACAAAACGATTTTTCGAAAATTTTACACCGATGACCTCTAACCAATTTGCGATAGTAAAATTTTCACCGCTCTTCTGTAGAGCGAGACTTCTCCGATCGTCATTGCTGGGAAATTCGATCCTTGGAGAAACCTTCCGAAGATGAATTCCGGCAGAGAGAAAAAGTGCTAAACGTATTTTTTTTAGCATAATTAGTAATAATTTAGTAATAATAAAATGTTACCACTCTTTCGCAGAGTGAGACCCGGTCGATCTCGTTCGCTCGCGAATTTGGTCGGCCGCGGACAACCTGCCGAAATAAGCCATGGCAGAGAAAAAATGCCGATCGCAATTGTTTAAACAAAGAGCTTTGTAAATTTTTAAAGTTTCCAAGGATTTTTTAAAAGTGCTTCCAACAAAACGATTTTTCGAAAATTTTACACCGATGACCTCTAAACAATTCGCGATAGTAAAATTTTACCGCTCTTCTGTAGAGCGAGATTTCTCCGATCGTCATTGTTAGAAAATTCGATCCTTGGAGAAACCTGCCGAAGATGAATTCCGGCAGAGAGAAAAAATGCTAAACGTATTTTTTTTAGCCTAATTAGTAATAATGTAGTAATAATAAAATTTTACCACTCTTTTGCAGAGTGAGACCTGGTCGATCTCGTTCGCTCGCGAATTTGGTCGGCCGCGGACAACCTGCCGAAGTAAGCCATGGCAGAGAAAAAAAATGCCGATCGCAATTGTTTAAACAAAGAGCATTGTAAATTTTTTTAAGTTTCCAAGGATTTTTTTAAAGTGCTTCCAACAAAACGATTTTTCGAAAATTTTACACCGATGACCTCTAAACAATTCGCGATAGTAAAATTTTACCGCTCTTCTGTAGAGCGAGACTTCTCCGATCGTCATTGCTAGAAAATTCGATCCTTGGAGAAACCTGCCGAAGATGAATTCCGGCAGAGAGAAAAAATGCTAAACGTATTTTTTTTTGCAGTAACAATAAAATTTTACCACTCTTTCGCAGAGTGAGACCCGGTCGATTTCGTTCGCTCGCGAATTTGGTCGGCCGCAGACAACCTGCCGAAGATAAGCTATGGCTGAAAAAAATGCCGATCGCAATTGTTTAAACAAAGAACATTGTAAAAATTTACAACTCTTTTGTAGAGTGAGTCTCGAGCGATCTCGGTCGTGACTCGAGATTTTAGCAGAGATCGAATTCGTCGATGATGAGCGACATCGAGATGCCAAATAGTCTTCGAGCGTATGTATTTAAATTTATTAAAAAAAGAGTGGAGAAATGCTAGCACCCTTCCAACATACGAGTCTCTAGCAAACCCTGTTTGCTAGAAAGTTCAACCATACAGAAATTTCCACCGATGACCGCCATCAACAAAAAAATCGATTCGAGGGCATTTTTTTAAACAATGCGCGATTGCAAAATTTCACCGCTCTTTCGCAGAGCGAGGCTAGCGATCTTGATTGTTCGAGAACCTGACCAGCAAAAATGCTGCCAAATATGAACCCTGGCAGAGATAAAATGCTGAACGCATTTGTTTAAATAATGAGCATTGCAAAATTTTACCACTCTTTTGTAGTGTGTTTTGAGCAATTTCGGTCGCTCGAAATTTTGGCAGGGATCGAAATCGTTAACGATGAATTAAAAAAGTATGGGGAAATGCCTGAGTCTCTTGGTTGTCGCCGGCGTCGAAAAAAATCGATTTAATGGCTGCATATACAATGTAAAATGCAACAAAGTTTCACCGCTCTCCTGCCGAGCGAGCGCATGCTTCCAATACAAGCGTAGCGTGGTCGCTACGCATAGTTGTGTGAATTGTGTGACACGCACATAGATGTAAGGTGCTTGTGTACGACCGAACGGCGTGCGAGAACGGATTCGTTCTTTCTGCACAACGCGGACGGCGTAGCAAACACACACACACACGCACACACACGCGCGCGCTCAGCGATCGTCGTCTATTTGACTTCGACTCTTCGTCCCAGTGCGAAGCATCGAGACCGAATTCGCGATCGCTGCGCTGTCCGTCGGTAGCGACTCGTAGCTAAAAACTACGAGATCTGCGCTACCGACGTAACGAGAGGCCGCGTCGAAATTTTCTGGCGTGTGGCACATGGCCTTAAACCCAACAATAACACGCTACGCAGTGAGATCGAGTGTGATCGTGATGTAAATGTTGAGCCAAAAGATTCTATTGGTCATCTACTAGGCTTCACCGCGCGCAAATTGGAAGCCAATAAAAGACACGAATCCGATTTTCCAGTAGCCATTCTCAAAGTGAACGCCTTACGCGTTGAATGCAACATTACCACTGGTGCCTACATAGGCGGACAAAAAGTACACACAATTCACAATTTTTTCCACCTGTGCCACCGGGCTATAAGATCATTGAAGTTCCCACCTACGAAATTTATCTACCAATCACGAGCCGATCGATTGACACGATACAGCTTCGCATAGTGGATCAAGACGGTGATTTGGTAAATATCCGCGGTGAAGTAATCACCATACGCCTGCATATAAAGTCGTGATAGGCATTGTTTTCAACAGATCTTCCAATAACAATATACGGCCATGGATAAAAACAATGAGTCGTCGACCAGCGCCCGAAGTGCTAACACCTCAAAACGTGCCACTCTTGAAAAATTTGGGTCTCAAAGTACGTGGCGAAAGCGTGTAAAAAATTATTTAGTCTGTGCAATGTGCATCTGTTGCGTGAAATGGAAGAAGAAATTGTAAACATTCAGGCGCCCGTGGTCTTTGATGAAGCCATCGTCCATTGTGAGATTCACGCTCATCAGCCATATGCATCTTCAACCTTCAATAACAGCGATGAAGTTCGTATTGCCATCCAGCATCAAGACCTCTCCATCTTGCCATCCAAGAGTCCCCTACATATATGTGGGAAATTATCCAAGCGTGACGGGGTGCCAACCACTGCTACACGTCTCGTCAACAATGCCATTTGTCATTGGTTTGAGGAAGTGCCATATGAGTTGAATGCCGTAGAAATCGATCGTAATAAGAATGTCGGCATTACGAGTGTAATTAAGGGATATTTATCTCTCTCACCGGCCAAAAGTTCTATGCTCAAGAACACTGGATGGCTCGAAGTCGAAGAGACCAAGCAGATTGTAGATGTATCGGGAAACTTTGATATCTGTTGTGACGTTGCGTCACAAGGAAACCCGAGAGAAAGCCCGCGTAACTGCGCTCGGGCTTAGTCTCCGCCACGCACCTTTATTAGGAAAAATGTATATGTTAATTTTAAGGTAGTTAAGTATTTTCTTTATATAGAAGCTGCGACCTAATCCCCCCTCCCCTGTCCTTCCCGCACCCCCTTATCACGATCGCCCAGCGACCACGCGGATTGTCGACTGGGGCCACGTCGGCCCGGCCGTCAACTCCGAGATCCAGGAACGCCATCTCCCGACGACGCGGACAGTGGTCCGGCCGTCCGAGGGCATCCTGCTGCCATTTCCCGAATCTCCGGCCTATCGCACGTCAGGAGAGCCTGTAGCTCTCGCGCGGTATGGCTGGCGAGCGCCGTACCGACTGGGGCGCGCCGCGACTCGGGAGGGAAAAGAGTCATCAAGGAGATAGCCCGAAAGGGCGAGCCACGAGGATCGAGACGAAAAATCGATAGGAGGTCCGTCGTCTAATACGGGAATGGGCGGGACGAGGAAGCCGGCCAGCGTGGTCGAGCACTTAGTCCTGGAGCGTGGTTAAGCGAGGTAGCGCAAATCTAAAGTCCAAAGCAAAGACCGAACAAAGAAAAGCGCAGCCGAAAAATTCCGAGCGTAAAGGAAATAGAGACAGGCATACAGATCGACACGATCAAGGGAAGTCTCCGCGAAAATTGTAAGTACGCCTCTTTGTTATTTTTGTGAGAGCGGCTAGCGAAAGTCATTAAAGTGAGTTCGGAAAATCTTGTCGCACGGGCGACCGTTAAAAATTCGTTCCCTTCGCCCCTCCTCCGTCATTCCTGATTGTCGTCCCGATACCGTGCGCGTTGCAAGAAATAAAGTGTAAATTAGATTAAGGAAGAGTAGCTTCAGTGCGAGCGAATCGAGCCATTAGCCCGAGAACTATTGGAGATAATTAGCGCGGATAAAGTGTGAAAAGGTGTCCGTAGCGGATCCCCGGTGTCCCTCGCGAAAGTTCCCTCGCGCGCGCGTAGCCGCGGCCCAGCCTTGTGTAGCACGGCCGTCGGCCGAATCGGGTAACCTTGCGCGTGGGAATAAATCGCAGCGAGATGAAATCGCGCAATTAGCATTTTGAGATTTTCGGTGTTTGTGCGTTATTAATTTAAGGATCGTGAGACAAAATATATTAGTCGTGGTCCAGGTAATAAGTGGCCATCATTTTCGAGAACCCCGTCCGTCCCTAGATACCCTCAGACGTTCCCATTTCCCTTCGTATCGAGTCTCGCGCTTGCCGGCCGAAGGCCGCGTTTGTTTTGTTTTTTTTCCTGTTTATTTCGAGATTGAGTATGCGTTAAGAGCGTTTCCCGACAAAGGCTGGCGCCTAACATAAATTTACGAAATTTATACAGTAGACAATATTTGAACGGGGAGAGAAATAGAGTTGGGACTTCGCGTGTCCAGTAACCCGTTCAATTTAAGTCACACTAATATTCTTCTTAGTTCGGAAGCTTTTCTTATATCGAGTCTAAATTTAGTCTTTCTGGTTTTTCTTGTAATTTATCACTTAATATTTCTTTTTGTATCGAGCTTTAATTTCTTTCTTTCTGTACAATAAATTATATTTGAATTTTATTTGGTGTTGAACCAGTGTCCATTTCCCCTTCCCCCTTCCTCCGCCTATGTTAACACACGATACCCGTCATAAAATTGGCGCCCAACGTGGAGCCCGAAAAAACTTTCGTTTTTTTTTTTTTAAAGAGCCCACCACGACTATTATTGTTATTGAATTATTATTGTTCATTTTTTAATTAATAATAATTATTTTTCGAGAATTATTATTTTTCGTTTCCGTGACAAAACATTTTTCGGTGTGAACGACTTATACCGAATGGTTTTTTTTGCGTTTCGCGACAAATAATAATTGCCCCCCCCACCCCTGACAGGTATAGCTTGTCCCGCCACGACACTCGCAACTTGAGAATTTTGCGAGGAACGGAAAATTCGGACGACCGAGTTTTCAACTAATTGTCGCACCTGATTTTTTTTTAAGTTTCGCTAACAATTAAATGGAAAATAAAATTGTTTTTTTTTTGTGTTAGCGATTGGAATTTGTTTTTGCACATTTTCGGCGATCGCACTCACCCTTTTTTCCCCTAGAACGCATACTTGCTTGTGTACTTGGCAATTTGTTTTTTTTTGGCTTGCGACTTTTCAGGCCGCGGAGTGCCAAGAAAAGTCGTAATTTTTTTTTGCGCTGGCAATTGAAACTGTGATTTTTGTATTATTTGTTTGGCAATTAAAAATTAATTTTGTGTTATTGCTCTGGCAATTAAAAATTAAATTGTGCACTATTGCGCTGGCAATTAAAAACCTGATTTGGCGTTATTGTTCTGGCAATTAAAATATTTTTTTTTTGCATTGTTGCTTTGGCAATTTGGGAGCATTTAATATTGCTTAAGGGAACACCGCTTGCATAAAGAATACTGAGTTGATATTTTCTTTTGTGGTGAATTGTTGCCTCACTTAAGATTTTTGCATACTGCGCTGTTCGTTCATTTTGTCGGAATTGATTTTTTTTAAGAAATAATATTATTGAGTACCTGTTTTTCTTATTTTAATGCCTTCTTGCCTTTGTGTTTTCTTTCTTGTTTTTTTGCAATTGGTACTGATTGGCCATTTGTTTTTTTTTGTTTTTTTTTATCAATTCCGCAAATATTCTGGAACGAGCTTAGTACTGACACGGATTAGGCTTGCTTGGTATTTTTGTGTATTTTGCGATGACCTTTGACATGACGGTATAAACTCCCATATTTTTTGTTTGTTTACGCTTTATCGTTTTCCTCGCTGACCACGCATATCCCCCCCAATTTTCTTCACGTTTTGGTGAAGTGACCCCTGCCCCAATATATTTTCGTTACGAAGCCCTCATAAAGACCGCGACGCTGAGCCCTTCGCGAACGGTCGCCCCCATCCCTTAAGACCCCTAAACATTTTTTCTGTTCTTTGGTTGGGCATCCTGAATAATTTTAGGAACATTTCATTGTTTTAGCTGGGCAACTGACATCCCTTAAGGAATAATTATTCAGTTGGCGGAATAAAGTAAAGAATGGAAGGATCGAAAACTCATAAATTTTCACAGCATTAAGGGAAATTTTGGAGAGTATTATTGCGTTGTCAGAGTCCGGGAAATAATACTCCCTTGGGAACTTAGAGTCAGTTTATCAAAATACACAGAATTAACATTACAGTCCCAGGGAGTAGAGTCAACCAACGAATTGTCGATTAAGACTCCCCATTGTTTGTTGCGGTATATTTTTTTTTTGAAATTGAGTTATCGAAGCCATTGAGCTTTACTTATTTTTTTTTGGGTTTTGGTTTTGGCTAAGGATTTATATTCTTGTTTTAACCGTGCCGCGGAGTAATCGCGAGCGGTTTGCCCTCCCCAACCCCCAATTTCTTTTCGTTTATTGCGTTTAGCACCCTGTTAACATAACAGATACCCCAGTGACGACGAGTACCATCATGACCCCCACCCGTACGTCCCGCGTTATGACCACTTCCCCAATAGACCACCCCCGAGGACCAACATCGCCCCTCTAAGTGGATGTCAATCCACTGTAACCAATCTCTCGCTGATGGCTACGGAAGAGAGGATAGCACGAGAAAAAGTTGAGCGGTTGACGTCAATGCGAAACATCGTAGCAGCCTGTGACCGAGCGAGTCTCAACACGGACGGGACACAAAGCGAGGTACAGGATTGTCTCATCCGGCACGAAATAAGAACACGGATCCCAGGAGCCTTAATCCGTTGGGATGTCCGGAATGATGAGCGGGGGGACGCCCCCCCCTATTCACGCTTGCAGCTGCATTGGTCGATCCACTAACGGCTACGATATTCGGATCATCGACCGCTGACACCTACCAACCCCCGACATACGAGGAGTATCGGCCAATACAGAGGCGGACGATGACGCCCCCACCCCACGAGTCCCAAGAAGAGGCAGCGGGTCCGGACGACCACGATAGAACGCCGACGCCATCGCCCAGGAGATTGCCGGTCCAGCGGGATCGGAGATCGGCAACAGGGAGAGTCAGTCCGACACCCGCGCCCCGAGGAAACGTCGCCGCGGCCCCCGACCGTACCGCGGTCACCTTTGCCCTTCCCCCTTCCCAGTCACCCCACCAACCATCCCAAGCCTTCCCCACATCTAGCCCAACTGCCACAGGATTGTTAAGGATCAGCGGTAGCCAGGAGTGGCCACCGCATGACACGTATACCCTGTCGGCACCCACCCCCCGGAACAGCACCCGAATAGGACCCCTCCCAAAGGCTCGGTCACGACATGCAGACCCTCCCCCTCCCCGACCCCGATCTCAGCAGGACTCGTCACAAAATTACGACTCGCAAGGGCCACGGCATGCGAGAGGAATAGACCATTGGCAGAGATACGGGCCCCGATTCGCGAGGAATCCGGACGAAGATGCCGAGGAGTTCTTGCGGAGGATGCACGAATACTGCATCTCAAGGAAGCTTACGGAGGAAGATCTGATGGACGCTCTCCCCGAGGCTTTCACTGATGACGCCCTTCTCTGGCTGAGAGTAGAACGAGAGGACTGCGGCTCGTACGAGGAATTCGTCTTCTACTTTCGGGAACGATTCGGCCATGGAGACCTACAGGAACGTCTCCGAAAGGAAATAGAACTCCGTACGCAGGGGCCGGGAGAGCCTATGGCGGAGTTCATCGCGAAAATCAGAACCCTTTTCAATCATCTGAGCCCACCGTTGAGTAAAGAGACTCAACTGGATTTTTGCTGCGAGAGTCTGCACCCGGATTACGCCGAGCACATCCAGCGAAAGGATGTAAGCAGCTTCCTCGATCTCCAGCGGCTGGGACGCAGCCGCGAGATATTTTGGGGAAAAGCGAAGGCATACCGGACACCACCGAAGAAGGTCCTGACACTCCTGCCCTCGGCTCGTATGAGCGTGGCCGGGAGGCCCGCATGAAGATAGCCGCCCTGGAAGAGCCAAAGGAATACGAACCCGCCGAGGATGAGGAGCCCTACCGCACTCCTCCGCCTACTCCCCCAGTGCCGAGCCGAACCCCTCGCCAGAACCCCTCCGACTCAGCCGCGAAGACCAAGGATGACCCTTGGTCTTCCTTGCGGCTACCCAAGAAGAAGGCGAAGCAGCCTCAGAAACCCCCTTTCCCACCTAAACCCCCATCCGCTCCTTGCTCCCCCCATACCTGGAAAAACCCGCCAGCCGCACCCCCCGCGAATTCCCCACGAACGCCCCAAAACCCGTCCCCGAAACAACCTCGACCCAGCAATCCTGAAGAACCTGGCCCGAGGTTCTATGACTGCCGGCAACCGGGACACCGTTACCGGAATTGCACACAGCTGATGGGCTGATTATGCAGAATCTGTGGATGGCCCGGATGTGATGTAAACTTATACCGTAATTGCGAACGAAAACGTTCGGAAAACGCCAGGTCGGGAGGGCAAAAAGCCCCTGTGCCTCCCGACGGTCGTTAAAGAAGGAGAACCTCCTTCAGATGCTCCGACCCCAGCCGCAGCCTGACTGTGCTATGACGAGCGTAGCACCAGCGCAGCGACCAGAGTCCAACCCGCCCCCGACAGAAATAGTAACAGACTTGTTCCCGTGCGAACATATGGCTCCCCGAGAAGAGGAAGGTGTGGCTGGCCGAGGAGAAATGTTTATCGGAGCTTTAAGTATGGATGCTCGCCACCACTTATGGATTAACGTGGGTGGCGAACTCCTATTGGCGTTGGTAGACCCTGGTTCTACGAAAACGTACCTCGGGCTGGAGGTAGCAAGGAGGAGAGGACTCCTCTTGCAACCAATAGTGGAGGGCGTTCGGGTCGCCAACGGGGCAGTAGTTCCGGTAGACGGAGCAGTCACACTGACCTTCGATCTCGCAGGAAAAGTGCAATCCCTCGAGGTACGCGTAGCCGCGTTAGGCTACGAATTTGTTATGGGGATTGACTTTTTGAGATTGTTCGGAATGCCTGTGGATTACAAAACGGATACGTGGTCCCTCCACGGTGGTCCAGAGCGTAGCTTCGCGACACCGAGTCGGCCACGTTGTAGCATCCCCGCATTCCCCGAGGCTGCAGGCTTGGAACCTGCCTCAGTCTCGGCGAATAGACGTCTAGAATCCCTTCTGGATGAGTTGGTATTTCCCTCACAGGACGGACAGGTAGGACGAACGAACCTGATGTAACATTACATCGACGTGCAAGGGCACCCCCCTATCCGACAGAAGCCCCGTACCATTTCCCCGTACTTCCTCCGAATAGCCCAAGCCGAAGTCGATAAAATGGTCCAAGAGGGATTGATCGAGAGGACGAAGAGCTCTTGGCTGAGTAACCCGGTGATCGTCCCGAAGCCAGGCGGAAAGCATCGTTTCTGCATTGACTATCGCGACGTGAACCGGGTAACCATGAAGGATGCCTACCCTCTTCCTAATATGGATCGGATCTTGGATGGTCTTCGACTAGCCCGGTTCATCTCGAAGTTGGATCTGAGCCAGGCTTATTTCCAGATCCCTGTAGACCCCCAAAGTCGTCCTGTAACCGCCTTCGCCTTTCCTGGCCGAGGACTTTTCCAGTTCAGGAGAATGCCGTTCGGGCTGACGAACGCACCAGCGACGTTTCAGCTGCTGATGGATCAGGTCATCGATCCGGCATGGGAGCCCCATGTCTTCGCGTATCTCGATGACGTGATCATCGCCACCGACACCGAAGCCGAGCACTTCGAGTATTTGAGGATCGTCCTGGAATTCTTCCGAGCCGCGGGGCTCACCATCAACCGGGAGAAAAGCGAATTTTTCTGCCCCGAAATAACGTATCTAGGATACGCCATCGGCCGGGACGGGTGGAAGGCAGACCCGGAAAAAGTTGCCGCCATCCTCGCATACCCTAGGCCCAGGACCCTCCGGCAATTACGCCGTTTCTTGGGAATGGTAGGGTGGTATGCCCGATTTTTGCCCACCCTTCCGCGGGATAAAATTCCCCTGACCGAGCTCCTGAAAAAGGATGTTCCCTGGAACTGGGGGACCGAATAACAGGAAGCCTTCGAGTCTCTCCGCGAAGCTCTAAGTCAGACCCCTATCCTAGCCCGCCCCGATTTCACCCGCCCCTTCGTCCTCCAGACAGACGCCAGCGACTCGGCCGTGGGAGCCGTCCTGACGCAGGAATTCGACGGTAAAGAACATCCGATCGCGTCTGCCAGCAGGGTGCTGAGTAACGCCGAACGTAAATACACCGTCACAGAGAAAGTGTGCTTGGCGGTAATTTGGGCAGTGAGGAAGTTTCGACCGTACATCGAAGGCACTCACGTTACTGTCATCACCGACCACAGCAGTCTCCAATGACTAAGGAATCTGAAGGACCCTTTTGGACGATTAGCCCGGTGGGCACTCTCGATGCAGGCATGGGACCTGACGATCGTCCATAGAAAAGGAACCCTTCACGTTGTCCCTGATGCCCTTTCCCGCATGTACGAGGACACCGACGCGGCCTTAGCCGTACTCAGAGAAAGTACCGACCCCTGGTACCTGGACGAGGTACAAAACGTCCGTGAATTCCCCTGAAAATACCCGAGCTGGAAACTCGAGGACAACAAACTGTAATACCATCGGCCGCATTCGATTATCGATCCGACGATTGTGGATTTGGACGCCTGGAAGCTTGTCTTGACGGCCGAGACTAGGCCGCGAGCAATGGAGGATGCTCATCAAGGACCCCAGGCTGGCCACCTGGGTACTGATAAAACGTATCAACGGGTCATCCAGGATTTCTTCTGGCCAGGCATATTCCAAGATGTAGCCTGATACGTGGCGCGTTGTCCCGTATGCCAACTCCACAAGGTCTCGCAGTTACCCCCGTCCGGCTTGATGCGAGAGTGCACCACGGAAGATCCATGGTGCGTAGTCGCTGCCTACCTGATGGGTCCGTTTCCCCCCAGCAAAGCCAAGAACCGTTACGTCGTTGTCTTCCAGGATGTCTTCACGAAGTTCGTGGAGGCTAAGGCGCTCGGTAGTGCTACCGCCGCCACAATAATGAAGGCATTCGAGACTTTGGTGTTCAACCGGTACGGTTGTCCCCAATACTTCCTAACCGACAACGGATCGGAATTCGTGGATACGCACGTTACGCGGTATTTGGACGAGCTTGGAATTCACCAGGCAACGGTGCCGCCTTACCACGCGCAGGCGAATCCGGTTGAGCGAGTCAACCGGACTCTGAAGACAATGATAACATCGTACGTAGGACTGGATCACCGAGACTTGGACGCCCACCTACCGGAATTATCCTTCGCGATGAACACGGCCATGCAGTCCTCCACCCAGATGACCCCCGCATTTTTAAATTTTGGCCGTAACCCCCGCCCAGCCAAAAGCCTCCGAGACGAAGTCCCTGAACCCCTCAAATTAACCCCAGGAGACCCGGAAGTCTGGTCCAATGGGATGCAGCGGTTACCTCTGCTGCACGACTGGGTTCGGAAGAACCTAGAGGCCGCCGCGAAAAGGCAGGCCAAATACTACAACAAAAACCGGAAAGATACGAGGTATCAGGTGGGAGACGTAGTTCTACGTAAGAACCAAGTTCTGTCGTCAGGAGCGCAGAACTTCGCCCCCAAACTGGCGCCGCGGTATAACGGCCCCTTTCGTAACCTGGCGGTGCACTCTCCCCTGTAGTATATGAACTCGAGGATCCGACGAGTCGTCGCAATCCTCGAGTTCGCATTAAGGGTCTGAAGCCCTTCCGGGACGCGCAAGGAGTCCCAACCCCCGGAGAGGAAGCAGCCCCTGACCCAGCGATCACCAGCTACAGCAGCCCCAAGCCCAAAACGGCGTCGCCGTAGCGGGCTACGTTCCCAACGTTCGAAGCAGGTAGAGCTTTCCGACGCTCACCTGTTTGATCTGATCTCGCGTTTAGAACGACAAGGACAGCAGTAACCGAGACAGACTCGCGCTTATTAATGCTTGCTTGCTTTATGTGCTAACCAATGCTTTGTGTGTGCCTTATTCGCAGCTTGCTTCAAGAGAAATTCCGAGGAAGGTAGTAGTCTCTAGGCCGCCGTATAGACGGCCCCTAGGGGAACTCATAGCCCCCCGCAATTCCTGCTGGGGGAAAACGAGGCGGTATACCCTCGCCCATCCTGCCACGTGGTGGAAGGGTGGCGCGAGGACTATCGTACCATTTGGTACACCTGGGAGAGAGAAGATGACGAGACACCCCCGCTCGCAGCAGCCTACTGCCCCAATTTCCGCGGGCCGAACGGAACCCCGAGGAGGGTTCCGAGCCTGTCGGAGCGGGAGTACCCGCCCCTTCCCGCCAGTCCCGCTTTCACACCCCCGCCCCCCAATCCCGCTTCCACACCCCTGCCTCCCAGTCCCCCCTCGACGCCTTTCCCTCCCCTGTCCCCAAAGCCTGTCCCAACACGCGCTCCCCAGTCAATCCCAATCCAGGGGATGGCGGCCATGGCGCCGCAACCTCTCCTCCCCCGGATCGGCCCTGCCAAGGCCACTTTACTGCGACGGCAATAGCGGGAACGGGCTTTCGCCGCCGCGGAGTGCCCCAGAGCTCTGGAGAAGAGACCCAATCCCCCTCGCTGAATCCCCCATCCAAAATCCCCTCCTGATGTCCTTATCCTGATGCCCCATATTCCCCGTTCCCCTACCGATGTCCCACACCTAAATTCTACCCTGATGCCCCAAATTCCCCCTTCCCCTACCGATGTCGCACACCCAAATCCAATCCTGATGCCCCAAACCCTACCCCTACCTATTGTTGTCCCAAACACGATATCCTACGTCCCCAGGCCTGGCCCTGGAACAGCTTCACGAACGGCCAAGGAAGCCGCGACGAAGAAGAATCCAGCGACCAGCGAGTTAAAATAGTAATCCAGAGATTAGCTACGGTGAAAGGCCAAGGAAGCCTCGCCGGAAGTCCCAGCGAACATCGAGATACTCATCCGATGGTGAAGCTACAGAACGACTGACGACAGTACCTGAGTATGCGATGAACGACTACCAGTAGGGCAAAGTCATCGCAAAGATTTAAGAAACTAAGGTAACCAGTCTGTGATTTAATTGTAGGAAATGTATCGCTCCAGTATTACGAGTAACTTCAGCCAGCGAATATTAACAGTAACTGCCACCAGCCAAGTACTCAAGTCCACCTTTCCTTACAATATCCATTCCGGCTCCTCCCCTGAAGTAAAGAAAGCATAACTGAATAACCGCTCTTGCAGGAAAAGAGGGGAGTACTCCAGTTTAAGCAGGGGGGAGTTCTGACGTTGCGTCACAAGGAAGTCCGAGAAAAAGCCCGCGTAACCGCGCTCGGGCTTAGTCTGCGCTACGCACCTTTATTAGGAAAAATTTACATGTTTATTTTAAGGTTATTAAGTATTTTCTTTATATAGAAGCTGCCACCTAATCCCCCCGTCCTTCCCGCACCCCGTTATCACGATCGCCCAGCGACCACGCGGACTGTCAACTGGGGCCACGTCGGCTCGGCCGTCAACTCCGAGATGCAGCAACGCCATCTCCCGAGGACGCGGACAGTGGACCGGCCGCTCGAGGGCATCCCGCTGCCATCTCCCAAGTCTCCGGCCTACCGCGCGTCAGGAGAGCCTGTAGCTCTCGCGTGGTATGGCTGGCGAGCGCCGTACCTCGGGAGGGAAAAAAGTCATCAAGGAGATAGGCCGAAAGGGCGAGCCACGTGGATCGAGACGAAAAATCGATAGGAGGTCCGTCGTCTAATACGGGAATGGGCGAGACGAGGAAGCCGGTCGGTGTGGTCGAGCACTTAGTCCTGGAGGGTGGTTAAGCGAGGTAGCGCAAATCTAAGTCCAGAGCAAAGACCGAACAAAGAAAAGCGCAGCCGAAAAATTCCGAGCGCAAAGGAAATAGAGAGGGGCATTCAGATCGACACGATTAAGGGAAGTCTCCGCGAAAATTGTAAGTACGCTTCTTTCTTATTTTTGCGAGAGCGGCTAGCGAAAGCCATTAAAGTCAGTTCGGAAAAATCTTGTCGCACGGGCGGCCGTTAAAAATTCGTTCCCTTCGCCCCTCCTCCGTCATTCCTGATTGTCGTCCCGATACCGTGCGCGTCGCAAGAAATAAAGTTTAAATTAGATTAAGGAAGAGTAGCTTCAGTGCGAGCGAATCGAGCCATTAGCCCGAGAACTATTGGAGATAATTAGCGCGGATAAAGTGTGAAAAGGTGTCCGTGGCGGATCCCCGGTATCCCTCGCCGCGCGCGTAGCCGCGGCCCAGCCTCGTGTAGCACGGCTGTCGGCCGAATCGGGTAACCTTGCCCGCGGGAATAAATCGCGGCGCGATGAAATCGCGCAATTAGCATTTTGAGATTTTCGGTGTTTGTGCGTTATTAATTTGAGAATTGTGAGACAAAATATATTAGTCGTGGTCCAGGTAATTAGTCCCCATCATTTTTGAGAACCCCGTCCGTCCCCAGATACCCTGAGACGTCCCCATTTCCCTTCGTATCGAGTCTCGCGCTTGCCAGCCGAAAGCTGCGTTTGTTTTGGTTTTTTTCCTATTTATTTCGAGATTGAGTACGCGTTAAGAGTGTTGCCCGAGAAAGGCTGGCGCCCAACATAAATTTACGAAATTTATACACTAGAAAATATTTCAACGGATAGAGAAATAGAGTTGGGACTTCGCGTGTCCAGTAACCCGTTCAATTTAAGTCACACTAATATTCTTCTTAGTTCGGAAGCTTTTCTTATATCGAGTCTAAATTTAGTCGTTCTGGTTTTTCTTGTAATTTATCACTTAATATTTATTTTTGTATCGAGCTTTAATTTCTTTATTTCTGTACAATAAATTATATTTGAATTTTATTTGGTGTTGAACCACTGTCCATTTCTCCTTCCCCCTTCCTCCGCCTACGTTAACACGCGATACCCGTCATACTGTATACCGCTCAGCATGCTCCTCGGATTTGCCGAAGATTATCGGAAAATTGTCGCAAATGCCAAGCACGAGTTGATTCTCATGAGATAAAGACCGACGATAATGCCATTGTACAAACAGCGCCCGAAGACTACAAACTCGTATTGCATAAAATAGAATGGCTCCGTATGTGACAGTCTCGGATCAGCGAAAAATACAACTGTTAAAGTTTCTCGCCAAAGACGCACTAATCTACATGAGTTTCCGACCATGGGAACGTTATGAATATCCATTGCTGCCTGCCACCTCCAAGCACGTGTGGTCTGCGAAAACCTCGAATCAGCTGGAGAAGCCACTATATGTCATACTCGCGCTGCAGACGGGACGGAAAAATAAGAAACAACACAATGCGAGTCACTTTAATCATTGTAACCTGAGTGACGTCAAACTATACCTCAACTGGCAATGTTATCCATATGGAAATTTGAATTTGAACATTGATCAAAATCAATATGCTCTACTCTACGAGATGTATACAAACTTTCAACCGACCTATTATAACAAAGAGGCTGAACCATGGCTGAGCAGGATTGAATTTTTAGAAAAAGCCCCCCTCGTTGTCATTGACTGCTCAAAACGAAACGATTCGCTCAAGTCCGGCCCTGTACACGTGCGCCTTGAGTTTGAATTGAAAAACAATATTCCGCCACAAACTTCAGCGTACTGTATGATCCTCCATGATCGCATTGTCGAGTACAATCCAATCAGTGGTGGAGTTAAAAAAATTGGTATAAAATTATGGCGATGATTCGCGCCCACTTCAGTCAACATGGAGCTTATCGTCGATGTGCAGGGGTTCAAGAGACCCGTCAACGAATTTGTCCTAAAGGAGATATCCATCGTCAAACTCCACGACAAGAATGCTGAACCGCTAACGCTCGCCTTCGACGCAGCATTTGCACCGGACTCTTTACCGGCCAAATACAAAATGACAAACAAGTGGCTGGAACGTAATTTCCATGGAATACGATGGAATGACAACAGCGTACCATACGAGGTAGCTAGAAAGACAATTCGAGAACTCTTGCATGGAGCTCCTACCATCTATATGAAGGGATTCGAGAAATGCGCATGGCTATCAAGATTCACGGATCCCGCATCGAATGTCATCGACTTGGAGACTCTGGACTGTCCATCGCTGTAGAAGCTGCCAAAAATCACAAACTCGAAATGCCCCCATCCTCCCTTCAACACGAAATACAACTGCACCCACGAGAATGTAAAATGGGTGAAAAGCTGGTTGAGCGTATACGAAGCGTGAGTGAGGGATTTTTTTAATGAATAAAAAACATTTCGATGAAAATATATGTCATTTGTATTCTTTATTCTACGTCGAAAACATCTATCATTTACAATTCGGTCAAACATATACATTTTTACATAGACAGCACTTTGAAAAAAAACCATGTGAACAGCCGTTCAACGATGGTAGCCAATTTTGTCTCCGCGCTTGGAGACGATAGAACGCTGTTGTAGTTCCCACCACTGAGTTGACCAGTTGCAGCATACTCACATTGATGCGACCAGCCGTCCGACGATGGTGTTGCAACGATTTTTTTCCCCCGTCCACCATGTTCAGAGATGACGGAACTCGACACTGTTGTATTTTCCACCAGTATACTGCATGCAGAGTTGGCCATCGCGTGCGACTTGCAGCATACTCTCGAACATTGTCGGATCTTGGTCGAAGGCCTTCACAAGTCGCGCCGGTAAGAAGACAGAGAACTCATCCGCGATGTCTGCAATGTAGCGTTTCCTAAATTTGGTTTGTACGGCCCTCACGTCGGAGATTAGTTGTTCCAACCTGACGGGGAATTTCGACAGCTTATTCGTTGGAAGGAATTCCGCCATCTGGCCGACTGTGTTGATACTCGAGAGATCCTTTTTCCGCGCACTTTCAAAGTTCTTTTAGATGTTGATGGTGCAGTGGAATAGTGCAGTCTGAGCTTGGTCCACGAAATTATAAGCTCCCCCGTAAGCCTCCCACTCAAATTTTAAAACCTCTCCCCTCTTTTCCAATCGTGAAAAACAGGTTTGAACACGTTCGAAGAACCGTAGAGAATCCCCCCCCCCCCCCCCCAAATTTTTTTCACGCTCCCGAAAAACAGGTTCAAACACGTTCGAAGAACTCCATACGTGGAGAATTTTCACAGCATTTTTTACACTCCTGACGGTGAGGTGGAGGGCCATCGATATGTGATCTTTCATCTGTGGCGTATGCTCCAAGCATGGAAGATATGATATCACTTCACTGTCATTCCGATGATGTTCTGGCAAACGATCCCACAATAAGCCAACATATTTACCCCAATATTTTAGGAGCAAGACCTTTGGATCTTGTTCGAGCTCGTTTTTGGTCAAGTCCAGGGGGTGCGTGGCCGGATGCACTGCGTACACACGCGAACATGCGAACATCTTGACGTTATATTTCGAAATGGAGACCTCGACTTTTCAAGAGTGCAGCTGCGCTCAAGTGGACCATCCGCGGTCCCTTTGCCTTTGATCCCTAACGATTATAGTTTTCTCCGAGGAACCTGTCAGGACCGGTCTCGAGTGTCGGCGAGCTTGGAGACGAGGCGGATGCAATAGACATTGTCTTTCGGAATGTAACCAGCTGCATGTCATAAATAATGGGCTTTGAGAGGCGCCGCCCTTCATGTGGCGCCTAGCGTTTTCATATTACCGAAAATTTTCCCATCCATATATGGTTGTCACATACAGACGCACGCACGCTTTTCCAAGAAACGTGTCAGGATCTGTCTGTCGGCGAGCTTTGAGACGGGGTGGATGCAATTGACATTAGCTTTCGGAATTGAAACACCTACACGTCATAAATAATGGGCTTCGAAAGGCCGCCCTTCACACGCACACACACACACACACTCACACACACAACACTTATCGACGGCGGCTTCCCCGCCAGGCGCTCCAAGGACCACAAGCCCCCCCCCCCCCACAGGCCTCTCTGTGACGTCACTCGCGAGCAGCGACTCCCCCCCCCCCCCTGAACACCATCCCTCCATGGACCCCCCCTGGACCCTCTCCCCTGAACACCACCCCCCGACCCTCCCCCCAAAGTGGCTTAGATCCGCCCTAGCCCCTCTACTGTAATTAATCATTATTACAATGTCAATGAACATTTATAGTTTGTTTCTTCCATTCTTTAATTTCTGATCGATGTAATTTTAGCATCTCTTACAATTAATTGCTGTCCTGTGACTTGTCATCATCGTCAGATGCATCGCTCGTATTATTTGAAGAAATCTGACCTGATTCTCTAACTAAAGGTGGAATCAATAGTTCAACCACGTATGGAGATAACGATCTTAGTTTCTTTGGAGGAAGTTTTTGCAAACAGGATATTATTGGATTTGACGTTACTAAAAGTCTGCAATAAATGTCTTCCGTGTTTTTTATGAGGTCACATTTTCGTGAAAAATCTGCTCGGAATGTTTTAATATACTTGTTACATGATTCCTGAGCTTCTTTAGACACTTGTCCGATAGGAAGTAATGAAAATTCCACAATTCCGCGACCGCGAATAAGAATTTAATGTACTGTTGTTGGCATGAAGTATCGCGAATAGACTTCAACAAATTTTTGTGCAGTATCTTCAGTGGATTTGCGAAATTTGGGTATATTGATTTCGAAATCACAAGAAATTATCTGCAATGCAACATGAAATCGCTTTATCAGTTCTTCATCAATTCCCGTTATCGAAGCGGAAATTTCAGAATTTTCGAAAAAACTACGAGCTGTATTTCCGTCATTTGAACTTCAATAGTCTTTCATTACAGTTTGGAAGGGCACAAGGTTTCTCTCTTGCGCTTCGATACAATCAACTTCTGCCCTAGTTGCTTCGGCAGTTGCCAGAATTCAATTTTAATTGAGCCACAAGAGCTTGGCGACGAAGAACGTGGATTTTTCTAAATACTTATGTGTGGATTGACTGTATCAAAGATTTGCAAGGGAATATGTGAAATAAAGAAAATGGTGGCATCCGATTTATTGCCATCTCTTTCGCTAAATTTTTGTTTGTAAGTACTTTCACCAGAAGTGCCATCGCTTTTCTACTTGCATATCAATTCTAAATTACCAACTTTGTTTTCAGGAAGACTTCCGATAACGTCCGATTGTATCGTTAATATTCTTTTGGCTGTATGATTTAGCAATGCTTGGAGTCCAACTGTGGCTCTAATTGTAGTTACAGAAATGTCTGACTTTACGGGGTAACACATTTTTTTAGAATTCAAATGTTACGGACCATTTTTCGTATCCGTATACTTCCGTATTGCTCAACTCGTGTCATTGCCTCCGCGGCCTCCATACCACCGAACGGTCGCAATATTTCGCAATCCTAAATCATCAAATTCCTTTTCTTTCTTCAAGAAGCGAACTTGCTGGTTTCGAAATATTAGTGCAAGCAGAAAGGGAATGCAACAATCGAACTCTTTGCGAAACCTTATGAAAATCGCTGATCCATTCTTTCGCAATTCACCCCCACGACAACCTAAACGCAGCTATTTGCCGAAATCTTCAAGGAGTCAACCACTTGGTGATTCCTCAGTCTTATTGCGACTTTCCGAACAATCGGTCGAGGGACCTTCACTCCTTAGTGGCAAATATGCTCGCGTACTTAGGTCCTCGCGGGTACGACCGGTGTTGTCCTTTTCTACCATTAAAATTGTGATCGCGTAAGAACTCATCAAATGAAGGAAATACCTTAGCGACCCTTCATTCACCTTCGTTATATTCGTTAGCGACAATTACCTTAGCGGCATTGCGTGTCGAGTTATTTCGAAGCCGAATCACCTATTCTCCAATAACCCCGATACAACCATTTCCTATTATATTTCATTTCGATATACAAGTAACATTATTTTTGTTACCTGTAAGACCTTTTTAAGTGACGAATAAAGTGAACTGTTAAATTGGGTGAACTAGTGACTACGTTGCAGATTATTCACCTACATTCGAATGCCGAACGTCTCCAGCAGCGTCAGCAATAAAAGGTGAGGTGCGTTACGCCGCTTTAAAACAGACTAGGATCCATGTGCCCGAGTCCCCAGCTCGCGCACAAAATAATACAATAATATTACAACCGGACAACAATCCGGCTTGTAACACAATACACGTTTATACCGCGGGTATAATTTACCATTTTTTTCACGCTTACATAACGCATTAATTGGTATTGACTTTTTGTAACTTTACCTTCTACTACAAGTGATAATGCTACGTTGCCTGATAGCACATTGTAACAAATTGTTAATTTTTTTAACTAGTTAGTTCTTAATATACACCAAACTCGTTTGCTTTCTCCTATCCCATCTCACATTTGTGAGATGGGATACAATCTTTTTATAATTTGGTTTATTATATCAGTACTTTATTTTGTTAATGTCCAAGGGTTTTCCATTGGACCGGAACGAGTTCATGCGCTTCTATCTTGCAATCAATTTGTACATTTCATCTATCAGTGATGCCGGTTACGCCGTCTCCTCTCATTTATATTCCTATCTATCTTCACATATTTTGACAACGATACATTGGCGACATTCAGTGCGCACCTATTTATTTCATTTGACCATCAGCGAGTTCTGTCATGCTTAAATATTGACAATCATGTTTCAAATTGTCACAATTCACAATTAACGATACAGTTTACAATTTCATCTTGACTTTCGATCCTGGGATCCCATCGCCAGTTATTCTACTCCGACCACGCTAAACGTTTGGTCTCGATCTTCATTTCTAATTTATATTTCGACTCAAAATTGACATAATTGAACATAATTTAATATACAACTTTCCCATCGCCGTCCTCCTTTCATAAACGTTATATTCATTCAAGTTCACTGATTTTGTTATTTTATTCGCTAAATTGTCCGAAAAATGGTTTGACTACTTATATGATGATATGACGGGTGAGCGATCACTTGGGCGAAATATGACCGCGAACACCACGAAGTGTCTAATGGCGGCAATGATTTCGTCCGTTACGCGCCCATTTTTGGGTCGACACTCGGCCAATTTACCAGCACTATTTTCCGTTGAGCGATGCGGTCACTGTTCGATTTTGATTGTTGATCGCGTACTCATTTTGTCTGTCGTTGTTTTGGGGAATTTTGCCCCGTTCGTGTTTCTCACCCGGGCGACGAATTGACGTGGTGAGCTGGTGGACTCTCCATGCGGTCTCGTAGTATGATGACTGCGCCCTCGTGGTATCAGGAGCGTACGATGTTCGATGCGTACACTGTTCAACGATCAGGGTCCTGACGAATGCCGTAATTGATTCGGCCTCCTTGATGATGAGCTCCTATGACTCGACGAGATTTGCCCTTCGTTCGAGGAATTGACTCGTGTTCACGATCACGCGATCGTTCCTTTTTAAATTTTGTGACTCGACTGCGTGTGTAGTGATGGTCGAGATAGCCAATCTCGATGATGAAGGTAAAATGGGTGGGGTGAGGCGGTGCTCTCTCTCTCTCGTACATGAAGCCGTCTTCTTCTCCTCGAC
The DNA here is from genome assembly GCA_964007375.1 of Ophion obscuratus. Classification (NCBI taxonomy): domain Eukaryota; kingdom Metazoa; phylum Arthropoda; class Insecta; order Hymenoptera; family Ichneumonidae; genus Ophion; species Ophion obscuratus. The sequence goes on from OZ023314.1 coordinate 57,050,804, forward strand.
TCTAGAAGGCTGTGACCGTCTCGGAAGGTGGCTCCGTTTTGATGGGTTCGCCCGCGGGAATAGGACGACTTTTCGACACTTTAGGCTCGAGACATTTGAAATTTAAATCCGCACGCTAGGGACACGAATGCGACCCTAGAACATCTTCTGAAACGCGTTCTATAAATTGCCGGTACTGTGGTGCTTTTGATGGACTGCCTCCTGTGACTTCTCTAATTACACTTGAAGCATGTAAATTTCCAGAAGCCCGGAGCCCCATTTGTGTAGCGTAGGCCAATTCGTGGACGGTATGTTCTTTTCGAACCTTTTCTGTCCTCCTTCGTTTTGTTCGATCGCTCAAATCATCTCAGCTTGTGGAAGGACGCTCCATTGTGTCTTACGTGAAAGCCTTCGAACCTTCATTTTTAATTATGAAAGACACAGGAATGTTGAGCTACTCGTTGAATTTTTGGAAGAATTGAATTTCGTTCCTGCTTACTTGTTGCCACCTCTTTTTGAATTCCGATATCAATCTACCCATGACTTCGGACTTTCAGACTTTTCGGCAAAATGTATGGATGCTTAATATTCTCTGACATCTCTATTTCAACAATTTCAGTGAGCACGTTGATATTTCCGTTTAGTACCGATTTCACAAATATGAAAATTTATTTTCTCGTGAAAGGAATTTCTTCGGTATTATCCCGAGGTTCTGTAGAAAATGGAAAAATAACATTAATAGAAGAATTATCTTTATCAATTTCCTATAAACAATATTTTAGACGCAAAAATTGCACACATGCAATATTTTAGACTGCAGAAAGTGCACACATCATTGCATAAAAATTATACCAGAAACCGAAGTCGCAGCTAGTTGCAGCTGATTTTTCAGATATGATTTGGCGAAATGTCCAAGCAACAATCTCTATTCGGCTTAAGAGCCGGGGTCGACAAGGGTTTTGAGTTATTGCTTTTTTTAACACGACTTTTCAGAACGTGACCAAGAAAAATACCACTATTTTTATTGATGACTTACTATTGCATACATTGTTAATAATAATTGCGAGTAATACATTCAAATTGTACTGACTTTCTGGAGAAGAATACATTTTGCAGAATCCAAATCCGTTAACCTTTCGCGATTCTACACGCGTGTGAACTCTGTGTTATTTTCGACGCGCGACGAGTAAACAATGCGGCAGGTCTGACGCTCACGAACGGAATACGTTCCTAAGCCAGGTAGGGACGCTTCCCCTTTCATAACGGTCGTAATACAACTATTCCAACCATTATAAGTCCCTAGACAATTTTTTTCTTCTTTTGACCACTTTTTGGATTTGCCATGATGCCCTCAGGCGTTCGCGTAATTCCAGCGCGTAATCGTCGTGCGAATACCTTGCTCGCGGGATTTCTCTGAGTGCGAACGGTAATTTGGCCTTTTTGTTACCGAACACCCATTCATACTGCGTAATACCAGTAGCCGTTTGCGGCGTAGTAATATATGTACACATGGCGTATGGTGTTCATTCGTCCGAGCCCCTTTGATCCTCTCAAACTAAATTTTTCAGGTACTCTTCAAGGGTCCTATGGGATCTTTCTAAGGCTCCATTCAATAGCGGATGTTATGACGTGGTTTGCAGTTTATTTTTATTTTTAGGAGTACACACATTCCTTGAAATACATTGGTTCAGAAATGTGTGCCTTGATCCGAAAGGATTGCGGATGGGGCGCCAAATTTACAAATAATTTATGTTACAAGAGTCTTTGCTACGGTTTTGGCTTCTTGGTTTTCTATCGGAATTGCTTCACTATATTTTGTTAATAAGTCCTGAAAAGTTAAAATACATTTGTTGCCTATTTGTAATATCGACGATATTGTAATATAGACAGCATACTTTTCGAACGTTTAGCCCAGTGGGTCTGTGATGACCATCGATAACTTCATTTTTTCCTGTTTCGTTAGTATTTGTCGCATTCTTGTATGTGTGCGGTGACGCCTCGCTTCATTCCAGGCCACACATACTGTTGACGTATTCGCTGCAGCGTCCGTGTGATGCCTTGGTACCCACCTAGAGGGGCATCATGATATTCTTGTATAAATTTCGCTCGGTCTCCCCCGCTTGGAGTGGATACGCCAATGCTGCATTTCTTTTCACCGCTCAAGCTCGTGCATCGCGACTCTTCTAATTCACGGGGAGATCCTCCCTGTGCCACGCTTCCCCCGGCGACTCTTTCTCCACACGGGGCTTCGTAGCACGGTGCCTCGTATTCTCGGTCTCTCCTCTTTATGCGGGTATTCGTAACGCTGACGTTTTTTTCGCGCTCTCGCTCGTATTGTTACCGTCCAACTCCATGTTGTCGGACTCGGTCTCTTCCCTCTCACTTGCACGACGGCTGGCGGCCATGTTGCTTTCCTCTACCTTCTCCGTCTTGCTGTCGCGCGGCGACGATGTTTTTTCTCTGTTTAATTCCTCTCGCTCGTGTGCGAGCATTGTAGCCGTTTCTTATTCAGTTTCTTCCTTTGTCGCGCGGTTAAGCTTTCTGATGATGCTTCCTCTATTTTTTGCTTGAGCTCATGTCAAAGCATATATGCGACTTAGCGCCCCCATTTGTGTTCAATATTTCCGTTTTATATTGGATTTTATAATCGTATTCCTCCAATTTTATTCGCCATCTCATTAGCCTTGATCTTTGAACCTTTATGTTGAATAACCATGTTAATGGTTTATGATCCGTTATTATGGTAAATGTTGTACCGTAAATATATGGTCGAAATTGATTTGCGGCCCCTACGATTGCAAGTAGTTTCTTTTCTGTAGTCGAATAATTTGTTTCGGCTTTATTAAGATTTCGACTTGCATAATATATAGGTAAATCCTCCCCAATTTTTCCTTGCGACAGGATTGCACCAATTGCCCTATCTGAGGCATCCGTTGTCACGATAAACGTTTCATGAAATCTGGATCCTGAAGTATGGGGCTGCGATCGGGGCTTCCCTTAATTGGTCACATGAGCTGTGACATAATTCGATCCAGTCCAATGTAACCCCCATTTTGATCAAATTCGTAATTGGTTTTGCAATCTTGAAAAAATCCTTAATGCATATGCGATAGTCCCCGGCCAGTTCCAGAAACGATTGTATTTATTTTGCATTTTTTAAAGGTTGGAAGGTTTCTACCGGTTTGAGTTTTTCTGGGTCAGGTTTCACACCAACTTCTGTTATAGTATGACCGACATATTACGTTTCTTTTCGCATTTTCTGGATTGTATTTTTAAGTTAGCCTCTCTTAGCCGCGTCGGAACTTCTCGTAGCCGCTGACGGTGCTCGGCGAGTGCGGCTCCATGTATGACTATATCGTCTGAATATACGTAGCATTTCAGGTCTTGCAAACCGGCCAATACTGCCTCCATTAACCTTCGAAACGTAGGAGGTGCATTCTTTAAACCAAATGGCATTCGATTATAGTCGTAATGTCCTAACGGCGTTGAAATGGCCATATTCGGTTTGTGTTCCTCTGCCACAGGGATTTTATGAAATCCCGAGGCGAAGTCGAGGGTCGTGAAGTAATTGGCCTTCCCCAATGAGTCTAGTATCTCTGCGATATTGGGCAGTGGATAAAAATCACCTTCTGTGACCTCGTTTAGCTTTGGAAAGTCAGCGAATACCCTTTTTTGGACTATTCCATCTGCATCTGGTTTTTTTGGCACTACGAGCAATGAGCGCTCCATGGACTTGTGCTTGAGTGGATTATATCTTTGTATAGCATTTTTTGTGCCTGTCGCTGGATTTTATTCTTGTGCTCCTCCGGAAATCGCGAAAGTCGCACCTTTATCGGCACTGTCCAACCCAGTAATTCTCCTTCTAGGTGAAATACAAAAAATTTGTTCGTCTTCAGCGTTTAAATACAACTTTCCGTTAATCCCGAGTCCTAGTTTTTGGATCCTTTTACTCGTGATTTTGCGTTTTCATATATTTCCTCTTCTTTCTTCTTTTTATCGCATCTTTATTACCCCAAGCTAACGATGTCGATTTCTATTCTCTCTAGTTCGACCGCAGATCTTTTAATCATTTGCTCGTTTTCGAGCACGTTCATCATTATTACAGGGCAAGTGTTTGCATCTGCCTTTACGATGGTTTTCCCCATCGTAATTGTCAGCCTATTATCGCGAGCCTGTTGTGACGTTATATGAAGGTCATTGGCGTGTTCTCGCGGACCCTGATCGCTGACCTCGTTAATTCGTTTTGGTGCCCTGCCATTATGTATGTACGGCCTTATGAGTAAAATATTTATTATTTTTCGTTGTGGTGATTTTTCTTCTTTTACTTGAACGCTTTTTGAATCTTTCCCTATTGAAAGGGCCCCGATTGCTAATGAACTAACGGTTCTTTTGGGCGCATATTCTTGGGTCTTTTCATTCGACCTATACTCGTTTTTCTCCCCTTGGAAAATTATTGTTTTGAACGCAATAATGGCGCTTATTTTGATTACTTGGGCCCTGCTATCCTGGCTATCGTCTACCATCATTGTAGATGTGACCCGGATTTTTGCAGAAGTTGAACATTATTTCTGTTTGATTAATTGATTTTGTCGGCACTGGGAGAGTATGGAGCGCTTGTATTTACGCTTGATGCAATTCGGACTTTTAAAATAGGAACGATTTTCGCCCCTCGTGGACGTGTGACGGTGCAGACGGACCGCTGCTATGGGAGACGCTCTTCGCGATTGTCTTTGTTGTTGCGACCGATTTTTCCTCTTCTATTGCTCCTCGGACGGCTTCCCGTAATTCATGGTACCCTCTTGACTTCACTTTTAACTGTAGGTCCTTTTGGAGTGCACGTTCGAAATTATTTAAGGGATGATGTCTATTTAATTGTTTAATTGTTTGCGGGCCCGATTCTGAATTTACCATTGGCGTGCAATCCGTGATCAGATTCAGCATTATAGATTCAACCCGGTTTGCATAAGCTTGAACAGTCTTTTCATGTGTTTGTCTACAAGAATTCAATTCTATTTGTTTCGCGGGGACTGTTCGCTTCGCGAAGTAGTAGACGATGGCTGACCAAGACACGGGATGCTACACTAACGGCAGACCAGATACAAGCTGACGAGATACCAGTGTGGCACCGTTCATCGATCAAAACGACATTCTTCGAGTCGGTAGGAGACTGAAACATTCGCGCCTCGCAGGGGATGAAAAACATTATATTCTCCAACCAGTAGATTCAAAATTCTCATGCCTACTATTTGAATCAATTTATAGGAGATGCCTGTACGGAGGAATACAACTGACCCTACGCCATCTACGGCCATGTTTTTGGATACCTCGAGCTCGCACCTTGGTAAAAATTTGCATTTACCACTGTGTGCTATGTGTGCGATGACGGACCGGTTCGACAGCATTCGCACCGGTTCGACAGCGAATGGCCGAATTTCCACTACCACGAGTCCGTCCAGCAAGGCCAATCCGACACTCCGGAGTTGACTACGCAGGGCCATGCCACGGACTACCCCAGGACGAAGACATAAAGCAACAAAGGCCTTTCTCGCCATCTTCGTCTGCATAGTCACAAAGGCAGTTCATTTCACGTGGCATCGGACTACCCAGCTAAAGCCCTCATTGCTGTACTCCAAAGATTGGTTTAATGGCGAGGTATGTGTTCTCGAGGTATGACTACTCAGCTACAGTCCTCATTGCTGCACTCCAAAGATTGGTTTAATGGCGAGGTATGTGTTCAGCTACACAGGGTGATCCAGAATAGGTGTCTCAGCGGGGAAATCCCGGATTCAGCAGGTTACTCCGAACATTTCTACTGAGCCGGTTTTTTTCTAAATCGCATCATCAAATAGGAAGCATTAGAAAATAAGCATTCAAACATCGAGAGGAACGCTCGAATCCGCCATGATGGACGATCGAAAACGCAGCGTTTGACAGATGCCAGCGCGCCAGATCTGATGTTTAGCGAATCATTCGCTACGTTACCTGTCAACCTATCCGGTTCAAGACGCGTGACAAGCCGCACGATTTGAGGTTTCACCTATCGTTTGCTATCGGTCGGCGTGCCAAACAGTGACAGGCACTCTGCAATTTATGAGATTTTTGCCGTGCTTATCAGTTGAGAGTGCCTGTTCTTTTCGTTTTCTTAAGAAATAAAAATTAACAAAACCAGCAAATTGTCAATGATCATCAAATTTCGATATCCTGAGCGATTTTTTCTTGCGTATTGAAAGAAATCAACAGGCGATTTTTTATTAACAAACTCTCAATAATTTGACGTTGAATTTTCGGGGAGTCGACGTTCTTCGGATTCCATTTCTCATACGACCACTCCGTCTTGTGTGATAGTCGGATTTATCTCCTGAAAGATTTTTTTCTGAACAAATATCAATGCAAAGTGTGTTCGACCTGGGTTAAGAAACATGAGGTGAAGCTTTGCATCTTCTTATTACGGAAGATGAAATCAATCGGTTCCGACAAAAGAAAATCGATACATTTTTCGAGGATTGAAACACAATGAGAAGATCTTCTGCACCGTCTGAGATGCAATTTTTCACGTCCCGATAGGGATTGATTCAAGAAATTCCAAAGCGTTGCCAGTCTGTTTGTGATTTCTCTTAAGAATATTAGAATGCTAACCTAGTCTGAAATGTCAAAACTTGCGCACTTCCATAAAAGAATGTTATTTAGTGGCAATCGTCCGAGTTCAGTTGAAGCGATAGACCATCCACGTCTTCAGCATCGTTTACTGAACCAGAGATGAAATCGATGCAGTTTATGACGAGCATGGCGGGGTTATGGTGAAAACTATCTGAACGACCAATCGTGCCGTTGATTTCATATTTTATACGTACACAAAGGAGCTATCGTATTCGCAGCTTATACCTTTACTTACATGATCCTTTATTTACACTCCGATCGAGAACGAGATGAAATCAATGACAAACTCGATGGGACGGTTTCGAGAATGTGTTATGGATTCTATAAAAATGATTGAGAGGATCGATTTCACCTCTGTTCGCTAGGAACTGAGTGGACATCGTCCGAGTTCAGTTACAGCGATAGACCATCTACGTCGTCAGCATCGTTTACTGAACCAGAGATGAAATCGATACAGTTTATGACGATTATGACGGGGTTACGGTGAAAACGACCCGAATGTACCAGTCGAAACGTTGACTTAATCTTTTACACGTACGCAAAGAAGCTATCATAATCGCAGCTTATACCTGTGCTCACATGATCCACTCTCTCCGATCGGGAACGAGATAAAATCAACGACAAACTCGATGGAACCGCTTCGAGAATGTGTTATGGATGCTAGAAAAATGATCGATAGAATCGATTTCACCTGTGTTTCTAGGAACTGAGTGGCAATCGTCCGAGCCTACAACGCTTACAACCATCACGCAACCCGTCGATTTCATCTTCGCGACATGAACCTCGATGGTACTGTCATTTTTTTGCTTACAGCATAGCTAAACGCATTCTTTCGCTTTGAGAGGAATTGGGCTGAAATTGAATGTAAAAATCGACGAACGATTTCAGAAAAGTTCGATAAAGGGTCCAGAGATCATACGGAGCACATATTTACTCACGTAACAACTCGCAGTCGTATGAACCAGCAGTGGCTACATCCATTTAATCTTTGTTATTTGTATAATTATGTAAATCCGTTTTTCGCAAAATTGGGGTACTCGTCAGCTGGATAATTGGTATATTCAGAATACCGGTAACAAGCATAGAAATAGTTTATACGTAAAACAATTTTTTTTAACAAGCTTTTATTTACTATGCTACAAAGTAGAAAATAACTTTTTTACCAAGTCACCCGTATGTTACTATAAATGGAAGCATGATTTCAAAGACGCACCATGCCCGCCTCCGGAATTGTTTGCTTGATCGAAGATGAAATCAACATCTGCCATGACGGGGACGATCGGACGACATTGGAAGTCGCGCAAAAACGTCAAGCGCAATGTCAATTTCATCTTTATCACGTAAATAATAATCCTGTCGCTGTACTGGCAGCTTGCAGAGCTACCCGACTTTTCCACTCATTCTGTCAAGAAATGAGATGAAATCGAGAACGAATTTGAGTGTATTATTTCAGGAGTGTTCGATTGAGACACCAAGAACCATTAGGAGCATCGATTTTATCTTTGATCGCTTGGTCTCTGGTGGTAGTCGCTCAAGCTGCGTTTCAACGACGCATCATGCACTTTTTGGGAATCGTTTGCTTGATCCAAGATGAAATTGGTGATTGTCATTACGGGTACGGTCGAACGACGTTGAAAGTCCAACAGAAACATCAAGCATATCGTTGATACTGCCCATACGAGCTGGCCTCGTACGGGCTTGTGGCACCGCACGAGTTGGCCGCTCACCGTAAATGAGGTGAAATCGAGAATGAATCTGGCTGAATAATTTCAGGGATGTCCGATATGAGGCTCAAAAAAGCATTCGGAGCATCGATTTCATCTTTGCTCGCTCGGTACCAGCTTATTAGTCACTCGAGCTGGGTTCGAACGACGCACCACGCTTGTCTCCACAATCGTTTGCTTGATCGAAGATGAAATCGACAACTGCCACGACGGGGACGGTCGAACGACGTTGAAAGTCGCCCGGAAACGTTAAGGCTAACGTTCATTTCATCTTTATCATGTCAACAATGCGTCGTACTCGCAGCTTGCAGCGCCGCCCAAATTGCCCACTCGCTCTAACCACAAGTGAAATGAATGAATAAATAACATTCTTTTATAAAAGTGCGCAAATTTGGACATTTCAGACTACGTTGGCATTCTAATATTCTTAAAGGAAATCGCAAACAGACTGGCAACGCTTTGGGATTTCGGGAATCAATCCCTATCGGGACGTAAAAGGCGGTGCAGAAGATCTTCTCATCTTATTTCAATCCGAAAAAAAAACGTCGCATCGTTTTTCTCTTCTGGAACCGACTGATTTCGTCTTCCATAATGAGAAAATGCAAGGCTTCACTTTATGTTGTCTCATCCAGCTCTAACATACTTAGCATTGATATGGGTTCAGAAAAAAATCTTTTAGGAGATAAATCCGACTATCATACAAGACGGAGTGGTCGAATGAGAAATGGAATCCGAAAAACATCTAATCCCCGAAAATTTAGCGTCAAATTATTGAGAGTTTGTTAATAAAAGTTCGCCTGTTGATTTTTTTCAATATGCAAAAAAAAATCGCTCGTTGTATCGAAATTTGATTATTATTGACAATTTGTTAGTTTTGTTAATTTTTATTTCTTAAGAAAACCAAAAGAACAGGCACTCTTAATGGATAAGTACGACGAAAATCGTAAATCTGATCAATTGCGGCGTGCTTTACCCTTTGGCACGCCGACCGATAGCAGACGATGGGTGAAACGTCAAATCGTACGGCTTGTCACGAGTGTCGAACCGGATAGGTTGAGAGGTAACGTAGCGAGTGATACGTGGCCCTTCGTCTACTCTTCGGCCCTTTTCGATCGTCCATCATGGCGGATTCGAGCATTCCTTTCTAAGATCGAACACCTATTTTCTAATTCTTCCCATTTGATGACGCGGCCGAAAAAAACGACTCCGTAGAAATTTTCGGAGTAACCTGCTGAACCCGGGATTTCCCACTGATACACCTATTCTGGATTACCCTGTATATGGCGACCGAGGAACCACCTTCACAGGAGCAGACCCAGAGATTCTGTCACGTCCTGAGGGGACGTGGGCATATATTTTTCCGTTTCCCTCTTTGTAGCGTACGCCTAGCGCAATAGCTCGGGATGAGGGTAAAAAGGGGTAGTGCGTGGGTAAAAATGGGATGACGCGATTATCCGATTGAGGTATAATTGGACACTCAAATTCTATCGACTCGGGGTTTATTGGAACTAACCAATCTGGTTAAGTCGATTAAATTAATAACACAGAAAATGTACATGAAGTATTTTGCTTACATTTGTCGATGCGCCGTGGGTACAATGGTTGGAGATACGGAGGGTCGAATCAGGCCTTCGCAGGTAGGCCGGGCCGCTCGGTTGTGTACGCTCGGTTACGGATTTAGCAGAGCTGGTGTTCTTCACGTAGACAGGATCTTTTAATACACAAGTATTTATTGCGAGCCGAGTCTTCGAATTAATTGGGTATTTACGCAATACAATGTATCGATATTAATGTGGTCGCGCTTTACAAAGTATAGACAGAATTTATAACAATTATACCGGAGATGTACTAATTTTTAGAGTTAACGTCCGAACTTGTCGGATACTGTCCGGAGACAGCTTTTCGTTTTGAACTAGATTTGATGGAAGTTGTTGGAGACTTTGTCCGATCGCGATGGAAACTGTTGGGAAACTAGGTCTGAACGAGTGGTGATGGAACACTGACTTTCTGTAGGATAATTCTTCGCCACGTGGAAAATAGGAGAGGTTTCGTCAATGGGGGAAGGAGTAGATTTTCGTGATGCATTTTCCTTAGGGATTGGTGGAAAGGGCATCAAATATGTATCTCTTCGGATGATTGGTCGAAAATAGAGAGTGGGAGGAGGACGTAGTCTGCGAGTCATATTCGTCGCCTTCTTTCCAGGAATTGGAGCAGCGTTTCCTTTATCTGGAGCGCGGAAAAATACCGGGCGTAAAAAGGGGCCTCGTCGGTGGCGAGAACGCACTGCTCGAGATAGGGCTTGTTGACCAAGGCCCGCGAGTGCATATGGTGTTTTATGACAGGGTGGTTTCCTAGATTCGAGGATTTCATTCTGGCGAGTGTGTATTTGTTCTTCATATGGTTAAGACTCTCGCACTGCTCTCGCGTGGGAAAGCACGTGAAACGCTTACTTATTATCAATAGCTTACGTTTTCGCCACGTAGGTCTAAGCTTAAAAAAATATATAAATATCCGTCGAAAAATGAGAATGCCGCTATCGCGCGTATGTGGTCGTTCACGATTTCCATGGGAAATCGCATCGGCCCTGCGTCTTCGCCGGGGCTCAAAAAGATAAGAGAGCGCAAGAAAAAGAAATACATTGTGCGCATTTGGTCGCGACGTGACAATTCGGCGGTTTTCCACAGCCCAAAGCAACCAAACTTCTTACATTCGTGATCATCTCGGCAGTAGAGGAATAAACTGGTGATTCAACCCACCAGCCGCACCGCCATCGGGGCTTTCGGAAGCCGCTGTAAAATCAACGAAACATTATCTACGTTGCATGATCGGCGAAGCAACACTGACATTCGAGGGATTGACAACGCTTCTAGCGCAACTTAAAGCATGCCTCGACTCTCGAGTGATAAGCACCATGACGGATAATCCCAACGACGTCAGCGCCTTGACACCAGGTCACTTCCTGGTGGGTTCAACATTGACAGCCATCTCAGAACCACTATTGCTCGTGAATACGTCCAAGCACTCTTGCCACGCACCAAATGGCCTGAGTCGCTAACTAAGTTCGAGCCTGGTTAACTCTGCCTCATCCGGGCTGAAGCTATACCACGTTCCAGATGGCCATCAGCTCGCATAACCGATGTATATCCAGGCACAGACGCTAACATCAGGGTAGTCATGTTGAAAACAGCTATGACTCATTTAACACGACCGGTGGTAAAATGTTTCATGCTCCCAATCATTGCCACTGAAGAAGAGCAGATTCATCACCACAAAGCCGCGGTGAGGCGCTCGGAATGAGCGAGAGCGCTGGAACAAACTCGCACTACTCGTCTCCCAAGCGAGAGCGCCTGCCAGCAAGCAACTCACGCGACACCCTTGCAACGCCCGGCCGGAGAGGACACAGACTACCTAGGCGCCATTGCGTTCTCACAAACGCAGGGGTCTGCATATAGGGGCGATGCCAGACGAGGAAATTTGACAAGCTTACTCGAGCATCACCAGAGTATAACCTCCGAGCAAGCAAAAGCCTAATTCACAGCGACGGGCTTTCGCCAAGACGATACCTAACGAGGCCACCTCGGGACTCTCCAACCACTTGGGACGTTCGGGTTCGTCGATAGGTGATCCACGTGGCTTCTGGAAGCGAGCGGGAACCGTCCGCTTCTCGAAATTACACTACGAGATTATGAGAGCCACTACACAGACGTCATCTGCAAGCGAGTGCGAGCCTCTCATCCGAGTCACCATAACGGCTAAGGTAGAGCGAGGTGCCATATTCTGTCACCATAGTCAGAAACTACACCCCACCACTCCAGCTTCTGTTAGGGATTCGACGCACTAAAACCTAGCCCATCTTACTGTGGAGCGAATCTCCGAATGCCCCCGGTTGTAATAATAATGACTTCGAATAAATTACAGTGCATCGAAACCGATGCTCTGACTCCAGCTTACTTGACGACCTACTCCAGCGCTGCGCCTACTCTAGCTCGGCGAACTAAGAGCTATCGAACACTATGTCTGTATACCGCTGCCATCAATTTGTGACTCGGAAACGAAAGGTCGATCGGGCAACGAAGCGAAGTAAGAAATTTAGGTCCTTCTGCCAAATGCCTTTGATTCGTTAAGGTAAAGATATATGGTTATTAAATGTATATTAATTTGACTAAGGTGGTTTAAGTTATAAAATTATCTAAGTAATTTGTTTTGCGATCGGCGATCTCGTGATGGACAGTGTCTACGTACCGTAAATCATGTAGGATTTGCCGATTTTAATGCGGAAAAATTTATAATTCCCCAGGTCCCATTTCTTTAACCCATTAACGCCCAAGAATCGCGATTTTTTCCTTCAATTTCAAGGCAGATTTTTATTATATAAAAAAAATCATAAAAAATGAAGAGATACGTTCCCTAGTATTTTCGGGGGTGTTCTTTCAGAATCTGGGGTCAAAATCGGGTTTTGTCCATTAGGAAAAAAAATATGGCGGCTTTTAAACAAAAAAAAACGGAAAAAATCGATGACACTTTTTTTTCAAAATTTTTTTTCACCCGAAGCCGTTGAAAAGTCCGGTTTTTTTTCAACCATGGATGCATAGAATAGTGACGATTGAACAATCAATTTTTTAAATTCGTCGTTGTCAACATTTGCACCCCCAAAATGGCGCTTTTCACCCCCTGAGTGACACGAAAAATTTCACGCTCGGTGTCCCAAATGAAAAGTAGTTGGATTTGGACGAAAATTGGTACTTAGAGGTTTTTGAGGTCGCTAATTACGATTCTGTTCTCAAAATTCCGAAATTCAAAATGGCCGATCCAATATGGCGGACACAAATGCTAAAGTTAATTTGAATTGGATAAAACGTGGCACTCGGGGGTTTTCGAGGTCGCTGATTATGATTCTGCTCTCAAAATTCCGAAATTAAAAATGGCGGATCCAATATGGCGGACACAAATGCAAAAGTTCATTTGAATTGGATAAAACGTGGCACTCGGGAGTTTTCGAGGTCGCTGATTATGATTCTGCTCTCAAAATTCCGAAATTGAAAATGGCAGATCCAATATGGCGGACACAAATGCAAAAGTTCATTTGAATTGGATAAAACGTGGCACTCGGGGGTTTTCGAGGTCGCTGATTATGATTCTGCTCTCAAAATTCCGAAATTAAAAATGGCGGATCCAATATGGCGGACACAAATGCAAAAGTTCATTTGAATTGGATAAAACGTGGCACTCGGGGGTTTTCGAGGTCGCTGATTATGATTCTGCTCTCAAAATTCCGAAATTCAAAATGGCGGATGCAATATGACAGACACAAATGCAAAAGTTCATTTGAATTGGATAAAACGTGGCACTCGGGAGTTTTCAAGGTCGCTGATTATGATTCTGCTCTCAAAATTCCGAAATTCAAAATGGCGGATGCAATGTGGCGGACACAAATACAAAAGTTCATTTGAATTGGATAAAACGTGGCACTCGGGGGTTTTCGAGGTCGCTGATTATGATTCTGCTCCCAAAGTTCCGAAATTAAAAATGGCGGATCCAATATGGCGGACACAAATGCAAAAGTTCATTTGAATTGGATAAAACGTGACACTCGGGGGTTTTCGAGGTCGCTGATTATGATTCTGCTCTCAAAATTCCGAAATAAAAATGGCGGATCTAATATGGCGGACACAAATGCAAAAGTTCATTTGAATTGGATAAAACGTGGCACTCGGGGGTTTTCTAGGTCGCTTATTATATTTCTGCTCTCAAAATTCGAAAGCCTTTGGGTATTTAAATACCTGGTGCCATTGCTGCCATCACTGCTGTTAATGTTGGGACTGCGAATGGTGGATGTTGTGGTGAGAGAGTATTCTCACCCCTTGGAATCGCCGAAGAATGAACCGCGATTTCCTCACCAATACTCTCTCTTGACCAAGTTTTGTGCTCTTGACTGCAACGTTGATACGTGTCTGAAAGCTTGATGGTCGAGGCTCGCACCAGTGTCTGCAACGGGAGCAATTTACAGTCCATTGTTGTTCAGCGTGGTAAAGCGTGACCAATCGTTGAGCTTGATTAGTTTGCTAATTATGGTAGCCAGGATTACGGCGCTATGGTTGTCGTCGGCACGAAATTGGCAACGTAGGACGTCGGCGTCGGTGGTTGGTACGGGGCTCGAACAGCTTGCTCCACTTCCCTTGAATCTCTCCGATTTGCGTCTTTTCGGCTTCGAGATCCATAAACCGATCGCGGCAGCCAAAAGAGCGAGAGCCGCTCCAATTGCACCTAGACGTCGACGGTGACTGTTTCCTTTTTTATGACAGCGCCTCATTGTGGATCCTCGGGTCTGATTCGCAACCGGACGGGCTCGGCTGACCGCAATGATCGGTCTCGATAGTCTGATACGGAAACGTGGTGCACTGGTCGACACGTTCCAATTGTTACACCTATAGTCGAGGCGTTCCTGCTATTTTGTCGGGAACTTCCACAATTCAACACACTCGCCCATGATGAAGGGCATCAATGCCTCGGCCGATCGACAAAAATGTCGACCCTCATAAAAATCCACTGGTGCCATGGAAATAAGCACGTGTCACCGACGCGATTCCAGGCCGGTGGACGTTTGCCATGGAGAACGGACTTCTTCAGGTGAAGAGGTTGGTAATCGACCTGCAGTGGTTCCGGTGAATCGCCGCAGTCACAAGTCCTTCCCACGACTGCTATTGAGAACGGACTTGCTGTTCAGGTGGAATCGTTGATAATCGACCTGCAGTGGTTCCGGTGAATTGCCACGGTCACGAGTTTTTCCAGCGACTGCGAGGGCCTCGTTGTAGCCCCACCAATTGTGCGTCGCGTCGACATGCGATCTTCCTTCCCCAATTTTGAGCTTCTCGCTGGCCTCCTCGACAGACTTTTCGGTTGGCCACAATGATGAAGTGCTAACGGCGATTTACAATTTAAAGAGATTCGACGTGGAATTTTTAAATCTTTTTACAATTATGTACGTATAACGAAATAATTATGGAAACACATAACAGTCGATTATATTACATAGTGACCACTGGTATCGTTATTCTAGAAATACAAGTATAATTAATCAAGTACAGCGGGGAGGGGGCGGCGGTCTTTTCGATCCGTCGATCGCTCAAACTCCATCTGTGATGACGGTTGAAGGGCTATTAATAAAAAAAATAATTCACGACTTTTTTTATCGCGGAATCGATTGCCATTGTTCCTTCAATGGAAATTAATTAATGCCGCATTTGTTACGACCTGGATACTTCGTATTGGAAGAAGAAGCAAAAATGTAAACGTGCTGAGCTAACATTTTCAATATCTCCACATTTGTATAATTAGTCAGTATCGAGATTCTCTCGGCCCGTTTTCCCTTCACACCTGCCCGCGGTTCAATTTGTTACGCGATACTTTCGGCCCTTTCTCGTGATCGTTTAATTCTTCGCGTCGACTGACGGACAAATAAACCTTTGAGAAAGCTCAGAGCTCCCGTCAATAGTCAACCATTTAAAATGGATATTTTGTCGTCTGCTATTGTGTCAGATAATGGTGGCGCTCGATGAATGACATGCAAGCGCGGAAGGAGCGCATCGAGACACGCCGGTGAGGTGGCAACACGATTATTTCGAGTCAATTTTATTCAGATAGTGAATTTCCTCCTCACCCTTTTCACGATTAGGCGTAATTCGCAATGAGAAACGTAATTATTCGCGATCCGATTATTTTCCATCGATTAATTCTTCGAACCGATGATTTCGTGATGCGTTCGCGAAACAATAAATTAAAATAAATAAAATAATCAAATGTTTCCAGTGCGATCCGGCTCGCTGCTGTTCCATAGAAATTGCTGATATTCGTTAGCTTTAATTACAGGTCCAGCAACACTTGTGCTTTCTCCTGAATATCGAATGAAAGCCCCCGAGGGATTCAAGAATCTTTCTCGGTTCTGTCGGTCTGATCTACTTCGCGACAAAGGCAACGTATTTCCTTAAGTCAGTATCCCATTGTCGATGGCGGTCGCATCTTCTGATAGACCATAGTTTTTCTCAATAATTCTTGCGTCAAGTCCAACAGACGTGGTACTTGGCGACTTTCTATTAACTCTCCTTTCATCGATATCGACAAATTACTATTCTCAATTATGCTACTCGCGGATGTGATACTCAATACTTCATTATTGCGAATATTTTCTATAATTTCTGACCCCTGTCATGGTGGCACGACTCCCCCCTTCAGACGAGAGGTTGCGTCACGACGGGATTTCCAGACCCGATGTAGTTAATTCAAAATTTTCCAATAATTCATTCAGTTTCCCCTCGAGGTGGCTTACTTGGCTTATTTTCATTTCAAATTCTTCTAGTCTCTCCATGACCGTATTTTCAAACAAGACATTTTGAAAATTATCAACTCCGGTTATGGGAATAGTTCCTCGCGAACCCCTGCCCCTTCCCATCGATGAATATCCAAATAATAATTGAATCTCCACGGTCGAAGGGGAATTATAATTATTCATTTATTTAACCTTTCACAAATAACAATGACAATTTGCATGATTCGTAAATGAATTGGCGGAATTTTTAACAATTTTTAAAACTAATTTATTTCCTTTTTGTAAATTATTGCCAGGAATGAATTGAACTACTCAAGTTTAATTATCGAATTTTGAAGAGGCTGAAATAATGATACGTAATAATGAACGTCGTACCGATGATTGTCGAAATTCTCTCTACAATGGATTTTCATACATTTCGATAAATGCACATATATAGAAGCACACGAGATAGTTTCGATACGCAACATAAGTTGGCATTGGACAATAGAAACGTGGAACGATAGTGTAAGCGCGCAGAACGTGTTTTATTATATGATAGGAAATTTTCTATTGATATCCATAACATTATAAGAACGGTAGTCGTATTTCGCTGTGAAATATTTCGAAAATAAAGTCGAAGACAGAGTTAAAATAATATTCACAATTATATTAAGGCTTTGACATTTCCAAATAGAGGTTTCTGACGAGTTCTTGCTTTTCATTGTGACCGAAGGATTAACTATTGTACAGTTCGAATTCGTCAAGTGTGAGACTCATTCTAATTGATAGCCCGCAAGAAATATTCTCGAACGTTGAGACCACTTTTTCTTCACACGATTTTCGTTCACTATTATTCCTTTCTTTGACTTGACGCAAGAGAATTATTCCGTTTTAATAAATTGACTAATAATTTTCCAAGTAGTACATTTTCAATTAATATAAATTTTGATTAATAACAACATTTTTTTAACAATAAATTACGCACAACAATTAATTTATATAATCGGTAAAAATTCGTGAAAATAATTTATCGCGTATAAAATTATTAGGTAATATTCTCTATGCAAAGTATTCACAGATTTACGCAAAATAAATTGACATTAACCACGAAACACTCAGGACGCTTCGAGGATCATGATTATTTTAAATTTGGTACGACGTTTCGAAGGGATAGATAATATGATCGGACATAGAGATTTCTTGGCATATTGTTTGATTTTACTGAATTTACTATTTTGCAAAATTCTATCAAACTATCTTTTTCCAATGTGGCCCCACGATGGGCGCCAAATGAGACAGGAATATTTATTTTACATGCAATTCCTTCACCTACCGCGGCCGGGGTCTCTCGGCTGGTAGGGCTCTTGGCTGTGTCGGATTTTCTGATTTTATTTAAGCACGATAGATCGTGAGCAAAACAAACGACAGGTAAGTTGGACGCCAGCTAGCTTTTTACGAGGCTAACGACTTGTCTCCATAACAGGGAGGGTAACGTTGAAGGACCCATGAGATCGCAAAATAAAGAGGCATGTGCAGAAGCGAGAATAAATAGATTGGTTCAAGACTTACATGGTCAGTAAATTTTATTAAGTGTGATTCGTTAGGTATAACTTTCCGATAACAATATTCCTCCACAATCTTCCGTCGACGGACGGCTCTCGTTATGTGATCGCCCTCGACCCTCCCTTCACAGTTCCTTTGACGTGGTATGTCGACATGACGACCCGAGGGTCGAAGCGCTTATTTTAATCGTTTATAATATATACATGGACAACACAAGGATCCATTCAAAATTCGGACAGAGAGGTCCTTCCCCAACGACACCAGGATCAGGATGCTTTATCTTTTCGCCACTCGTTGGCTATCCGGCTCATTTCCCCTTCTTTTCCGGGATCCAGGTAATATTTCGTCGATTATTAGGTGCAAGCGCGTCGGCCCTTGATTTCCGTCCCTCAACGATAGATTATGATTAGTCGATAATCAGCGTTTGGGGAAGAGATCTTGTTGACCGCCTACAATTATTCTTCGGCCTACGAGGGAAAATCGAGGAACCATGTCGAGGGCTACTATCTCCTAAATTTCCTGTCACAAACTAGACACTTGAACAATACGGGTTCGAATCCCAGTCTACACTGACGTAGTTCCAGTACGACACCAATTTTGCATACACGGCCCGGTACGAGTGTGTGGCGTGTGTGTATGACTGTAGCCCATAATTTATTTCTCGGTGTAACGCGACTAGTTCGGAAACTGAAAAGCCAACCTGTGACTGGCTGTATTGGGATAGGTTTTTCGGAGTTTCCCTATACCTATGGCAAAAATGTCATGGTGAATACTATACAGAGGTGGAAACTGGCTGCGGCCGCACGGTGAGCATGAGAAGTGGAATATAGAAGGGAATATAATAATAAAAAGACATGTCTTCTACCCGTTAGCGGGGTGAGCTTTCTGAACCTGGACCATACGGCCTCCTTCGATAATGCCACAAATGTGAAATAGTATGCCTAAATCGTCAGAAAAGTCAAAATATATGTCGAGATCACGGGTTAAAATGAATAGTTTGAAACTACTAAACCCAATGAAATGTAACGAATAACGACATATTAGAAAGCAGTCACTGAACACTTTATTGGTGTACTTAAGATATCGATTAAAAATTAGAAATGTAGCGGTAAAGTCCAACATATTCTATAAAAAGTAGGTGGCAACTTCTTTGTTGTCAAAAATGTAGTTTATCATCACTTGTCATAAGTTTGCCGCACCCCTTAGCATTAGATGAATCGTGAATTTGTGCGGATTTGTGTTATATATTTAGTACTCTTCTTCACTTCATGTTTTTAATGTATTTTTATGCTCTATACTGCTTTTTTTTGGTTAATCGCATAGATTAAATATCAGTTTATATGTCATAATATTTTCGGTGAAAGGGTACATATTCCATATTTTTTACTATTATAATTTATTACCTTCTTGCAGTTACGGTTACAAATTTCTCATGTGTATATGTACGAATGCAATTCGAGCATCATCTTCATTTGTTGATATAGGCTATTTGAAGGTATAAATACCAGCGCCAAACAGGTTTACACCAATGATGTGACGAAGCTGCTTGAATCTGCATGATAATCCATACCATGACGCAGCGTAATGCAATCTACCGCGTCAATTTGCAGGCTGTTTACTTTGATGTTAATGTCCTCTTCCAGCTGTATTTGTATTTTAAGCAAATGGCGGAGTGTAACCTGAGCCTACAAAAGATAAGTATTTTGAATACGTGCCGAAAACAAGCTTAAACTAAAACAAATTTTTTTAGCATTTCAATACTGAACACATGTAACACCGGCCCTAAGCAAAATATGCTATTCTGAAGTGACGTATGAGATTTTAAAATATCTTGAGCATTGTGTATTATTTATGCTTCATAGCCGAAACTTAAATTTATATTACTGTAGAAAGGTGAATATTATTTTTGAATGTTTTATATTTTGTCCAAAAATGTTCGAATTTATCGATGTTAATGTGGTTTTACGTGGCATTGAACTGCAACTTATGATACATTCTTATTTTAAATCTCGTATCTAACCATTTTCAGAAGCACATTAATTCTTTAGAACAGAGGGATTCTACGATCTGTAAAACCAAAGACCGTGGGTTATCAAAATTGCCATCATCTTCAAGGTTCAATGTCTTTGGAAATAGTTGATTACATGTTTTGCTGCCGACTGAGCGAGTGTCACATAATCCTAAACAGTAAAGAAATGCTTGTAGAAGAACTTTTTTTTGCAAATACTAAATTTGTTTTTTTGAAGACCTCTGAAAGAGATTGCTGGAGTTTAGCCACAATATCCCGCAGCTCGTAGACTTCCCGGACAAGACTAATCTCAACGAAATCACGCGTAAGCTCGAAGCCAGGCCGTTGACAACGATTCCCCAAACGCAAGTGAGCCAGAGCCATGTACGGTTCCTTCTCTGCTATTGACTTCTCCAGGTCCGTTATATTCATTGTCATTTCTTTAACTTGTCTCATTATCTAAAATTGAGAAGAATGGACTGCCATTAGTATCATTATGAAATGGTTAGATCTAACGGTTTAAAACAAATAACTTATATCTTCTTGTAGGGCATGAAACGAGCAGTAAGAACATACCCATGATTAGGCTGCGCTAGCATGTATCAATAAAGAACGAATTGATTTCAAGTATCAAGTTAAACATTTGATTCCTCAATGTTGAAAGGAAAAATAAATTCGTTTCACAATAAGCGAAATCGATATTTACGACTTAAAGCTCCCAGTCGATCTTAAATTCATAAAATCAAATTACCGATCGCGAAAAGTTTTTTATGAACATTTTTGGATAATCCAACGAGTGCTTTATTTCGACATAAAAGTTCCAATAGACAAATTATTTTCCAAGGCCAGGCAATAACTTACCAACTAAATAGTACCTACATGCAAACGAAATAAAATTAAGTCGTCATTATAATACAAATAAAGCAACCGACCACAATAAATAATAAGGTACGACCATAAATGCAAAAAATAATACAATAACATTTAATAAAACTCAGACAATCCTAAGAGCCTTGAGAATTCATTTGAGAACTCGAAATATCACTTTTCCATGGCCTTATTCATTTACCGAAGTGTAGTATTGCGACGTAGATTAAAAAACAAACGTAATCGATGACGAGCCGGGTAAGCACCGCCGATCGTCTTGTTCCGTGTATATTCAAACTTCGCTGAGCTTCTCTTCTTAACCATGCACGCTAAGTCGTTGCACAGCATTTTCAGTGTACTTGTGTGGTACTTACATTGTACTTTTATTGGGAGTATAAATAAGTCACCGCCTTTTGACAAAAGATGGCCCTACCAGGAGGTTATGGTTGAAATTGTCAGATGTAAAATGTCATATCGCAAGGTTGGACATCTGGCGAGACCATAACCTTGAAATATTAGCGATTTTTTATCAGCATGGCATAATTTTTTGTGAGGAAATGTCGAGTTTTGGGCCGAATAAGCGTCATTGGCGGGAACTTTTGATTTACTTCTTTAATTTGAGTAAATCTGCAGCTAAGGCGCATCGATTGCTTGTAGAAGAAGTATATGGTGAGGCTGCTTCAAGTGAGAGAGGTTATCGTGAGGGGTTTCAAAAATGTACGAATAGTGAGGCTGACGTCGAAGATAAGGAATGTAGCGGAAGGCCGAAAGTGTACGAAGAAACAGGATTAGAAGCATTGTTGGAGGGAGATTCGTTATTTGAGAATGTTGTCTTGTCCTCTTTTTGAATTTTATTGACGAATAGGAGATTCAAGCTCGGAGCAGTGAGCGGACAAACCTTGCGTGGAAAAGAGAGGGGGGAGGGTGGCGGCCTTATTCAAAGAGACGCGACGAACAATCGTCACCGTGTACTCCGATCTAAGGGGTCACACCACTGTAGAGTTTTTAAAAAACTGTTTTTTTTTAATTACTTGTAAGATGTTTTGAACCATCTAGAATAAGGGGGAAAAGTTTAGTACCTGTAAAACAAGATCTGAAGGCCCGTATGGGTCTGCGGTGGCAGCTGTTGGCTGGTGTGTGAAACATCGACCGCTTTTGTCAAAACACAATTTTTCAAAACGGCACGCAGCATAACTCCAAAAATGTTCATTCTTTTATGTACATGTTTAAAAAACATGCCGAAGAGAAATACGTACGGAATTTTCCATTAGTTAGTTATAACATTAGATATTTACAAATGATCGTCCTTTTTTCTGTTTTCCGTTTATGCTTGCCAATTACACAAAAATTAATATTTTCACAATCCTCTATGTATTTCTCTAGCTAAACTCGTGTAAACTGATAGAATTTTTTTTTTCGAAAATCAAATTCGCGTCAGCAAATTTCGAAATTGCTGACGCAAATTCGAGTATGAGACATACCTGAGTATGTCTCGAATTTAACATACCTCGCCAGAATGGCTCCAGCGTCACCTTTTGGCATATTTTTTTAATATAAATTTCATTTTGTTTACTTGAGGATATGAATAATAACATTCTTGAATATTAGTATTCTCTTATTAGATCTTCTAACCAAAAAAAAATCGCGAAATATTACCCAATTTTTTACGTATACAGTGGTGTAAGCTCATAAGGTAAAACGAGCGTGCGCTCTTGAATTCTATCGATTTTGTTCAAATTTTAACCAGACATTATTTTTTTTCCCAAAATACGAGGCTGCGGTTCGGACCCGCAACTTCGCGACGGGCTGGTTTAGAAGGCAAGCACGCTAACCACTCGACCATCCAACTGATTCAACTTATATAACTAATTTGAGGATCATGACATTTGTCGTAGCGAATCTGCCTATGGTTATAATCATGTACCTTGTTTTTGCCGACAAAGGAACGTCACAGCGTGCCGCGAATGTACCCTAACCTTGTCGGAATAACATATTCCAAATTTTCCGTCTCAATGCAGCGATAACTTGCCTCGGTTTAAAGATGATATCACTCCGAATCTGGAGCTTGCCGCATCTGTACCGTTATTGCAGCAGGTAATTGTTACGTATATATCCTGCAAACTTGCCGTCTTGGCATCACACATTTATTTCGCCAAACCACACACTGTGGCGCAAATTTGCAGCTTAATGTGGAAGCAAAAGACAGCATATTGGTGTGCCTCTATAATGCTGACATGTTAATTTTCACAGCACGATTGTCTATCAAGGAGGTTTTTAAATAGCAACTTTTAACACTGCAGGCCTGCATTGACCGAAAGTCCGGTCACATAATTCGGCGTACCATTCTAACTTGCGTACTTAACGTCGCAAGTACTTAACGTACTTGCGACCTTGGATAAATCCGAAAGACCATCTAGATGGTAAATCCGACGCTACATTGGTTCTAGTTCCTACATATAATAGCCCAGATACCTTGGCTGACATGTATGTGCGTTCGGTATCGGTACCGGTATTCGTATGGTGAGGATACAGTACCGGTATATTTAACTATTGTGCAGTGTACCGGTGTACACGTACATTGGCGTGTACCGGTGTACTACCGTCCAGGTTCACCGCAGGGTACAATCTCTGTATGCCATCTCAATAGTACGCTCGGTCATCAGGGTGAAACTATCGAGGAATCGCCACGATAGCTCCACAAATCGACAGGTGCACAAATCATGCGTGTTTGAGATGTAACAGTTTAGCGTTCGTAGGCAAAAGGTGTTGAACTTTCATGCCTCATTTTGGTCGCACAATGCTCAGGAAATCGAGGATTTTGAGGGGCAATGACAATGACTACGGATCATCGAGAAATATGCTACCTGCGATTTTTTCACGAATAAATACCGAGGTATTCCAGCGAAGAGCAAATAAACTTGAGTTTCTTGCATCGGAGCCGTTGGCTATTTCACACATCGGCGAGCGGGAAAGCAATGCGAGGGAAGATCGTGGCAAATCACAAAGTACGTAAAGTGAAGTAATGAGACCATGTATTTCAAACACATACAAATCGATAGCGTGCCAGGACACTGAATTAGTCGTTCCAGGACCTTTTGCATCTTCCTGGACACGTACTAATTGGCAGTTTCCGGGACGCACAGTGTCAGAGTATCATATTTCGAAATATCATAGTATAATATTTTGTTCAGATTAAACCCTGTAAATTAATTTATAATGTTACTATGTAGCCATGGCGATTATTTTAAAACGTTACGAAGAGGTCACTGAGAACTAAACGATTCCAAGTACAAGTGCTCTTTAGTCCTCTTTAGTAAATATATAATAATTCTTGTCCCGGAAACGGTCACATAGTTCTTTTTTGGCAGTTTTCGGGTGACGGGGTTTCCACAATACGGTGTCAAGCAGGACCATGGAGAACCACTTCATTAAAACTATTGGTTTGGTTCCAACCGATTCATCAAGTCGTATGTGCGGAGAACCGAGCTTACTTAAAAGTATATATGAAACGGTAGATTTCGGCAGTGGGGCATGTTTCGGAACATGATGACATTTTTCGAGAGGAAACCTCTTTACTTCAAAGTGCCAAAGTGCGACCGTGCCACATTAAAGCAGCTTGGCACGGTCTTAATCGACATCATATTACGGAAACTGCGTGACCCGAAATCTGCCAAAAACTCCTATATGGCAGTTTCCCGGATGAGAATGATTAAGTATTTAGGAAATATGTCACAAATTCGTTCTCGATATAGAGACGTTTGATCCCGGCCAATATAATGCTATAATGTTTGGAAATATGTTATAGGCCCGAATCGTACTGTTTCCTATATATTTTGGAATATGCTCGGGTATCCGGACACACAACTTGATGAACAGGCTGGAATGTACCCAACAGTACTAATAAAGCGGCTTTCCATGGGCATGGATGACAACGCTTTATGGAAACCGTGTGACTTGGAAACTGCCAAAAAAGGATTATACGGCAGTTCTCGCGACTCGCGATATTATATATTTAGGAAGGAAATTGTAGTTACATTTCCGGACTAAAGAGTTCCCTTAAAAAAATGTCATTCTGTAATGTTCCGGAACATGCTGCAGTGCCGAAAAGTACCGTTTCGTATATTTATTTCTATATATATATATATTGCGACGTATAGGTACGTATCAAGTGCGAGCTCCTCCCGAAACGCAAAGGCCGACAATGTTATTGTGACCGGTCATTGCCTTCGTGTGATCTCCTATCTCTCGGTGGGCATATTGAAAATCGAAAAGAGTTAAGTGGGGGGAAAACAATTCGAGAGAATTCGACGAACAACCAATACACTTGGGAAGGGGAACAAAAACGCGGCAAAAGATGAGTATAAAAGAGCCGTTCTGGGGCCACAAAAGGGTCTTCTGTTTTCGACCTCCAACCCTGACGCAAGTAGCGAAACAAGGTATCAGTACGAGCTGCAAAGCGAGGAAGATATCGGAGTAAGGAAAGCGTCACGGGAAAGAGGACGGAAAAGGAGCGAAATAAAAGAGGCATTATTGGTTGACATTTCACTGCTCATTGCGGCATTAATAGTTAAAAGGCAGCGTTCAATAATCCCGATTAAGGAACGTGTGATTTCGCGCAAGTAGCGAAAGGGAGTCCTAACGAATAACCGAGTACGGACCGTGCCAATTAATGCAAGTAGCGAAAGGGAGAGGTGAATGCGCTCGATTAACGAAAATGCTGCGATTAAGAGAAATGAAAACGGAAGTCTTCGGAAGGGGGGCGAGAGAGGGAGAGGGGGAGAGAGAGGGAGAAGAAGGATGGGCTCTCTTTCAAAGATGATAATGAACTGACGATCGTACACGGTGCAAAGAAGAAGAAAAACATCACAGAAGCGTAATAGACCTTAGAATGAACGATCGAACGAGCGCAACGAACGAACGATCGAGCGAACGGGCGCTACGGGTTAATGAACGAACGTGCGAATGCATTGAACGATCGGACGAACCAACGACCGCAAGGTCCTTTTTTATATCAAACAGCAGGGATTGCGCAATGAAATTTCGTTTTTCGATATATGGTTTTTTCAACGAACATAGAGAGTTTTGTCTTGAAAATCAACACCACTACTTTGGACTGCGGTGTTCGTTCGTTCGTAACAAACGAAAGATCAAAAGAGGGTAATGAATGATGAAACGAACGATCAAACGAGCGCAACGAACGAACGATCGAGTTGAACGGAACGAACGAATGACCCAAAGAAAACGCCGATTTTGATTTCAATTCCTTTTATGTCGATTTTGAATTTTTTGTACGATATTTTATTACGACAGCCATTTTTAATTAGTTTTTTTTATTTTTTATGTCAATTTCGTGAAATATCGACTCAGTACACGCTCGGGGACGAAATCTCAAGACTTTCTAAAAGTATATCGCTTGAGCTTGAGAACCTTGAGTTCAACTTTTATTTTCAAAAAGAGTATTGCTTGAGAACATTCATATGAATTTTCATTTCAATGACGATTTCGATTCTGGAATTTTTATTTCAATGTTAATTTCTATATCTGGTTTTTAATTCTATTTCGAATTCGATTCATAAAAATGAACGAACGAATGCACCGAAAGATAGAACGATCGCAACGAACGCCCTCAGCCAATTACTGCTTTTCGATACCTAAAAGAAGCTTACTTTCTTTGTTGATTCAAAAAATCAAAATCGTTTGTTCGTTGCACGCGTTCGATCGTTCGTCTCATCGTTTATTACCATCGTTTGATCTTTCGGTTGGTACAAACGAACGAACACCACACTCATTTTCAGGACAAAACTCTCTATGTTCGTTGAAAAAACCATATATCGAAAAACAAAATTTCATTGCGCACTCCCTGCTGTTTGATATGGAAAAGGACCTTGCGGTCGCTGGTTCATTCGATCGTTCAATGCATTCGGACGTTCGTTCGTTTGATGTGTTCGCTTGTTCGTTCGCTCAATGTTTCGTTCGTTAACCCGTTGCGCCCGTTCGCTCGATCGTTCGTTAACCCGTTGCGCCCGTTCGCTCGATCGTTCGTTCGTTGCGCTCGTTCGATCGTTCATTCTAAGGTCTATTACGTTTCTGTGATGTTTTTCTTCTTCTTTGCACCGTGTAGGATCGTCAGTTCATTATCATCTTTGAAAGAGAGCCCATCCTTCTTCTCCCTCTCTCTCCCCCTCTCCCTCTCTCGCCCCCCTCTCTCTCGCGCTCTCTCTCGCTCCCCCCCCCCCTCCTCTCCCCCCTCTCCGCTCGTCTCTCTCACTCTCTCTCTCTCTCTCTCTCTCTCTCTTCTCTCTCTCTCTCTCTCTCTCTCTCTCTCTCTCTCTCTCTCTCTCTCTCTCTCTCTCTCTCGCTCGCCCTCTCTCTCTCTCTCTCTCTCTCTCTCTCGCTCGCCCTCTCCCTCTCTCCCTCTCTCTCCCTCCCTCCCTCCCCCCTCTCCCTCTCTCTCCCTCCATCTCTCTCGCCCTCTCCCCTCCCTCC